>CM074506.1:10900943-11008624 GCA_037389245.1 Oryzias sinensis | reverse complement strand
TGCTCATGCACATATATATATATATATATATATATATATATATATATATATATACATATATATGTATATATATATATATATTGTCCATCTGCCTGTTTAGGGATTTAGCCCATGGCAATTTTGGAGACTGATCCTTCCTCCAACACGTGCATTATTATTATACGTTTTACTCATAAAGGGCCTGATTCCCTTTTACAAAGTGTTGATATAGTCACTGTCTTTACTGCCGATGCATAAGAAGTCAGCACCCTATCAGTGCAGCAGTAATATAAGTCTGTGTGCGGATCAAGGACGCTTTGCTCTTTTATCCTCTTATCAAGCACTTAGCAACAGATACAAACCTCCCAGATGCTCCCACGCGCACATACACAAACTGTGCATAAACTTGTTTGAATTAGTAAGGTTTTTAAACACCTTTACTGTAGCATTTACATCCAGAGACACCAAGAAAGAAAAGGAATGTGCTTTTTTTTGTAGAAAAGATTGACAATCTTGCAGGTACATGCTGTAACATAAACTCAACAGGTTTTAAATACGTGCTTGTAGGGAAAGGAAGAAAGTCTATCAAACTATCTTTGTAATCTGAACACATGAACATTCACTGGATTCATATGATTTATATTCTCTGCAGACTAACAGGTTAATGAGCATCATGCAGTTTGTCTAAAAAGGGGTGATGGGAGGTCGGAAGGATTCATCGGAAGGATTCGTGCCGCTTCATCATCACTACACGTGAGTCATGTGAAGTCAAAAGCTGGCTGCTCTTCCACCAAAGCAGAAGAGTTGAAACAACACACTGCTGTAATTACTCATAACTACATAACACACATAGAACGACTTTTATAGCGCCCATCATGCAGTAAATAAATAAATATGTTTCAGCACTGAGCACACCATTGTTAAGCCGTGTTTTCAATGGGCCTCATGTGGTTGTCTTGTGTTTTACAAAAATCAATAAAAATTTTAAGCTGTTACCAACACACCAAGCTGTTCTGTGTTCGTTTAAAAATAATTGCAATTGTTTTTTAATGTTAACCCCTTGAGGCCTAGTTTTTTTTTACAGATAGGAAAAAAAAACAAATGTTTTTGCTTTCGTATAGATGGTAAATAAAGGTACTTTTGCAGCCAAAGGGGTTTGTTGCATATATGGGGTTAACATGTTAATACATTTGTGATCACTGTCCTTTCTATTTGGACACATATCTAAATCTGACTTTGTTAAGCACAAGTCACTTCCTTCCTCTGTATTTGTATATGGCTTTGGTTGTCCTTTTTAACCTTTGCATCAATCATCAAAGTCATCTCTTTTACATCGAATCGACTTCCTTCCATTTCCATAAAGGACCAGAACGACAGAGATCATAAGGAAGTTTTAAATAGAACCATGTTGAATATTAAATAAATAATGCTAGACTTTTTTTTAATGTGCCCATGTCACTTTTGATCAGTGGCCCAAGAAATTAGAAACAAAAGCACAGGAAATGAGTGGATTTTAATAGGTTTTCTTCTTTATATGGATCCAGAAAGAGATTACGGGTGCAGGTTTCAGTATAACACAAATCCACTTACATGCAGTATAGATTGAAAACACAAAGTCACAAATATGACTCTCATTACGGCACCCAAGAGAAATCCCTTGCTGCTGCAATATGTAGCCACAGAGCCCCTCGCCCTTTTAACTTCAGTCTTTCTTAAAATTAAATAAGCCCTCCGAGACGGGAGAAACAGCTGTGAAAAAGAACCACAATAAAACCCCAGAGACTAAGACTTGCTCAGTCTACCCTAGACTTATTTGCATATATGAACTAATTGATGTCAAGGGCAGAGGCCACATCATGGACGTTAAATAAACTTGGCCGTTGTGCTGCAAGGCTGCCCTCTGCAACTTTAATGAAGATCAGTATTCCTGTTTGTGCTTTAGATGAATAGTTTCAGCTGGATTCACCTTAAATAATGGCATGAAACCCTGCAGACTTACAAGTCATTTTTCAAATCCTCCCCGGTCAGATCTGGAGGAACATCTAATGGGTGCACACGTCGCTCATGCAATTACTATGAACAATGTGATGCAATGCAACAGTGCCATCTTCTGTCCGGAAGAAAAACTGCAGGAATGCAGCAAATGGATCTGATGTGAACAAGTGGTCGTGTGAGTTTTCTCATTGTGGTTACATTGATCTGAACCCGTTTAAGAATGAAAAACATCTTTATCTTTTTAATTCAAGCAGACAAAAATTGCTCAAAAACATGTTTTTTCGATTTGTTGTTTTAGAAAAAAAAGTTTTTCTCACTTCTCTTCTTTCTTTGCCTCATCCATTTACATTTTGTTCGTTGAATCTTTTTTTTAAATTCTTCTTTTATAATCTGTTGTATTCGTTAGCTCTGTTCTTCCCCTCCTACGTGTCTTTCTTCGATGTCTGTCCGTCCCCTCTCTCATATGTCAGCATCCCCCCCCTCCCCTCTCTGCCTCTGCCTGACGTCATGGTAACCGCAGTGTAAGATTTAATACTTGTTTGACAGAGCAGATGATTCGGCAAACAACGAAAGGGACAGCCAGACAGGTGTGGAGGTGGAGTTCAGGGTAAATTTGAGGCAAAATGTAGGTGAATGATGTGGTGTGGTGACATGGCAGCTTATTTAGGTGGTTGTGCTTTTTGGCCAGCGAGTTGTGGGCAAGTTTGATGGCTTCAGCATTTTTAATGATGTGAGTCATCCTGGCAGGATGCAGCTCACTGCGAGCTCAAGCTCAATAAGAGGGTCAGAAGGGGAGCGGTGTCATACTTCTGTCCACATGCCGAAGGAGAGGAACCAGTTTGAAAATGAGAGACTGGACACCATGCATGAATCTTTTAATTAAAGGAAAATGTATTTTTGAATGATGTCTTGTAAAAAAAAAAAAATGGCAAAAAGCAAAATGTGAATCAGGAAAGCAGAAATAAATTGCTCAGTTCTTTAACTGTGACTGGCTATATTAGTTCAAGGAACAAAGTGATTAAAATTTTTAAAGGATTATCATTTGGAAGGCTGTGTAACAAATCAGATCAACAAGAAATTAAAATTCAGGACTCCCACTGTGTGACATTAACAGCTCCAACATCCATGTTATGCTGTTGTCATGCATCAATAAATGCAGAGATGGGGAGGGAGGGTGCATTGTTTCATTATTCTGATTAGGTTTTTCCATATGATGAGAAAGTAAGAAGTACACTCAGGTTTTTTGGTTACAAATATTATCATTATAAAAGAAAGTTAATTAAACTTCATTAAACATAACTGTTTTCTCCAAAATAAACACACGTTGATACACATAGAAACTAAAAAATAAAATTATTTATCGTACTTAACAAAATGGACTAATTAAGGTCTTTCAAAAAACGTTAATAAAACAAAAATAAATGGTTAGTACAATCTTAACATGTGATCTAAGCTGAAACCTTTTTTTATTTACTTTAATATTTGCAAAATATTGTCAACGGTTATGTTTTTAAATAAAGCTTATACAAAAAATGAAAGAAGACAATTTAAACAAACGGATACATTTAAGTCTTTTTACGTTATATAGGGGGGAAAAGATAGCAAAATATAGATTTTCAAAAAAAAGTATGATCACAGTTTTAAACATAATATAATAAAAACTCGATTTACGTACTTTTACAAATCGTGCCAGCTATTACTGAGCTGGCTTGATTACATTAGCAGCCAACTGCTTATTAAGAATGAATGGAAAAAGTCGGACACGTCAAGCGCCTGCGTCACATATTCCTTGCGGATGAATATCTTATCAGGGCATGTAGTTCCGGGGATGTGGAACTATTTTTCAAAGCAGGAATAGGAATGAGGAAAACCTTTGGTGGCGTATGGATACTTCGAAGTGACACGTCGTGTGTAGCAGGTGTACAACGTAAAGAAATCATCAATTGAACGCGAGGATATTGTTAAACAAAAAATGCGTTTTACGTATTCAACGACTGCAAGAGCGTTCACCACAAACCATCATATCCTCGTGTTTTTACAATAATAATGTCACGGTAAGTTATGCTAGCAGACAGCATCAAATCACTGTGTTTGCATTGGAACTGTTAGCTTACAGCTAAATGTAGCACTTAGGGCTGATAGAGAAGAAACCAACCCATAACTGTACGTAAGATGTTTGGGTGCTATTTTTACCGGTTTATTATGACGCTTCTATTCTACGATTTGGTGGACACGTAGTTGATTTAATCAGTAATTTCTCCGTGTGTTGCCAGACGTACCCTGAACTAAACAGCTGTTAACTCCTTTCTTTGCATGCAAAAAAAGTAGACGTAATAATATGTTCATCAGCATGTGTCTCGGCTTTTCGTATGTTTAAAATGATCAGGAGCTTCTTGTTGTGTCACGAGGATCTACTTTATCACCCACAAATCATTGCTTCCTCACAAAGAATCCATGTTCCTTAGTTTTATAATTGTATGAGTTTATATTCCTTTTAATGTTGAGGAAGGGGCTGTCTATGGGATGCGTGAGCGCCTGTTTGTGTTCCGAGAGAGAAATGAGTCACCACTACTGTGGTAATTGCCAGGAACTGACTGGAGGTGGTGCAGTGGAAGACAGAGGTCACGTTGCCATGGCTCCCAGGAGGCCCGACAAATCTTGATTTTCCTTGAAGAGTTTGTGCACGACACCTTTATTGACCTGCCTTTTAAAGCAGGATGTTACTACTGTTAGTGCAGCAGGGTGTTGGTATCTGTGCAAACATGAGATGTCAAAGCCACACCTGTCAAATTCTGGTGGTTAGATTTTAAAGGGCTTCAGTTGATCCATAGTCATATAAATATACTGGCCTGAATGTACAACTAAAAAGCAAATATATGCTTTTACATTTGAATAATTGATACTATTGGCTTCTTTGTTTGAAATGAGTTACAGCTACATGATCGATGTTGCTCTCCCTTGAAGTGTTCATGGTACCGCAGAGACTATTTAAAAAACGTATCACTCAGATGGGTACCAAAAAAAAAAAGGTCTTAAACTTATAAATAAAATAGTTTTTGATGTTAAAGTAAAACATAAATTGTAAATATAAATATTAGTAAGCATAATAAATGAATCTTGATGCATAATTGACTGGAAAAAGATGCATGTTTTCTTTACAAATTGAGTTTTTGGGTCTTTTTAACATTTTCTTGCATAGCATTTTTCTGATGATGAAGGACGTATATCATAAAATTGCATTTCTCAGTATTTTTTTTTATTTAAATCTTTGTGGGAAAAAACAGCTAAAAAAATCTTGTAGCTGTGAAGTGCAAACTACAAAATCTCTGCTGCACTCCATTCTGGATAGCTTTGATATTGCTGGCCATTTATGTTGCACCACTAATGTTCGGTTGGGGCTGTAAGCTAGCGGGAGAGCGCGTATAGAGATGGATGTTGGGAAGTGGGGAACAAACGGTCCTGCTCACAACTCAGGGGGGGGCCCAAAAACTATAAATATTTCTTTCTTTTAATTTTTTGGCTTTTAAGTACTTAATAATTCCAAACGGGAGCCTAATTGAGGTCAGTTGATTCAGATTATTGGTGGAATTTTTCTATTGCGCCATCAATATGAGCAACAGTTTTGAGGATGGTTTTATTGATGCTGGGGTGTTTTTTTGGTTTTTTTTGGCGAGTGATTAAAGTGTTTAGGTTTGTGCAGGGGCATTGCTTGAACGTCTCAGCACTCCCCTGAGTTTCACGCAGAGCGTCTCTGAAAGCACTTGGCCATCCTCCCGACCTCAAATTGATTTCTCCTTGGTAATTCCTAAATCCCTCTTCAAAAACGGAAAGCCCGCTGCAGGAGTGAGTCACTTTGGCAGGATGTTTGCACGCCGGTGAGCCTCCTTTTCTAAGTGCGAGTTGTCCTTTTGTTGTAGCTACTTGAGTCTTTTGCTGTATATCTTGTCAATACTTGAACTTTGTCGTCTTTTGTTCTGATGGTTCGTGGGCTCACAACTGTTGTAGTGAAGCTTTTGATTTTCCTAATTCTGGGTGTATAACGGCGTCACATTAAAATGAAGTGTATTCACATTAACTAGAACTGTCCAGTAAACAAATAATGTGTAATCAGTAGGCTCTTTGTTGTGGATTTGATGTCATGAGTCATATGACTGTTTAGTAACACAAAATTGAGAAGGCATGTTTTCTCTAAAACTAGCAGACACAAAGAGAGCTGTTGTCTACTGAGATTCTTTATTTGATTCTCTCAGCTCATTAAAGTAACTTAGAGCTTCTGGATCTGTTAGCAGGACTCTGCAGATGTAAAGTGCTGGTTCATTCTTGTGGATTTTTCTTCTGCTATAGCGGTGAGTTATGCAAAACTGAAATGAAATAAGTGCAGTTGTTGGGGACAAAACAGCTGCAAATTGGATGACACTTAATGCAACTGTCTTTGAAGCAGAATGGAGGGATAAAAACTCTTTACAATCCTTCAAAAACATTTAGGAAATTCCATAGTCTGTTTGCTGTCAAAGCAGTCTGACATTTGACTTTAACTCTCTTTGTTTCCTTTACAGTGTGGTTGTCAGTTGATGTGCCGTCTTCTGTAGTTTATCCGTGTCAAAGCCATTCACTCCTCAAATATGTCTGGTAAGAATTAGTTTTGCCTGTTTAGTCTCAATCCAAGAGATGTTTTTTTCCTGTTTTTTAGTTTCATATGTTTTCTACACCCTTTAGGTACATATACGCCAGCTCCTGGGGGGCCGTTTTCTGCTCTCACTCCAAGCATGTGGCCTCAGGATATTTTGGCCAAATACCATCAAGTGAGAATCCTATTTTAAACATTTTACCCACATGTGTCTTTAGCAAGCTGTAAGACATATCAACCTGATCAAAGCTTCAGTATGACGACGAAATGTCTTTGAAATGTAAAGCAACTTCTGTGGATATGAAGCACAATCAAATGTTCTCATATTTTCCATTGACTTATGTTGCAAATGTGCGATGAATAAATCGACTAGAATAGTTTTTATTCCGGAAATGACTCTGTTTCACTGCTACTTTTAACACCTCAAAATGTTGCATCATTTGTGTTTTTTGTCATCATCTTCTGCAATCTTGAAATTGGTTCTTTTTGGATGAGCAAGAATGAAATCTGCTTCTTCTGTCTCCACAGAAAGATCCCAAAGACCAGCCTGAAGTTCAGTACGATGAGTTTGGCTTCAAAGTCAACACTGAAAGTATTTATTCTCCCAAACCAGCTTTGTTTTTTTTATGCCGCTTAATAAATGATGTATTTGTGCAGTTCATGAATCGAGGAGAATGAAATCCTTGTGTCTGGATATTAAAAGGGAATTATGTACACCAACTAAGTTTGTGTGACCCAAACAGTTGTTCAGGCTCCGCTCTTATTTTAAATAATGTTTTTTATTTTTATACACAGCTTTTATACTGATGTTTCATTAAAGCTACTGGTATTAAAAGCTTCACATTTTATATTTACTGATTGTTAGGCATGTACACAAAATTGCTCATTTAACATTATCAAGCTGTGCAATATCGCAAAAGTTGTAATAAATGGTAACCTGGTAGAGCTAAAATGTGTTAAATCAAACTTATGGCAGCTCGATGTATATAATGAATCATTTATGTATTTGAATAATCGGATGGAGTCCTTTGATGTTTGATGCTCGCCTCCTATGTAGCCTAGGGTCATTTGAAGTATAATTTAAGTTATGGTGATTCTTATTTAAATTAAACTGTTGCAGTAAAATGAAAATAATGTATTTAGTTGTTTTGCTATTTTTTTCTTGTATCGCAAGTTATATCGTCATCTCAATATTGATCATTAACATGGCAAATCAGGAGTTTTCCTCATATCGTGCAGCCACACTGATTGTAGTTGTTTTAACTGAGATTATTTTTTAAATCATCATTTTGTGTTCTTTAAAACACAGACATCCTATTTTTTTATCTTTTAACATCTAAACTAACATCAGATGTGTTTTCCCATTTCCCGCTCAGATGGCGGGGAGCTCCAGTCTTGCCTGGGCTCCGAGGGTTCCCCACAGCGGGAAGACCCCCAGCAGCGACTGCGCTGGCAAGCCCACCTGGAGTTCACCCACAACCACACAGTGGGCGACCTCACCTGGGATCTGATCGACCCCGTGCTTCCCCGCTCGGAGCGCCTGCGCTCCCTGGTCCTTGGTGGGATTCCTCACAGTATGAGGCCACAGGTGGGTAAACGTGACCCACGGCTCCAGCCTGGGAGCAGCCTTTGGAGGGTTGTGTTCAATAACTGAGACGTGTCCTCTCTGTTAGCTGTGGATGCGTCTGTCTGGAGCGCTGCAAAAGAAGAGAACTTCAGAGATCTCCTACAAAGAAATAGTCAAGAATAGCTCTAATGATGACAGCAGTACGTCCAAACAGGTCAAATCTCTACTTCTTTTGTTTGGATTTCTTTTATCGTAGCTACAAAGTAAAGTCTGAGTTGAGCTTTGGTCTTTATTAAAAGAAAGAATCCCATGTTAGTTCCAGTTAAAATAGAAATTTGAGGTGGCATTTGTACCGCACTGACATTCTGGTTTCTGGTAAATCTCTGCCCCTCAGATAGAGAAGGACTTGTTGCGGACGATGCCGACCAACGCGTGTTTCAACACCTTGAACAGTGTTGGAGTGCCGAGACTGAGGCGGCTTCTGCGGAGCCTTGCATGGCTCTACCCAGACATTGGCTACTGTCAGGGGACAGGCATGGTACGACCGCACCAGCACTGTATGGTGGACTTTGACAGGATTTCACTTTCATCCTCTGTTCGTCTTTCTCTTGTTTCCTCCTTCCAGGTTATTTCCTGCCTGCTCCTCTTTCTGGAGGAAGAAGATGCTCTGTGGATGATGTGCGCCCTGATCGAAGACCTCCTTCCTCCATCCTACTTCTCCTCAACTCTGTTAGGAGTCCAGGCAGACCAGAGGGTTCTGCGCCAGCTCATCATTCAGTACTTGCCGTCTATTGACCACCTCCTCCAGGAGCATGACATAGGTAAGAGTTTCAAGTCCTCCCATTAGTTCTATGATTGTCATTTTTTTCTTCCTAAGTGAAAGTAGCGTTTTCTTTTTCCTACTATATTTCTTCCCACAATGCAGAGTTGTCGCTGATCACACTTCACTGGTTCCTGACATCATTTGCCAGTGTGGTGGACATTCGTCTGCTTCTGAGGATCTGGGATCTGCTCTTCTATCAGGGGTCGCTGGTTCTATTCCAGGTCACGCTGGGCATGCTGAAGATCAAGGTAATGGCACTAAACCACCTGCCGTGTGAAACCCCGTTGTTGGAGGCATTTAGGTGGAAAAGAGTCATGGCTGCTAACAGCTAGAGTCGGCTGCCGCTAGATAATTGACCCACGTCAGACGTCTCTTGTTAATCTTTCTGAAAATTGTCTTTACATCCCAGGAGGAAGAGCTTGTGTCATCAGAGAACTCTGCATCCATTTTTAACACTCTGTCAGATTTGCCAAGTCAGCTAAGAGACGGGGCGAGTGTTCTCGGGGAGGCTATGAGGCTAGCAGGAGGATTATCGCAGGAAACGGTGGAAGCTCAGCGACACAAGCACGTTGCATACATCCTGAACGAACAGGCGCAGCTCAACAACGGAAGCAACACAACACTCAATCTCAACAAGGTCTGTTGTGAACGTGTTGGGAGAAGGTTTCATGTTGTCTTGGTAGAAAATTGAGGCCATAAATACCTTGTCCCATCTGGATTGATTTCAGGTGGTGAGGAGACAGTCCCTGCGCAGAAGATCTACTCTCACGTCTCTGTTATTTGGCCAGGATGAGGCGGAAGCCCTGAAATCGAAGAACATTAAGCAGACTGAGTTGGTGGCGTCCCTTCGGGAGGCCATCGCTCGCACTGCAGAGCACTTCCACTGTTTAGACCCGCGACACTCCAGCGCTGTGAGTTCACGCGTCGTCTCATCCTGATGCGACCAATTCAACAAAACTTTAAGAAGTTGGCCTCTTTTTAATACGTACATTTTTCCTCCTTTTGCTCCAGGAACTCACTCCAGATTATTCCATGGAGAGCCACCAGCGAGACCATGAAACCTTCCTCGTGGTGTCTCGTTACCGCCGGCGACGGGCCAAGGCGTTGCTGGACTTTGAACGTCACGATGACGACGAGCTGGGCTTCAGAAAGAACGACATCATTACAGTGAGTTTTGAGCCGCATGCCAAACAAAACCACCTAAGCTGTGCGGTGCTGCGACCTGTCACAACTTTATAGCCGTTCCACCAAGATGATCGTAAAGAAAATATTGTTGTTGACACTAAACCATTCCTGTCTCAGATCATCTCACAAAAAGATGAACACTGCTGGGTCGGTGAGCTCAATGGACTCAGAGGTGAGTGCTCTTTATTATAAATATTAGATTAGAAAGCACATTCAACCATATAATTATTATTATTATGAACACTATTTTATTGTGCAGGTTGGTTTCCAGCAAAGTTTGTGGAGATCCTGGATGAAAGAAGCAAAGAGGTAGAAATGCCTTTTCTTGTGGTTTTATTGTGCCGACTCGGACAGCTTCCAGGTGTTGACGTCTGTTTCGTGTCTCCAGTACTCTCTAGCAGGCGATGACTCGGTCACTGAGGCGGTGACGGACCTGGTCAGGGGGACTCTGTGTCCCGCTCTGAAGGCCATCTTTCTGCACGGACTGAAAAAACCCTCCATCCTGGGAGGACCCTGTCACCCATGGCTGTTCATAGAGGAGGTCAATAGTTCTTCATTTGAATCGTCCGTGGTTTATTAGGGGTGTGACGATAACCGCATCACCACACTTTTTTTTGTTTTTTTGAAAGTTCTGCATATGGTGCGTGATTGGAACTATAATAAACACATTCATCTTGGCTTTACAGCTCTATGGTTTATATCAAATGAAAGGGAAACCATTTGACTGTTTTTGTCTTTTTTTTTCTTTTGTCAGGCTGCCAGTAGAGAGGTTGAGAGAGACTTTAACTCTGTCTACTCCAGACTCGTTCTCTGTAAAACCTACCGGTAACTCAGAACTGTTTTTAGTGTACCTATTGTTTATAACAGGTCCAGTATTGGACATAACGAGCCCTTGTGTTTGACATTTATTAGGTTAGATGAAGATGGGAAGGTCCTCACTCCAGAGGAGCTGTTATACAGAGTAAGTGGATACATGTAACACTGTTAGAAAACCCTTTAGTGTAATGGCACACTGAAGTGAACCAGTTGTCTATTTTCAGGCAGTGCAGTCTGTCAACATGAGCCACGACTCCGCACATGCTCAGATGGACGTCAAGTTTAGGTCTCTTATCTGCGTCGGCCTTAAGTGAGTTGTCCAACCCGTTGATGTTTTATGGTTGTCTAATCCGGTGAGAACTTCTAGACCTTTCCACATGTTTCTTCAGTGAGCAGGTGCTGCACTTATGGTTGGAGGTTTTGTGCTCCAGCATGGCGGCTGTAGAAAAGTGGTATCACCCGTGGTCGTTCCTTCGCAGTCCCGGATGGGTGCAGATCAAGTGCGAGCTCAGGTATTCAGCACACGATTCAACAATGGCTCATCAAATCTGTTACCTTGAAAATACGTCTGATTATTGAACAGTAATGCATGTTTTTAATTCGTTTTTTAAAAGCATCTTCTTTATTTTAGCTAAACAAATCCAAATGTTTCATGTGGGGTGTCTTCCCTTCACACTCTAGCAGTTATTGTTTGCATTTCCAGAATAAAAAAAATGTTGATTGCCCAGCTTTGATGCCAACTCTGCCAAAAATAACATTTTAAAGAAACTGACAAACAAACTTAGCGCAGAGAATATCCTTTCAGACTAGCAGACCAATATTTCTCCCTTCTGCATTGCATTTAAATTCTTTTTTTTTTTTTTTACAATAGTGTGAAATAAATCAATAAATTTAAGGAATGGATTTGTTTTTGATATTATCAGACTAACCGATGACGGACAGTAATATGGTTATTCTTTGCTCTGCAGGGTCTTATCAAAGTTTGCATTTAGTCTCTCTCAAGATTGTGAGCTTCCTGAGAAGAAAGAGGTGAGTGAAGGACATCACCACAACCCTCCTCCATAGAGCTGTGCTCCACTAGATGAGGCGTCCTGTTTCATTCTGCTACAGAGAATGGAAATGAATGTCTTCAAATGTTTCTCTAAATAGCTGCCACAGAAAAAAAAATCCTTATCTTGATTAAACCTTTTGTCTGTGATGATGCATAAATGATCTGATCTGCTTTTGTGCAAACTTTATTCTCGTGGATACAGTTGATTGTTCTCATCATAGACTGTTGTAATGCAACATCTTTGTAATTGACATTTTTGCTTTTAAAAATCCATTTTCCTCTCATTCATTAGTGACTAGACAGTTTTGTTAGCTTTTTTTGTGTGTTTCACGCCTTCCCTGACACATTTTTTGAAGTTGTTTGGTGATTTTGGGGTTTTCCGTGTTTCCAGGAGAAAGAGCAGAAACCTCTGAAGGAGGGAGTGCAGGACATGCTGGTGAAGCATCACCTCTTCAGCTGGGACATTGACGGTTAAAGCAAACACTACATGTTGTTGAATCCTCCTCTCTGCTGTGGCCCTGCTTACTTTTGTCTATGTGGATGCCGACTAAAAAGACAAAGCAGGACTCGGACACTAATTCCTCCTGCCGTCGGCATGGAAACGCCCACTGTTGACGCTTCGAAAGTCTAGCTGGTTCTTCAAACATGTGCCAAAGCACAACCTTCAAACATATAAATGGCAACGTTTATTTGTATTCACTCCCTGCACTCAAAGCTCTACTACTAGATGAAGGCATATTTATAGAAATGTATATATAAAACACTCATGCGGTGCAGAATATTGTGTACTACTGTGTTGCAACAGTATTCCTTCAGTACACAGCACTTTGTCGTCTCGTCTTCTATTGCACATTTAGAGGTGATCACCCTAAAAGTGTTCCGTCTTATTTCCTCAGTGTTGAGTGCAGAGAACAGTTATTATTGAGAGGAACACAACTTTGTCTACAATGTTTCAGTGCTGTCATGTGATTCACAACTGTGTGTGCCACCTTAAATAATAGGGGAAATACACCTCTACAATAGGTAATGTACACAAAGTGAATCATTTTTGTGTTGCATAAATACATGTTGCAAAAACTACTGTATCCTTATTTTTATGAATAAATTGACCTGTGATTTATGGGGCAATACAAAGTATTGAAGAACTTTATTTGTTTTTTTTTAGAAACTTATCTCTATTATTGTTATGGGATCAAACGAACCTTTTAGAAGAGATTGCTCAAATCAGACCAGCTTACAGTAAATGAAAAACCAGATAGTAAACAAATAAAATTAAAAACTGTTCTATAGTTTAAATCACATTGTGAAGTTGATGGCAAAATTAACAAATGTTTAAAAAAAAATGAATTTGAAACAATATATAAAAGTGAAACTTGAATAACATTTTCAATGTTTTTTTTTTTCTTTCTTCAGTTTTAGTCCTTTACAGTTTCAATTTAGGACTTTTCGTTTTCGCGGTTGAGCCTAATTTTACTCGGGTGGCGCCAACAACAGACGTCGTTTAGGAGTGGACATGACGTCACCATAACTGATCCCCTTATTTCAATCATGTTTCAAGTTTCAAATGTACTTTTTTCCAAACTTTAAATACTTTAAGACTTAACTTTAAGGTTAAATTTTCAAATCTTTGTTTTACATATTAAATATTTCTTTCAAGTGTAAAATGTATTATTTCAATAGTCATTTTCTTGAATTTCTCAATGTGTACTTCTGAGTTTAAAACTGTTTTTTTTTTTTTAAATGTAATTTACAATCTGCCTGGTCATTCACTATAAGCTGGTCTGGATTTGACCCTATAACTATTCATTTGGTAACTCCAGCTTCCACATGAAAAAACAAAAAAAAAAGAAGCAACACTTTGGAAAAGTTTTAGTGACTTTATTCTTTTTCCCTCAGCAAAGTATTTTCAAAATGCCACAATATGTAAACGGCAACAGGCCCTAACGCATTAGTACTAGAGAAACACACTGCATTATGATCATTAGCAACTGCTAAACTGACGAGTGTGCTGCGTTTAAACATCCATGAAGCTGCACAGACTACTGAAACGGGGAAAGTAGATTCCAAATACTTGAACGTGTTCTGCATGAATGCCAGATAAATAAATTGACAACTATACTTGGATTTTCCACGTATCTAAACTCTTTATCCACCTTTTGCTACAATAACTTGTGATTTGCACTCAGTTTCCAGGGGAATGCATGAGGGAGGTTCACCTATAGCTGCTCGTTTAGGTCCCAGGACCTTTATTCCTTTTCACTCTTTCAATCACAACTCTGCTTTCACTTCGAAAATAAATTAATGCTCAATTTTCAGGGGAGGCCCACCAAACTGATCACCAAAACCAAAGGCAGCTGAAATGAAAATCCACAAAAATGTAAGGTTTGGGTGCGAGGAGTTCCCCCTTTGGAGAGGAAATGACAGCTACAAAAATGTGGCGTTAAAGGCAGGGAGTCGGACCGTCTTGCTCCAAACGTCTCAATCATTTACGGTTTGTGAAATGACTCTTTCTGGAATGAGAAAGGGATGATGATCAGTTTCCTGTTGCAGATGAGGAGGGGGCTGCTGCAGGGTTGGTGCTGCTGTTCTGACCTTTGCCCTTGTGCCTTTGGCCGCCTCTTCTCCTCCCGCCGCCTCCGGACTTTGGCTTTAGAAGGAAGACGGTGTAAAAAAAAGAAAAAGAAAGTCAGGCACATTCAGTCTCCTCAAAACCCAGAATTCCAACCGGACGTCTTGCTTTGATCCCTACACTGCTGTTATTTTTCACATCATCGTGTTACCTTGTTCTCTTTGTTGCCCTCTTTTACCAGAGGGTCATCATCCCCCTCTCCCTGTGTAAGCCAGCCACGTAAGCAAAGGAGGGAAAGAGTGCAAAAGAGTGACGTGACAAAGTTTGGAGTCAAACAACAGCAAACAGAGGTGTTAGCATCGGGACAAAAAGGAAGGACGGAAGGTTTTTTAGCTTAGCAGAAAGCATCCAAGAGGGAGTGGAACTCAAAGAGTAGCGAGTCTGCTCACGGACTCACCCCCTGTGACGTGCTGGGGCCTGACGGCTGTGCTATCGTCGGCGCTTCGTCTCCAGTAGCCGCGGCGCCGTCCTCCTTTCGGGCTGCTGTCTTTTTTGTAGACTGCATTTTGATCTGGGGGGGTTTGGAGTTTGATGGCATGTTGTTGGTGGACTGCAAGAGCTGGAAAGTCAAACATTTGTGAATCTTCCTGTGAGCCGGCGTTTCTTTTAGTGAGTAAAGACAGCTAACGGTATGACGGGGGAATCCTTCAACAGGAAGCAGTAATTCAGTCTAACGCTCCGCTGCCACCAGGCTCAGCGCTGGTTCTTAAAGGCGCCTTTAGCATACGCTGTTCACACTGTCACTATCTGATACTAGCGCATGTTGGAAGAGGTTAGGTGCTTCAGGCGTTTTCTTTCACAGCTCTATTCCGATATATGAAATTCTTTGTCATACTTTTTCAAAATTTATTTAACCTTTATTTAAGTAAAACATATTGAGATCAGCATCTCTCTTGCAAGGGTGACTAATCCTGGCCACGCACAAACCGCAATTATGAATTTCTTCATCAGCAATTTTCTGGTAATTGAAAAGGACTCTACCCAGACGTCTCTACTGTGATCCTGATTGGTTAAACTTTCATTTAGTCTTCAATGGATGCCTGTTTTGTATGTAGAGATTAAAAAACGTGTGTAGTGGCGCGTGAATGCTCGAGTTTTGAGCGTGGAAGCCTGACAGGCTTATTTACATTGAAAGCGGTTGCTTGACTGTAAATCCCTGAAGCTGGTGTGAACCAACCATAAAGCTATGAGCCACGACAATGTGCATTAAAGCGGCCACTTCCAGTGAAAAGGTGGAGCTACGCAACTTTTTACAGCCGTTTTCAGGCTCTGCGTACAAAAACTGATCATGGAGGAGAAATGAATAATTGCGGTTTGTGCCCAGCTAGACTTTTATGACACCAAGTCTTTCATATAAACCCTGGAGCGAGATTTGTGACATTTAGCACCAAGCCTTTTCCAACTATAGGTGGCAGACATGTGCTAGTCCATCCCTGATGGTCCAGTGTGAACACTGTGGGCTAAAGGCGCGTTCAGGAACCTCCGTCACATGCCCCGCTCCAGCTAAACACTTGCAACATCCACCTTTGTGATGGTCCCCACAGCCTTGGTGCGCCCCTCCCTGAACACCAGCCTCTGGTCGCAGTGCAGGTACTCGGGGGTTTTGATGAAGCGGAAGTGGACCGATGCCTTGTCCCCTGTCCGTAAGCAGTCCCTGTTCATGGATAAGATGGTGGCCGTCTGCCTGATGCTGCCGCAGTGGACTGATGGTCACATATGGAAGAAAATCAGCAAGGGATGACAAAACAATGAATAGATAGGTGCAAGACTGTAATTCGTTAGTAGCGAGTCAGTTTCTAGAGAAGATTTGCTGCAGGTGCCACACCCACCCATAGCCTGGTATCTGGGGGATATCGTAGTGGGATGATGAAGTACAAGGATCTCTGCTTCAAACTCCCAAGTTGCCTGAGGGTTGAGCTTTGGTGAGACCATCACCATTCCTTTCCGTATGGATGAGCGCTTGATCTTTAGAAAAGGAGCACAAGACAAAATATAATAAGACAGGAAGAAGATAATAAATAACTTTTTGTGACGTTAAAAAACCTCTTTCCAACCTATACAATAAAAGCCGAAGAATATTTTCCTTTGGTACCTTTTTGAGGGCGAATGAGGCGGTCTGCCCTCCTCGGACCTCCTTCACAGGCATTCTCTTGCGATGGATTGATTTAACAGCAATCGGGATGAAGCTCCCAAGAGGGTCTGGTCCCAATAACATGGTATCATTCAGGCGTATGAGTCCGCGTAAAGTAGTTCCTGATACCACGGTTCCCACTCCCTGGGGGATGAAAATGAAGATCAGTACAGCCTTCGTGGCTGTGACATAAATCAAAAGGAAGGTTCTAGTCCTACTGGAACAGAGTAGGTATCGTCTATCTGAAACTCAGCGGGCTGATCGTCCCTGTAGGACGTCCTGGAGGAGAGCAGGTTGAGGAACATCTTGAGCAGGTCCATGTTTTCTCCAGTTACGTTGGAGATTTGAAATATTGGACACATCCTGCAGGGTGGGGGGTGACAAATCCCACAGGTTACCTTTAAACATTAAAAAAACACTCAAAAAAAAAAGCCCCCACCCACTTTTTACCTTTCAGAGCTAAAATTTGAAGCAGCAACGATGACATCGTCCTTGTTTTGGACCAGGACGGGAATCTTCCTGCAGCCTGGGGACTTCAGTAACCTCTGGAGCAGCTTTAGGGTCTCTGTGAGCAGGAAGACCAGGTCTTCAACACCAAAAACTGCATTTAACAGCACTCAGCTCAGAGGGCGGGCTGACCTTGTAGGATGTTAGCTGGACACATGTCTATCTTGGTTACCACTACAAAAACAGGCACATTCAGAGCTAAAGCCAGGCCGAGGTGTTCTTTGGTCATGCCAACGATGCCTGCATTACTGCCAACCTAAAAACAAAAAGACCTTTTATTTTGTTTTTGGAAGGATATTGAGTATGAGTTTGTGTTACATCTCCTCTCCAACATGTTCTAATCGGTCTCAATGACTGTATATGATAACTGGACTGAGCGAGTGTTACATAACCAATAGAAAACGACGTACTTCTGACTCAGTCCAAATGAAGTCACTAACCCTGCCTTGTTGGAGCCAGACATCGTCAGTAAGCAGTGACTGGTCAGAGTCAGTCTGAGTCTGCGTTTCTATGGCAACCACTCGCCAATCAGGAGTGACCTTGTTGGAGATCCCTACCCCTACTATTTGAAATTGGGCTACTGAAAATCGGTCAATTGAAACGTTGGCCGGCCGGCTCCACATACTTTTATTGAGGATCTGATCGGTCCGTGTATAACTTGAATAACTTGTACTACAGAAAAAGTACAGGGGACAAATTGGATTAGCAAGAACATGTTAAAAAACAGGTGGCATAGCAAGATTTGTTATTCTGACCAACATAATTACTAAATAACAGCTGTTTATTTCTTATTGGCTCTTTGGAACTAGCAGATACTTCCTATTTGGAACAAAGGAAGGGAGGGGGTCACTCTGTCCAGTTTAATATACAGCCAAAGATCTGATCAAAACACTAAAACCCACTAAAAGTTACATTCCGGTATGTTCCGGCGGTCCAACACCTACACCCCGGTTCTCACCATGAGCATGCAGAAGTCGGGGAGGTGTCCCGTCATCCCGAACACGGTGGTCTTCAGGTACTTCTCGTGGCCGGCCAAGTCTATAAATGTAATGACTTTAGATGATTTCTCACAGATTTTGGTCCAGTCCAGACTTCCTCCATGACTGTCAGGTTTGTTCACCACCTGGGCACAAACGGGCAGGATACAGCAGATTTAGAGTCATGGCAACAACATTTGATTGGTTCTGCCCCAAAAATGTCATTTATGTTTAAATTGATGTTTCTTTCAATAGACTTGTGGTTCAATGTTATGGTTCATTTGAAATAAGATTGAATGCATCATTGTCTTATGACATGTTATTTTAAAAATGTTTAAAGATCCGCTCTGATTACCTTTTAGTGGCCTGTAAAAGCGTTTTTAGCCAAAAATCAGAAAACCTGTCATTTTCTTGGGCAACTTCTGCAGAGTGGCAGGAAATTTGCTTCCTAGTTGTGAGCTGGACTATTGGCATGGAGCGACCCCGCCCCCCATTCCCTTCTGTCTGCCTGAGAGCTCAGAGAAGGGCACTTGTAGCGTGCCCACTGTACTTTCTACATCACAAATACTCTTTTTCAAACTGCATTGTTTTGTCTCTTCCTGATTTACAACGATTTGAATAAAAAAAATACTCAGAAATGCAATCTCGAACTTCATTTTCTTTAAATATGTCCTCCATCATGAGAAAAAAATGCCACAGGAACATGTTAAAAACGCCAACTAACACAGTTCTGATTGGAGTGGATCTTTTAAAGAGCATTTTAACATTAGTATTGTCATGTCCTTCACCTGGCCTTCTTGGTCAAAGCCCAGAATGTCGTTGCCCACACTGCTGGTCCTTCCACTCTCCATCTCATGCTTGTGCCTGAAGAGTTTCTGCCGGGCGAAGCCTCTGCCGTTGTCCAGCTCACCGTGTGTCAACACTCCTAGCAGAGTGCTCTTCCCAGCATCTACGTTACCCACTACTGCAACCCTGAGGGACAGCAGGGTACCACATGTGATGAGAGTATTCTGAACTCTAAAGTCGCTGATTAAGGAATAAAACTCAGGACAAAAGATGCACTCGAGTACTCACCTGACCTCCAAGAAGTCCAGCTCACCCACCCGCCGTCGTATCAGATAGTCCCGCACCAAGCCGGCAGCCTCGCTGCGATCTCTCAGAGGGATAAGGTCGGCATCCAGCTGCTCGCAAAGAGACCTCACCGTCGCCACAGAGGCCTCCATATCGCTCTCATTCAGTCCCCAGTCCCCGCCATCTACCGAGGAAGACCAATCATTTCATTTGACCAATACCACATGTCTGTAAGCTGCAGCAGAACTGTAAGTTTCTCACCAGAACCCATCCCAACCACATAGATGGTCTCTCCACTTCCCTCATCCATCCTGTCCCGAAGCTGCCGGAGTAACAAGTCATACTGCTCTCCGTTTGGACTGACAAGTGCGAGCTGATGATCCCAGAAAGAAAAGGAGAAGTTCGGAAATGGTTATTCCAAAAATGGAGTCACTTTTAATTTAATATTAATATTAAAATTCTATAAAAAAAAGTTCCTAAAGTTAGCAGGTATTTATTTTGTCAAGCAGCTGTTTGTCTTCCCATGAAATGTTATTAACATTAAGCTGCGCAGCTATACTAACCATTTACCTGAATCAATGGCTTAAAAGAGTGAAAATGGCACAGATTGTTGTTACATTTAAAAAAAGTTACTTTTAGAAATGATGGGTCAAATCTGATCAGAGCTGTTCTTACAACAATCGATGCTAAAAAAAAAAAAAAAAAAAAAAAAAAGATTTCAGTATGAGGCAAGTATAGTAATGCAGAAATCTTGAAATGTTAGATAACTACACAAACACTGACGTTTAACCGTCTTGTTACAATAAAACCTATACAAATGACTGAACTATAGGAGTCCCAAAGCTTCAGGGCCTCACTGATGTAACTCTCAGCAATGTCCTGATGTTACATCAAATGCTTTTTTTGTTTTGTGTAATAATTTCGAGTTTCCAAGAATAATAACCTGACGGTTACATTTAGTCAATCGACATTGCATCATGATGACACTTACGATTTATGGAAAAAAGTTGCAGCATGATGTAAATAAAACTCTGAAAGTATTTGAGAACTTAATAGATCCACGTAGATCATCATGATCTGCTGTTTTTAGGACCCGGACACGTAGATAGATCATAGTTTTTCACTAGTTTTTAGCTGTGAGATTATTACCACCGATTGATATCTAAATTTTGACAGAAACGGGCATATCTTTATAGCTACACGATATGTTTTTTTTTTTTAATTATTAGTGTTGTTTTGTTTTGGAGTAGCATATGGAGTAGATGGTGTTATACATAAACAAGCTAGTGCTAGCCACGGCTAAGCTAGCTACAACATTTATCAAAGACGGCCTGGGGCCTCGAAAAAAGTATAATATTAGGTGCACATGAGAGTAAAAATGATAGTATTTGTTTTTGTTATTTCATATCAATGAAAGAGAAAAATGTGAACTATTGTGTGCTTCGTTCATTCATTCATTTTGAGCGGCCTTGCTTTACCTTGCTGCTAAAGTCGATCCTCCGATCCTCGGGCTCGCCGTTAACCATACAGCCGTCGTCGAACAACTCGTCCCCGGCGTCGTCACCGCTTCCCGCCCGGTCTGGTGCAAATATACTGGCCGGTATTAAAGCATCCGAAAGCGGCACAGAACCTGGGGTTATGCTCGGCTCCCGCGGCGCTGCTATAGAGGCCATTTTGATGCCAACTTGTAGCACAAAATTCTACGCGTGTCTCTCTGCAGATTGTTGTGATCGCGACAGCCAAACACGGACACGCGCGCTGTTCTGGACCAGCAGCAAAACTAACGTTGCTAGCGAGAGTTAGCTACTCTCCACTACACCAGCAGCGCAGTTATTACAGCTGCATTACTGTGGTTTACTTTGGAAGATTGTACTTTTCTGTATTTTAAACATTTATAAATAATTTCTGAACGGCCTCTTTAATTTTAAGCAAAGGAGGCGTAAAGCATCGAATTTCCTCTTTTTTCTGCACCAATAGGATCATTCATAGCCACTTTGTTTATAGTCCTGAGGGCGTAGTTGATGTTTGGTTAAGCCAGCGTAGTGACACGCAATCACACTGCAACAGTGAGTGATTATGTAAAAACAACACAACCCATAAAATAAGCTGAAAGACAATATTTTGGTTTGTTTCCACTTGGTAGTAGTTTTAGGCAGCAAAGTATTTTAAAAGATATATACTCTTTAATATTTTGATAAAAAAATAACAAAAAATTAATAATAATACAAAAAAAGTTTTCAGAAATAAAATGTGCAACATTGTTTCAATTTTCCTTTATTTGTGAAATACCCTTAATGACCACTGGATGGCGCTTTAACACTCATCAAATGTGATTATAATAAATGTTTATTAACTTGTCCTGTCCAACAGGTGGGCAAACAGATCTGGGCTGAAGACCTCTTGTGTTGGACATATTTTATTTTAACAACAAAGGTTATAAATCTTCTTACAAACCAGGCGTATGTCTGAATAAACCCCTTTTGTAATCGAGACCAAACTTTATTCATTTTAATCATATTTGAAAATCTTCTGTGTTGGATCAGACCGGAAAAGGAAAGGAGGGAAGAAGAGAGAGGGATATTAGGGAGATGGGGGATAGGAAGGTGATTATGGGGGGGGGCATGAAGCAGCATTAAGCAACAAGTTTCTAGATGGTTATACTCATTACAGTGAGGTTCAGATGTTTTACACGTCTATAAGGGCGGGGCCTGTCCAAACACACACTCAGATGTTATAACATACCAGTTGGCTCCAAGAAACATTCCCATGTCAACATGTACACAACATTTAGTATTCACACACAATATTCACACAAGCATACTTAAGCCCTCAAACCAACTAGTGTGAGATATTTCATTCAATCACGCAAACTATTTATGTAAAGGTGAGCTAACACCTGTGCTTTAGTGAGTGTTTATGTTCTTTTAAAATGGATGATAATGTGAAAAGAAAAAGGGAGAGTGCCCACCCATCCCCATACCAAGATCCCGCCGCAGCCAGAACCCCCAAACGCCCGCACGGCAGCAGATAGAGAACAACTGCCCCCCGGGCGACCACATCCGCCACCCAGGCCAGGGCCAACAGGACCGCCACGGGGGCCCCCAGAGCCAAAGAGCAGGGAGGCATGGGAAGACAGAGAGCGCAGCTCCAGCCCAACCATGAAAGCAGGCCTCCGCCGACGCACCGGGAAGGCCCAACACAAGGCGCCGCCCCAGAGGAGCACCCACAACCTCGGACGATCTCCTCATCACCACCCAGGAGTTCTGGGCATCCCCCCGCCCCAACACCAGGTACGAGCCAGTACCCCCCAAGGGAGACCCGCTCCGTGCTCCAGGCAGCCACCCACCCGGCCCACGGTTGGTCCAGGAAGGAGCAAGGCAGGGGCCAGCTATCCCTGCCCAGGAGGAGGGCACCCAGGAGAGAAGGGGGTGCACAAGAGGTGTTGTAAACATGGCCCGACCAGGCTCAGCCACAGTTGGAAATTTGGCGAGGCCCGGCAGGGGCCAGGACCAAGACCCACACCACAGGGACACGGACAACCCCGGCTCAGGTGTGATGTGATCCCAGACTCCTGGCCTTGCCAGAAAGCTCAGGGATCCCGCTCCCTGCGTGGAGAGAGGACTGTCCGGCCCAGGAAACCAGCACCCAGGGAACACAGCCGCCATTGCCAAGGGCCCAGTACCCCCTACCAAGGATGGGGTAGGGGACAGATGGTCCAAGGTCCCACCTTCCTTGCGAAATTCATGTGTGTGTGTTTGTGAGGGTGTGTGTGTGTGTGCATATATGTGTGTTGGAGTGTATATTTTGAGGAGTAAAAGGTGTGTGTACTAAGGGGGTGCAGTTAAAATTGGCGGGTAGGGCACTAAGGGGACATCTCCTGATTACTCACAGTGATGTCCCATCACCCTCCCCACCAAGGGGCCCTAAATGTGTCTAAGGTGGGGTTAAAATTGGCAGGTAGGGCGCTAAGAGTATATCTGCTGCTTGCTGGCAGTGATGTCCAAGCACCCCCCCACCAAGGGCCCTACATGTCTAAGGTGCAAATAAAACCGAGAGAGGGGGGGCCCATTCCATATGGCAACCATGGGAAGGGGACCACTGCCAAGTAGCTCCTCCTCCCAAGGTGCATCGCAGGCTAAACCCCCCATCGGTATGTATACCGGACCCGATCCCCCAATTTACGGAGTCCCCACCGTCCCTCACCAGGCACCGGTAGGCCCCGACCCCCACCCCTAACCACGGCAGACAGACAAGGAGCAGTGACGACCAGGCATCCCACCCCCTAATTCATGGAGTTAGCTATGGGAGACCAGAGAGACTGAATTCTTTCAAAGTTACTTGAACTTTGGGCTGACATTTTTTCCAAGCTTATATGATCAAACAGCAAATTTCTGTATTGACTTGCATTAATATTTTTCTTGTTTTTCCAGTTTATTAAAAAAATATTTTAGCAATACAAAGACTTATGAAAATGATAGATACTAATCCTCCTTCTATATCGATGGCACTCATGTCTCCAAGCACGCAAAGTGACGGTGAAGCTGTGATTGAAACCTTAAGCCAGACTAATAGATCGGCACATACCTGCTGCCAGAGAGCCTGGACAGGTGTGCAGAACCAGAGAGCATGCATGTAACTGCCGGGTAGATTACTGTCACAGTGCTCACAAATGTCTGACTTACTGAGACCCATCGTCTGTCCAGTGTAGTAAATTCTGTGAGGAGTTTTGAATTGGATTAGCGGTACGTTTGGACTTTTTGTCAGCTTGAAGGTGTTTATAAGGATGTCCGGGTTGTTCCATTTTGCACGGTTGAATTGATGATTTTGATATTTTGAGAAATTCCCACCAGGCTATTAAAGTAGCGTTTATATTAATACTTTGAAAACAATCCTGTTTTTTAACTGTTTGGCTAATAAATGGTAGATCTGACAGGTTGATCTTTCCACATGACGCCGGTTCCAAGTCTAACCATGAGTTGGTTTCTGGGTTATTTTTTAACCAGTTTAAGATGTAATGTAATCTATTTGCAAGAAAGTACTTGTGGAAGTTAGGTTATTCTAAGCCTCCACAGCTTTTTGCAGATTTTAAAGTTTTTAGACTAATTCTTGAAGGTTTATCGCTCCATAAAAAGCTTGATATAGATTAGTCTAATGATTTGAACCATTTTAGTGGCAGTTGTGTGGGAATCATTGAGAAGACATAATTAACTTTGGGTAAGATTTTGAGATTTTGAGAGCTTATTATAAGATTTATTAAGTAAAAGCTACTTGGTGCATGGACAGATCATTTGACTTTCTAGTGATTTTATTTTTAATATTAGCGCTCTATTCTGTTTTTATTTTTTTAGGTGTTCAGGATATAATGGAAAAGTGCTTCTCCCAAACGGAGCAGGACGAAGAGGAGCCGTCCTGATGAAACCTCTCCAAATACAGGAAACATGACAGGAAGTAGTCCTGCAACTCTCCTCAGGGACAGGGCAACTGTCTTGAACTGGAATTTGAAAAAAGTGTCTAACGGGGAAAAAGAGAAAACACAAACAGAAAAAAGAAAACTGAAAGCGTTGTTAGTTTTTGGATACATCAAGAATAATTTGTAATGATGTGAACTTAAGAACATTTTAATTCAGACAGAAATCAACAAAATAGTTGGAAACGGGAAACAAAAACATCAGAGAGAAATCAGATTCCTCAGAATCAGAATTCCTTTTTATTATCATTGTTGCACAATGAACATTGTAATGTTGTCCAACTTTTTATTTTAAATAAACCAGAATAAAATTTAAATTTAAAATGTGAAATATAAAAACAAACTAAAGTATGTAGTCGTAATATTTACATTAATTGCGCTCTTCCTGAGACAGCAGTGAAGTTACTGCAGTCTTCCTGAGCCAGAGATTGCCAGAGATAATTATTAACTACCGCAAACAATGGTCTGCAGCCAATAAGAATGTGCTGTAAAAAAGAAAAAAAAAACACAAGACCATAAAAGGTGAACATAAAGGCGCCCCAAAGAAGACCCATTGGATAATAATTTTTCAATCACACCTTTGAAACTATAGGTCTTGCCTTTACTGTGAAAAACCTACAGAGGAAAACAAAAGGTTCCCGTTGAAGACAACCTCCACCACTGCAGAGCAGAGCTTCATTCCTTTCGTTTTCACTTGACCAGCAACATTTCCTGGAAAAGATGGCCCCTGTAAGTACATGTTTTGGAAAAGAATTCTTACTTATACTTAATTTAAAGTTAAATAAATTACTTTTCGAGCTCAGAAACACAATTTTAGGGTATTTTGAAGATTAATTCATAATTTAATATTGATCTTTTAAAAGTTTCCAGCTTATTGCTATTATTTTTGGGGGGTTTATTTTGAATTAAAGGCGTCAATTTTAAGTGTTGGTTTAGCTGCAGCACTGAACAACCTGCAGCTGGACGTTTTCCTCTGCGGTGGAGCATACGTTTGTTTGCAATGGAAATCAATCATACTATTAAGTTTTAGTGCACATTTATTGATAAAGAAAACTAATTAAATTTATGTTTTGAGTAAAACTTTGCCAGCTTTTTTGGAGATATATTAATATTAATTCTGGGTCTTTTTATCCCAATAATATTGAAATTCTGTTTTCTTTCTGTTTGTTGCAGAATATGGTGATTCAGAATATGTCCTTTAGACTCGGACAATCCATGGCCATTGTTGGAACTGTTAAACCCAATGCTGCCAAGTAAGTGTGTCAAGTTTCAAAAAAACATTTTTCTTAATATTTTGACCTCTGTTGTTATTTAAGTTTATTTTCACTTCCTCAGTTGCACGAGAGAGGGGTAACAGATGCACAGTTTTCTAGATCAAAGATGAAGGCAGGATGCTGTCTTCATTTCGTTTCACTTTCATTCCAGCTTGTGCTGCAAATACACTCCTAATAGTTTCTTTTATGATTACAGCAGAATCGAAACTTAGCCTAGGGGGATTTCTAGAAATCTTTAACCCTTGATGTCTGGATTTGTTTCCAGCTCTGAAAAACAAAAACACTTATGTATTTGCTTCCAAGTAGATGCTAAATTGATGTAATTTAAGAGTGGAAGTGGTTTAATACATATTAGCATGAATTGGCGTCTATGCAGGTTAAATTAGTTCTCTTTCCCATGAAGGACTCATAAAAATCCTTTTATGAAATGCTGAACATTTTCTGAGAAACTGACAGCAGCATGTTGGAAAACCTGCTTTAATATTAATGCTTATCATTAATTTGCATAAAAGATAACGCTCTAATAGTCTGATTTACAATTGATTTAGCATAAGTTAAGACAAGCTTTTTTACTTTTGTTATTGTAATATACAATGTACAACAGACTATGCATTAAGGTCAATGTAATAATAATCCACTCTGACAAACAGATTAAACTAAAATGATCACTGATTTATAACTAAAAACTCTATTGAATGCTCACCTTTATGTAGAATCTAGGAGCAAAAAAGTGACAATCAATGTTGAAAGAAACTCTTTTTTTCCTTTCTAGTTTCTCTGTGAATATTGGTTACAATGATCAGAACATTGCCTTGCACCTGAATCCCCGTTTTAATGCCTTTGGAGACAGAGACACGATCGTCTGTAACTCTCAGCAACAAGGCAGGTGGCAGCAGGAGGTTCGGCCTGGGGGCTTTGGTTTCCTCAGAGGAGAGAACTTCAAGGTCTGCAGAAACATTTGTGTTCCTGATTTCTCAGCTCCCTCATCCTCGTGTGATTAATTTTATGAACATTTCTGTCTGTTACAGATCATCATTAAATTGACCTCTACAGGATTTGTGGTGACCTTACCGAATGGCTCGCAGATCTGTTTCCCCAACCGCTTCTATTCTGATAAATACTCCTACTTCTCCTTTAATGGTGATGTTCGCATCAAAAGCTTTGAGATTTACTGAGCTTCATCCCAAATCTGCATCCAGCATTGCTGCTTTTACACAAAATGAAAAATAAAAAACCTGTTTTCCCTTTGATCTTACGATAAAAGTAGTTTGGTGCGTGCAGATAACAGCACCTATGAAAGATTTCAGTAGATAAACTTATCAGAAACCCAAAAATGTCAATCACTTTTTTTGTTTGAATGTATGGGGTGTATTAGGATTCAATGATCTTTTTACCTGTGAAATCTTTTTAAACAATTAAAAATGTAGGCACCTTCAACAAATCTTTTAAAGTCTAGTTTTCTATTTCATTTATTGCCTTGAATTCAAATGATTTCTTTGAGTTGTCTATTGAAACTGCTTTTTTTTTTTAACTTAAGTGAGTCCGGTGTTATAAGGGACAAAGTACAGTTTCTATCTGGGCCATAAACAAATATGTGTTTGCACCTTACTCTTTTTGTCAGAAGTCAGAATTCTGTCTCCCCCTATCGTTACTATCGCTAACCATCTCCAGAGTTCTAACCACACTTCCTGGAAGCCACACACCCGACTCTCATTTCACTCAATCAACCACAGCATACTAAAGCTCTGCACTGAGCTGAGCTCATTGTGAAGTCTTGTTTGTGCCACTCTGCTGTCATTACCATTTGTTATAGCCGGACCTGTACCTGCCTGCCTGACCCTGATTTAGCTTTGTGGACTTTTAGCTGAGCTAATAAACCTGCTGCATTTGGATCCAGCCGTCTGCCTGTTCTTGTGACACTTATGTTTTTTTGTTTTGTTTGCAGCCCAGAGGTTTCCTTTCAGCCTGCTTTGTGCTGAAGAAAAGGCGTTAAAATAAAGAAAATTTGTTGGTTTCAACTTCCTGTAAATGAGGAAGTTGAAAACACTGTATCTCATTTACAAGTTGTGGTTCTGTTTTTGTCAAATTGGGTTATTTTACTGCATTTGTATAAGAAGAATTAAGGACTAAAAACTGATTTAATATTTACTTATTTTAAAGCGACCTTGGTATAAGCGGGTAATGGCCTTCGAAGTATGCATTATCAGAAATTAACGCACTTCGCGGAAGCAACCATCCTTGGCTTCACGTTGGATGGTGTGAGGGCAGAACCCACTGCCCCACAGTTAAATTAAGTTCATGTGTTATATTTCTTTGTTGTTGAATAAACCATTTATTTTAATTCACACATTACATAACAAAATTGACTTCATGACTTGTGCACACTTAGTTAATTTTGTTCTGTTTTGAGTACCGTAAATCTATTCTTTTAAGTTCTGTCTGAGGCCTGATGCTGGGGCAGAGGCAGGATCTATACAACTTCCTGATGATGTGGAAAACGGAGGAACATGGACAACTTCCTGAACACTTCCATCTGGAGAAGATGGAAGGGGAAGACAACGTTTATTCTTATGTTGGACTATTGTTTATATATATATATTTTTTAATATAGCATTAATTTTCTTGAATGTTTTGTATTTGTGATTCGCTCCCTATTTTCACATTGGTTTGATCAGCCAGTATAAATTTTCCCTAATGTTTCCTGTTGTTGATTCAGTTTTGGTTTGAGCTCTTGTTATTGATTCTCTCAGTTACATTTTTGTTATGTTGACCCCATAATTTAGCCGATGCCATTTTTGTGTTGGGTAAAATAAAACCTCTAAACTAAACAAATTCATAGCTCAAAGTCAAAGAAGTCATAAGATTTTTTAAGAAAGATTTAGGAATTGGGTCTAAAAGACAGGTGGTTGGCATTAACTAGGAGTAAACTTGTCAAGTGCCGCAGCATCAACCAGGACAGAAATTTCCAGTGTTTCCTCTGATAAATACTATGCTATAGAGTCATTACTGTGTCAGTTTGAAGTAATTCTCTTAACCTTTTGAATTCTTGTGTGGAACTCCTTGTTTCAAGATTTTCAAATTAAATCAAACTTTCTTTTAAAAAAAGCGCATCTCATACCTTGCGCAACTCGAAGCGCTTTAACATAAAAAAATACACAATATTACAATAAAAACCCAACCAACCCCTCATCCTTCCCACTCCCCTTTGTTAACACATATGGCCCATGACCCCACACACAATAAATACTTATAAAAGTAACTTCTAAAAGAAACTCAAGGCTTAACTTTGCTCTGCTGTGAGGAAACAGTATTTGGGAATCTCTTCATTCCAGGAGCCAGCTTGGTCGTAGGAACATAGCCACATTGCCCACCCAGACCGGGACAGCAAAATGGTCCACTTCACAGCCGAGAGGCTGCAATATTGAACTCCAGCTGCCCCCACTAAGGGCGACAACAGTGGCAACAACCACCGACCAAGCCGGCAAGCCCTGGTAGAAAGGATCCCCACAAGAAAACACTGGGGCTAAAATCAAAATAAGATGCTAACGTTAAATAAACGAGATGTATCATAGTAGTAGGTTTAGGGGCTGTCATCTGGACTTAGTTTTTAAAGTTAGAAGACGTTTCACCTCTTATCCAAGAGGCTTTGTCAATTCTTCTGTCATGGTGCCTCTGTCAGCTATCCTCCCCATCCCCTCTCTGCTCTGCTTCGGAAGGTGACCAGCTGGTTCCACTCACCTCATCCGCTTGCAGCATTCTTAAGGGGGACCAGTGCCAGCATTCATTGCCAGTTCGTTGTTCCTCTACGCTGCATAGTCTGGTCAGCTCATGTTCTCGTCCTTGTCTGATTATTCCTCGCTAAAATCCTTCTCTTCGACTCACCTACAAGAAAGATCACCACAACTGCTCCCCTAGTCGCTGTCGTCCGCCCTTGCTCCTCGTTCGATTCTTGTATCAAGCTCATTCCAAGGATTCTGGTTTCTGCCGCCTAACCCTCCAGCCTGTCTCGTCCCCGAACCAAGATTCCTGCTCTTCACTTGCCATTTTATTCACTACTGTGAATTAAACCTTTTCTACTTACCTGACGCTTCTCTGAGTTTTCTTCCAGATTCCAGCATTTGGGTCTGCCAAGTCTCGTGAGATCATGACATTTTCTACAGAATTAAAAAAGGCTCTGTTAATTCTTTTTACAGAATTGACAAAGCCTCTTGGATAAGAGGTGAAACAACTTCTATCTTTAAAAACTAAGTCCAGATGACAGCCCCTAAACCTACTACTATGATGAAATCAACCTGGATGAATGAGAGTCTTCATAGACATAAACAAGATGTATATTAAAACATGAAATTGAGAATAAGATTAGGAGCAAAAAATAAAATTAAATGCATGAAATAAAATGCATTAAAACTAATAGAATATAAGCAGATAAGATCAACTAAAAGCGAAATTAAAATGGTGGGTCTTGAGCCAGAGCCAAGTTAGAGTCAGTCTCTGTATAAACGACTACAACAGTTGGTGTACCAACACAGTGACTGTAGACAGTCAATGTTCACCTGACACTGAATTGCTAGCATTAGCCTCCAGCAGAGCAAATATCCTGATGCTGTGCAGATCATTGCTGGGGATTTTAACCATGCATACTCGAAAACAGCTCTGCCTAAATTCCACCAGCATGTTTATTGTGCCACAAGAGGAAACAACACCCTGTACAAGGTCTATTCTAGCATCAAAATGGGCTACAGGGCCAGACCTTATCTGTGCCAGTCTGACCACCTTTTATTGCTTGTTATTCCTTCATACATCCAACTCAAGAAATAAGCTCCCACCATCAGAAAGACTTTTTACGCTTGGCCAGATTATGCCTCCCAGCGGCTGCAGGATTGCTTTGAGAGGACAGATTTGGAGGTGTTTGAACACCAGGACCTGGAGGTGTGCAGAGACAGTGTGCTGTGCTACATTAAGAACTGCATAGACACAGTCACAGTGGAAAAACAGATCCGGGCCTACCCCAACCAGAAGCCCTGGATGATTTGGGAGGTCAAACAGTAACTAAATACACCAACTGGTGCAGCTCGGACACATCCTCAGTGATGAACCCAGGGTCTTGGGGTGTTTCGGGTCTTAGAACATCATACACCCTCACCTGGGCGACCCAGCCGGGGGTGATCAGCTTGTGTCCGAGCAGCGCTACCCCACATATCTGCCCTTTTGATCCACAGCCACCTAGAGGCTCTTTGTGCTGGCTCACTGATGGTTTTGGTGGCTTTTCTTTCCTGCAACCCTCGAATACCCAGGAGCTTGTGTACTCGGTGCAGGGATTGCCCTGGGAAACCCCTGCAGCCCACTTCAAATGGCTCACAACGTGCCCTCCAGCCACTCATCTTACAGGCCTCCACCAGTTCCAAGTATCTGGCCCTCTTCCGCTCGTTAGCCTCGCACATCCAAACTTCCCAGGGTACTGTAAGTTCCAGCAGCACCACTTGCTTTGTGGCGTCTAATGTTAAATCCAGGTCTGGCCTGAGGGAAGTCTCTGCAATGTGCTCTGGAAACTTAAGCTTTCCACCTGTAATCTCCAGTCACGAGTTGAGGCTAGCAGCCCAGTTGAGGTCTTACGCTCTGCTTGTGTTTTCTCTCCTGCTCTGACAAAAGTAATATTGTACTTCTCTGGGAGCTGGTGTGTGCTTTGCTGAATTCCTGTACAGATGGTGGCAGCCACTGCCCTCAAAACCTGGTCATGACGCCATGTATACCTTCCCTCTCCCAAGGCCTTTGGGCAGCAGCTCAGGACATGCTCCAGGGGGTCTTTTGCCTGGCACAAGGTGCAAGCCGGTGCTTCCACTAATCCCCATTAATGCAGGTTCGATGGGCTTGGAAGTACATCATAGACTGACTGGATCAGAAACTTGAGTTTGGCTGGTTCTGACTTCCACAGTTCTTACCATGTGATCTTGCGGGTCGATGCATTGTCCCATCTCATCCAAGCACCTTGCTGACGCATCGCTACTGCTTTGTTGTAACGATCTTCTTCCACCTCTGTACAGATCTCTTCCTGCACCAGCTGTCGTCTCTCCCTCCCTTTGGCTCTGTCAAATTTTGTTTTTTTGTGGCTTCCATGATCCGCTCTACTCACTGCCACATTGCCAAGCAAGATTCTGTGTCTCAGCCTGGCTTCTGCATGAGCAACTGCCTCTTGAGCCTGCCACTTCCTTCCTGTTTGCACCATGATGCCTGCAGAGGAGACTCTGGTGTCTCTATACAGTAGCACCTCTCTGGCTCTGGTGACTTTGAATTCTTCCATCAGGCTTGTGAAGGGGAGTTGCAGCTTTCTGGAAGGGCCATAAAGAGCTATACTGCTTAAACTCCTTGGCAGACCCAGCCATCCACGCAGAAACTGGGTGATGCTTCGTTCAAAGCTCTCCACACTGAAAATTAGAACTTCATATATCTGTAATGGCCAGATTCTGGAGGTCAAACAGATTCTGAGGAGGAGAAACGCCACCCCCAAGTCTAAAAATAAAGACCTCCAGACCAGCACTGTCCTCGTCCTGGATGAGCATGAGGTGAGACGCACCTTGCGTGCAGTCAATCTGAGGAAGGCTGCCGGTCCCGATGGTGTCCTGGGGCGAGTGCTAAGGGACTGTGCGGACTAGCTGACTGCGGTCTTCACAAAGCTCTTCACTCCTAAACACTTCCTGTTTGATCTGTTGCAGTTTTTATCCAACTGCCATGAACAAGTTAAACATGGCTAGAAACATTAAAGCTGGACCTTTTCTTGCAAATTAAGATATTGTGGAATTCTTCTTCATATTAATTATTTCAATTATTTATATTTTTCACCTTTAATGTAGTTTTATGTATTATTGATTAGTAGTTTTTTTATTTAAAGGTATGAATGTCGCACTGACCAAGAGGCACTCTTAATGCGTTTACATGGACAAAAGTAATTGGAATAAATGCCTGATCAGAATAAAAATGTGTCACGTAAATAAGCCATGTGGAATACTCTGCCCCGATCAGACTCATTAGGAAACAAAAAAATGTTTCCGATCGAGATAGATGGATTATGATAAATTCTTGATCCGATAATGGCGTATATAAACAATTAATTCCAATTGTGCGTCATCACTGCGCTGGTTTTACGTCATGCATAGATTGTGGAGCACGAACAGGACCGGCCAACTGCTCCGCGTGAGGGAGGCATGTCTCTGAGTACAGCAGCTGGACTCGTATTGTCGTGTTTGCTTCGTTACGGTGTGTGCTCAGGAGGAGGGCTTCGGACTGCAGTCCAGCCAGCCGCCCAGCGTGAGTGAGCTGCCAGACTTAGGAGAACCGTGTCTCTCAGGACAACTGTGTCTCCGAGCAGAGGAGCACAGTGTTTGAGCTGGCGGAGGTGGTTATTAAATGGAGAAACTCAATATTCCTTTCTTTTACGCCAGTTTCTGGTGTTTTAGAGAGTTCTGCACATGTCAGAATGATTTATTCTGACCGAAAATGTGCCGTATGTAAGCGTTTGTTTAAAGTGGATCAAGTTTTTCTGGGACCATGTACACCAGTGGTCCCCAACCTTTTAGTCACTGCGGACCGGTACAACGCAAGGCACGTTTACCGCGGGCCGGTGGGGGGAAGACGTGCAACGCAAGGTGTGTATCACATGATGTTTAGTGTCGCGACTTTTGTCGACTTTTGATCCTGTCCGTTCGCAGCCGTCGCTGCATGTCTGCATTTAAAGCACGAAGAGATCATTTCTCATTAAAATGCAAGAGAAAACTAAGTTTTTCTGTAGAAATGCATTTTTAGTTCACTCTCTGTGTTCATACAAAATGATTGAGAGACTTGCTGTCACATTTGAACGTTTATCAGAAGAGTTATTGAAGCAGGAAGTGTGAATCTGTGAAGATCTTTCTAACTTTACCAAGTTCTCCGAATCCTGCACTCTGATTGGTTGACTCCGCCTCCTCTTACCCTCCCTCCCCCCCTAGTCCCATTATCGGACACAGATCCCTTTTGACGCAAGTTTCTCGCAAGGAATGTGTCAGAAGTCAGAGCGCAGTTGTAGCGCACCTGTGATTTGCGGCAGCAGATTCAAGCACACGCAGAAGCACATTTGAGCAGTTGGAATCACAGATTTGAAGTTGTAACTCTAAATGAATACATGCAATTGGAAATTTGTCAGTTCACAGCAGAAGATTTTTACACACAGATGCAGATTTTTGATGCACAAGTATTCACATTCTGTATTACAAGTTCTTAAATCAAATATACAAGCTCGTCCATTTTGGAACATTAATACCTTCATACACTTGAACTATGCAGTGAAATGGGGCCATAGTCTCTGCAGCCTGTAAAATTATCCTTGCAAAAATGTCACATTGTCAACATTATACTGTTGACATTCAAGATATTTGTTTTGGGTTTTTATACTTTCCTTTGGCCTTCATGTTTCCTGACGTTTCACAAACTCAGCACAATTAAGATTTTTGTTTTGGTCTCGTTAAAAAGATCTAGAAACAAGGAAATTATTATTATGATGTGCCCAAGTCTTTTCGCTCCATATACTTGATGTTTAAAAAAAATGATTTGAGGCTAAAGCACTTAAATTGCACTGATTTTTAGTTCAATTTTAAGGTTATTTCTATAAATGTAAGTCATTTTTATCAAAAGAAAGTTCAATTGAGTACATAAACACAAACCATTTTCTTAGAACTAGCAAAAACTACTTATTGTTTAGCTGTTTAACATGCATCCTGTATAAACTCCTTGTTTTGAGATTTTGAGAGCTCATTATAAGATGTATTAAGTATAAACTACCATAATTTCCGGACTACAAGCCGCTACTTTTGTCCTGCGCTCACAGCCCTGCGGCTTATTCAGTGACTCGGCTAATTTACGGATTTAATTGGCACCCGCCATGAACATACGTTCAGACTCTAAACATGAATTGAATGCTCTATTCAACTCCAAGCAACAAGTCATTGATTTTTCAACACACCTCTTCACAGTCAAACAGCATGGACTTGACTTCAGGTCTTAGACACTTCAGTCATGGTTCAACAAAAAGAAACACGCATGCCCGGTCGCATCCCAGAATCCTTTGCAGCCATTAGACCCAACGTGCACGTGATCGCCACTACAATATGATGCAGCTTAAGGCGGGTTAGACCCGCCTTTAGTCCCTAAGACTCTTGGGAAATGGGGGATCGCGGATGTAAATTTCCTCATCATAACTGAGGGATGTAATGTTGATTATATGGTTACTGTTTGTAATTTTATGTATGATACCTAGATTGTCAATGAGTAAAAATAAAATAAAAAAAACCATAACTGAAGAAACTTGTGAACAGAATAGAGGTCCATGCTGTTTGGCGGTTGTGGGTGTATTCAACCACTTGAGCATGACGTAAGGCTGTGTCCTCCCAAAGTTTGCCAATGACTTGCACACAGCCTGGGAGTCAGGGCATGGTTTGTCAGGCTGATCATGTTGTGTAATGAATGCGGCTTGTACTCTGGCGCGGCTTGTGTATGTACAAAAGAAGTTAAATAAGTGAAAATGAGTGTGGTTTGTAATCGGGTGCGCTCTATAACCCGGCAATTACTGTACTTGGTGCGTGGACAGATCATTTGACGTTCTAGTGATTTTAATCTTAATATTTGCGCTCTATTCTTTTTTCTTTTGTAGGTGTTCAGGATATTATGGGAAAATGCTTCTCCCATACGGAGCAGGATGAAGAGGAGCTGTCCTGATGAAACCTCTCCAAGTACAGTAAACATGACAGGAAGTAGTCCTGCAACTCTCCTTAGGAACAGGGTTGCCTTGAACTGGAATTTGAAACAAGTGACTAACGGGGGGAAAAAGAGAAAACACAAACAGTAAAAAGAGAGCTGAAAGCTTTGTTAGTTTTTAGATACATCAAGGATAATTTGTAATGTGAACTTAAGAACATTTTAATTCAGACAGAAATCAACAAAATAGTTGAATATGGGAAACAGAAACATCAGAGATCAGATTCCACAAAATCAGAAGTCCTTTTCATTGTTGCACAATAACTATTGTAATGCTGTTCAATTTATTTTAAATATAATCAAGGAAGTAGAATAAAATTTAAATCTAAAATGTGAAATATAAAAACAAACTAAAGTATGTAGTCGTAATATTTACATTGATTGCGCTTTTCCTGAGACAGTGGTGAAGTTTCTGCAGTCTTTGTGAGGTTCAGGGGCCAGGGTGGTTTAGTTTGTTTCGCCTTCTAGATTGGTTGTGGAGTTTGCGGTTTCTCTGGGCCTTTATTTTGGTTACTTCCGGTTCGTCCCATTTGTGTTGCCTCCACCTTTACTTCTGTTTATGAATTGCACCTGTTGTTAATCATTGCTGTGTATTTAAGTTCCTTCTACCCAGTGCCTGTCACAGGATCGTTTTGCATTCCTTGTGCTTCGAGTCTCTGCTTCGAGATTAAACAAAGAAAAACTTTGATTCAACTTACCTCTGTGTTCCTGCTTTTGCATCCACGCGTCGAGCTTGACATAACAATCCCGTCAATCATGGATGCAGTGGGAGCAGAGGGTTTGCTTTTCTGATTCCAACGCCGGATGGCGGACATCGGGGATCAGCTTGATCAGGTGACAGGAGAGATCCAGTCGTCCTCGCCATTCCATCCGCCTCAGCCGTCTTACCTCGGCGTCCATACCGTTGGCTCCGGCGCTCCTCGCTCCTGCGGTTCCGCTGGCCCGACCTGAGAGGTTCTCCAGTGCTTCGGGGGGCTGTCGGGCATTCATTACGCAATGCGAACTGCCTTTTGAGCTCCAGGCAGCCACGTACCCTATGGATCGCGCCAAGGTGGCGTTCATAATCTCCCACCTTACAGACAGGGCCGGAGCGTGGGCTACGGCGGAATGGAAACATGGGGCCGCCACCTGCGATTCCCTCCCGGCTTTCCTAGAAGCCTTTACACAGGTCTTCCAGCATGCGAGACCAGGCCGGGAGGCTGCTCGAGTGCTGATGCGGCTGCATCAGGGAAGACACCGAGTGGCGGATTACGCAATCAACTTCCGGACTCTTGCCTCAGAGAGCGCATGGAACCCCGCAGCGCTTACAGATGCTTTCCTGGAGGGTCTGTCAGATGAGCTGAAGGATCAGCTGGGACCGCTGGATTTGCCGCCGGCGTGAGCAACGCGTGGACTCATTCTCCCCAGCAGGGTGAGTAGCGCCACAATCCTCATGACTATCCTGTTTCCACAGACACCCCAGCTCCTTCTACTGAGGAACCTATGTTATTGGGTAGAGGGTCCCTCACCGCCTCCGAATGCAGAGGACGGATGACAGCTGGTGAGCGCCTTTACTGCGGGTAGCGGGGTCAGTTCTGCCAGGAGTGCCCAAAAGCCACTGCTCGTCACTAAGAGTGGGCACACTGACGAGCGGCAGAGAAACGCCCACTAGAGCTATTTCCAATGCTTTCTTTTTGGAGGGGCACCTAGTTTTTCAGAAAGGGGGGGGGGGTACCCATCAGGGCTCTGTTAGATTCAAGTTCTGAGCAGAATCTCATGGATGCCGAGCTGGCCCAACAGGCCGGGTTCGTAATCAGGTTGCTTCCCCATCCATTACAGGTCGTTTCGCTTAACGGCGAGGTCGTTGCCACTATTTCCAAGGTGACTGACCCCGTCCACCTCATTTTATCCGGTAATCATCATGAGTACATCCGTTTTTTTCTGTTTTCTTCTTCACAGAACCCGGTGGTGTTGGGGTTTCCCTGGTTATTGAAACATAATCCGGTCATTGACTGGTCCGCTAGTAGCATCATTAGTTGGAGTAACCATTGCAATGAGACTTGTTTACGCTCAGCTCGACATCCAGAGCCTGCCCCCGCTGCCCCAGTTGGGCAGCCGCCCTTACCAGACCTCTCCGCGGTGCCACCGGAGTACCATGACTTAGGGGAGGTCTTTTCAAAGTCTCAGGCTCTCTCTCCGCCCCCTCACAGACCTTATGACTGTTCCATTAACTTGCAGCCCGGAGTTCCAGTACCTAACAGCCACCTGTATAATCTGTCTAGATCGGAGAGAGAGGCTACGGAACAGTACGTTGCTGATTCACTGAGGGCCGGCCTCATTAGACCCTCATCTCCTTTGGGGGCTGGCTTCTTTTTTGTGGGGATGAAGGATGGTTCCTTACGGTTGTGTATAGACTATCGGGGTTTGAACTCCATCATCAAATAAACGGTATCCTCTTCCCCTAATGAACTCTGCGTTTGAGTCATTGCAGGAAGCCAGAATCTTCACCAATCTTGACCTGCGGAGCGCTTATCATCTGGTGCGCATCAAGGCTGGGGACGAGTGGAAGACGGCGTTCAACATGCCGCTCAGACGTTAAGAGTACTTGGTCATGCCTTTTGGCTTGGCTAATGCTCCTGCGGTGTTTCAGGGGTTAATCAATGATGTACTCCGGGATTTCCTCCAGCATTTTGTTTTTGTGTACTTAGATGATCTCCTTATTTTTTTCAGGGATCTCAGCTTTGGAGAACAGATTATTTGTTAAGGCTGTTTCATTCTCCTTGTGTTTCCTTTTTGGGGTTTGTTATCGTGTGTGTGTGTGTGTGTGGGGGGGGGGGGGGTTGCGGCCCAATCCAGCCAAGGTGAGCGCAGTGGTTAATTGGCCCGCCCTCACCAACCGAAAATCGCTCCAGCGATTTCTGGGGTTTGACAATTTTCTGGGGCATTTCATCCGTAACTACAGCTCCGTCGTGGTGCCCCTCATAGGTCTGACCTCCACCTCCACGCCCTTCTATTGGACAGAGGCGGCTTACTCAGCGTTTAAGAAGCTCAAGCGGTTGTTCACCACTGCTCCTGTCTTGGCTCAACCTGATCCTTCCAATCAGTTTGTGGTAGAAGTTGATGCTTCTGATACTGGGGTGGGAGCGGTGCTGTCTCAATAGTCTGAAGGTAATAAGCTTCATCCCTGCGCTTTTTTCCCCCTGAAGGCTTACACCAGGCGAGGTATGACGTGGGAGATAAGGAACTCCTGGCTATAAAACTAGCTCTGGAGGAATGGAGGCACTGGTTGGAGGGGGTGGTTCAGCCGTTTGTGGTTTGGACTGACCACAAGAACCTGTCTTATATCCGGACCACTAAATGGCTGAACCCCAGACAGGCAAAGTGCTCTTTATTCTTTTATCATTTCGATTTTCCCGTCTCGTACAGCCCTGGCTCCAAGAACACCAAGCCTAACGCCTTCTCTCGGCAACACGATCCGGTCATGGGGGATGAGACGCCCACGATGGAGATTCCTGTGTCTCGTGTCCTGGGTGCCCTCACCTGGAGGCTGGAGAAGGACATCAGGGAGGCCCAGGAGCCGGACCCGGGAAGGGGTCCGCCGAACAGACTATTTGTTCCTAGGAACTTGTTTACTTGTTTAATCTATTTTCTATAGCCTACGTGCACGATAGAACTTCCGGATAAGTGAGTGTGAGGCCGACAACTTCCTGTTGGTCGTGTAATTGTTGTGGGGAGTTTTGTTGAGTTGCTAGTTTTGAGTAAATATGAGCGGATTTCTGGTAAAAGAGAGGCATTTGGTGTTTCAACGCGTGACAAAGACATCACAATACTGTTGTGCCCCCCTGTGTGCGAATTCGTCAAAGTACAACAGTACTATAAGCTTTCATAGCTTTCCAGTAGATGTGTCGGTGAGAGCCGAATGGATGGTAAGAGTACGGCGGGAGAACTTCACCCCAAGCAAGACGAGTCGATTTTTGGGAGACCTTGTAGACGACGGGTGAAATATGCCATCTTTCGCAATCAAAATCTGCCGTGTCGCTGCTATAGAAGTCGCAAGCCGGAAATGGTCGGTCTCACACTCAAGGCGGCGGAAGTAGAACTCCTTAGTTACGTGCATGGACCCTATTCTTATATTTTATTCTTCATATATATATAGATATATATTTATTCTTCATTTTTTTTTACATTTTATGATGTTTTATCACATCATTTTATCATTTCATTTGCTTAATCTAGAATTTTTTTTCTTTTATTTTATGACATTTTATCATATACATATCTGTTTAATCAAGAATTTTACTTGTATACTTTTTATGATATTTTACCAAATATTCGTTTTATTTCAAATTAGACTGTTTACAAGGGTTTTCTCACCCTCGGCTGGGGTGTTTGGGTCTATACTGACACCCCTGCCAATAGGAGGACAGGGCAGATGGCGCTTTCCGGTTTCTCTTTATTCTGGTTTCTCTTTATTTTATTTATTTATTTTCCACTGGTGTTTGTCTTTGTGTATTTGATTGCAAATTTAATGTATTTTATTGCAATGGTTTTTGTTTTTATGTACAGCACCTTGAGCTGTCTTTCTCGTCATGAAAGGTGCTATATAAATAAAATTAATTTGAATTTGAATATGAATATGGTGAATATGAACTTGCATTTTTGACTTACATTACAGGAAAACTAAACCACTTGCGGGCGGCAGTGGCTCAGGCAGTTGAGCAGGTCGTCCAATGATCGAAGGGTCAGGGGTTCGATCCCTGATCCCCCCAGCCAAAAAAAAAAATGTTGTGTCCTTGGGCAAGACAATTCACCCTCCTTGCCTCCAGTGGGCTCCACTGGTGCGTGAATGTGTATGTGTATTTACCGGTGATGGTCGGAGGTGCCGTAGGCGTGAACTGGCAGCCACACCTCTGTCAGTCTGCTCCAGGGCAGCTGTGGCTACATCAGTAGCTTACCATCACCAAGTATGAATGAGGAGTGAATGAATTATGGACACATTGTAAGCGCTTTGATCGTCTGGAAAAGCACAGAAAAATCCAATCTATTATTACTTGCACTGCAAGCTGCAAGTCAATGGCAAAACTATGTTGTTTATGGAACAGCCTGCCGGAGCGAGTGTTTCTTGTGGAGATCTTTTCTGCCAAGGCTTGCCGGCTTGGTCGGTGGTTGTTGCTGCAGTTGTCGCTCTCGCCGGGGAAGCTGGAGTTAAACTGTGCAGCCTCACGACTGTGAAGTGGACCCCGTTGCTGTCCCAGTCTGGGTGGGCGCTGTGGCAATGTTCTAATGGCCAGGCTGGCTCCTGGTGAGATTACCAAATACTGTTTCCTCACGGCAGAGCCAAGCATATGTTTACATCTTTAGTTCAAAAACGTGATGAACAGCTTCATGTTGTAAGTTTTTAACGTAATTAAACATAAAAATGCCACCCTGTCACTAATCCAGTTGATATGGTTCTTCATCTGTGTCTAAGTGATACAAAAGCATTGTTTTTCTATTTAATTGTTTATTGTTTAAAACTAAAGGTGACAGAGACTTTGCAGAAGTGGCTTCATTGTTCTGGAGTTCTTTGTTTCATCATTTCATACAGAAGAGTTTAATTGGGGATTTTTGTTAAAAAGCTGCTAAAAAGATATCTTTTTAAAATTGCAATTTCTAATTTGGGTTTTACATTTTGTGTTTCATTTTTTGTGCTTTTATAAGGAAGCATTTGTTATTTGTTTGGTGTTTAAAGGAGCTACATATATACACATCATTTTTTAGAGACATTGTTATCAGTTGTGTTGTGGTGTTGTAGTTTAATTTCATTGGATGTATATAAAGGAAAATAAGTTACAGCATTGATAAAGGATATAAGATATATTTATTATGTGATGTTACATCTGTAGGAGTGTAGTGAGGTTGGGGTTTGTTTTGGAGCATATTCATAGGTTTTGTTTGTAAAAGAAAAAAAAAAAGATAAAATATTGAGTTAATTTCATTTTTTTTCATTAAAAAAAGCAATAATTAGTAATAAAGATGTATAAAAGACATACAAAACAGAAGAAAAAGCAGTCTTTCAACAGTTTGTGGCCAAAATCCTCTCATCTGCTTGTCACTGCTGGCTAATTAAATTATGAGCAGGAACCATGCAGAGGAAGGAGAAGTGTAACCTGAGGCTGTTGCATGTAGAAAATTATTAAAATTGACCATATGTTTACATCTTTAGTTCAAAAACGTGATGAACAGTTTCATGTTAAGTTTTTAACGTAATTAAACCTAAACATGCCACCCTGTCACTAATCCAGTTGATATGGTTCTTCATACGTCTCTAAATGATACAAAAGCATTGTTTTTCTATTTAATTGTTTATTGTTTAAAACTGAAGGTGACAGAGATTTTGCAGGTGTGGCTTCATTGTTCTGGAGTTCTGTGTTTCATCCACAGAAGAGTTTAATTGATGATTTCTGTTAAAATTGACCAGTTCATTTTAAAATTGTGAAAATATTCAGGGACCATTTGAACATGTACAGCTATATGTCTATGAAGTTTGGTTTGATCTTTAAAAAACAAGATATAATAAAAAAAATATTTGTTTGGAGTCCAGACAGACAAAGCAAAGATTTTGTGATGAATAACATTTCGTAAAATTCATCTGTTCCACCTAAAATTCAGAAGAAATATATAAGGCAGTAGGACACAGATCCCTACATTTTTCTAAATTTTGGTGTTGATATATGAATGAAAAGTTATGAAAAAAATAGTTGTTAGTAGTTTTGCCTTTACAACACCTTTTCAGACATTTTAGACTTAAAAATGTCTCAAAGTTCAGCTGTATCTTTTTAAATTCTGAAGAAAATATTTAGGAAGCAGTAGCACATAAATACCTATAACTTGGAAAAAGTTGGTGCTGATAACCTAAACAGAAGTTATGATAAAAATATTTGTTCAGTCCAAAGTTTCATCAGCCAAATCAAGTGATGAATTTTCTTGTAGACCCTATAGTGTTACATATCAAAGGTAGAGGTTATTAGAGGCATCTAGTTCTAAAATCTCAGCTTGTTGAGACAAATAGCTGATTTTTTATGAATTTATACAGCACAATCGACTACTTCCTGTTTGGCGATGGCTTATGAAGGGACCATGCAATGTACATCAATGAAACTGCAGACAACAGAGATCCTTATTAACTATGGGAAACAATGGTCTGCAGCCAATCAGAATGTGCCGTAAAAAATTAAAAAAACCACAATACCATAAAAGGTGAACATAAAAGGTGACCCAAAGAGGAACCATTGGATAATAGTTTAGCAGTCACACCTTTGAAACTATAAGTCTTGCCTTTACTGTGAAAAACCTACAGAGGAAAACAAAAGGTTCCTGTTGAAGACAACCTCCACCACGGCAGAGCAGAGCTTCATTCCTTTAGTTTTCACTGGACCAGCAACATTTCCTGGAAAAGATGGCACCTGTAAGTACATGTTTTGAAAAAGAATTCTTACTTATACTTAATTAAAAGTTAAATATTTTACTTTTCGAGCTCAGAAACACAATTTTAGGGTATTTTGAAGATTCATTCAGAATTTAATATTGATCTTTTAAAAGTTTCCAGCTGATATTATTTTTTGGGGATTTATTTTGAATTAAAGGCATCCGTTTTAAGTGTTGGTTAGCTGCAGCACTGAACAACCTGCAGCTGGAAGTTTTCCTCTGCGGTGGAGCATACGTTTCTTTGCAATGGAAATCAATCATACTATCAAGTTTTAGTGCACATTTATTGTATGATAAAGAAAACTAATTAAATTTATGTTTTGAGTAAAACTTTGCTAGCTTTTTATGGAGATGTATCAATATTCATTCTGAGTCTTTTGATCTCAATAATATTGAAATTCTGTTTTCTTTCTGTTTGTGCAGAGTATGGCGATTCAGAATATGTCCTTTAGACTTGGACAATCCATGGCCATTGTTGGAACTATTAAATCTGATGCTGCCGAGTAAGTGTGTCAAGTTTCAAAAAGACATATTTCTTATTATTTTGACCTGCACAGTTCTCCAGTTCACAGGTTCAGGCAGGATGCTGTCTTCATGTAATTTCACTTTCATTCCAGCTTGTACTGCAAATACACTCCTAAGAGTTTCCTTTCTGATTACAGCAGAATCAAAACTTAGGGGTGGATTTCTAGAAATCTTTAGCCCCTTGACGTCTAGATTTGTTTCCTGCTCTGGAAAACAAAAACACTTTATGTATTTGCTTCCAAGTATGCTAAATTAAGGTAATTTCAGAGCAGAAGTGGTTTAACACATATTAGCATGAATTGTTGTCAATGCAGGTTCACTAAATTAAATTCTGTCAGTTAGTTCTCTTTCCCATGAAGGACTCATAAAAATCCTTTTATGAAATGCTAAACATTTTCTGAGAAACTGACAGCAGTAGGTTGGAAAACCTGCTTTAATATTAATACTTATCATTAATTTATAAAAGATAACACTCTAGTTTGATTCACAATTGATACCATATGTTGAGAAAAGGCTTTTTCCTTTTTTATTGTAAATATATGCAATGTACATCCTCTGTTTTCAGGAAAATAACAGACTATGCTTTAAACTCAATCTAATAATAATCCACTCTAACAAACAGATTAAACTAAAAATGATCACTGATTTATAACTAGAAAACTCTATTGAATGCTCGCTATGTAGAATCTAAGAGCACAAAAGTGACAATCAATGTTGAAAGAAACTCTTTTTTACCTTTCTAGTTTCTCTGTGAATATTGGTAACAATGATCAGAACATTGCCTTGCACCTGAATCCCCGTTTTGATGCCTTTGGAGACAGAGACACGATCGTCTGTAACTCTCAGCAACAAGGCATGTGGCAGCAGGAGGTTCGGCCTGGGGGCTTTGGTTTCCTCAGAGGAGAGAACTTCAGGTCTGCAGAAACATTTGTGTTCCTGATTTCTCAGCTCCCTCATCCTCGTGTGATTCACTTTATGAACATTTCTGTCTGTTACAGATCATCATTAAATTGACCTCTACAGAATTTGTGGTGACCTTACCGAATGGCTCTAAGATCTGTTTCCCCAACCGCTTCAATTCAGATAAATACTCCTTCTTTCGCTTTGATGGTGATGTTCGCATCAAAAGCTTTGAGATTTACTGAGCTTTATCCCAAATCTGCATCCAGCATTGCTTTTATAAAATGAAAAATAAAAACCTGTTTTCCCTTTGATCTTACGATAAAAGTAGTTTGGTGCGTGCAGATACCAGCATCTATGAAAGATTTCAGTAGATAAACTTATCAGAAACCCAAAAATGTCAATCATTTTTTTTGTTTGAAAGTATGGGATGTATTAGGATTCAATGATCTTACCTGTAAAATCTTTTTAAATGATTAAAAATGTAGGCACCTTCAATAAATCTTTAAAAGTCTAGTTTTCTAGTTGATTTATTACCTTGAATCCAAATGATTTCTTTGCGTCATCTATTAAAACGGTTCTCCCTTTTTTTTGTTTTTTTTTGTTTTTGGTACTTAAGTGACTTCTGTGTTATAAAGGACAAAGTATGTTTTGTATCTGGGCCATGAACAATGAGTCTGCACCTTGCTCTTTTTGTCAGAAGTTATTACTCTGGAGATGGTTACCGATGGTAACCGGAGTGGGAGACAGAGTTGTAACCACACTTCCTGGATGCCACACACACACGACTCTGATTTCACTCAATCAACCATTGTTTGTGCCACACTGCTGTCCTTACCAAGTGTTATAGCTGGACCCTGAATTAGCTTAGTGGACTTCTTTTGTTTTGTTTGCAGCCCAGAGGTTTCTTTTCAGCCTGCTTTGTGCTGAAGAAAAAGGCGTTAAGATCAAAAGAAAATTTGTTGGTTTTAACATCCTGTAAATGAGAGTGAAATTATCAAACCCTAATTATACAAGCTGTGAATTCTGTTTTATCAGAAATTGATTGCCACTGCATTTTTTTAAGCCAAGTTCTACAAAATTCTCACTCTTTTTTCTTTTTTTTTAATCTGAAGTATCAATGAACAACCCCCCACACACACACACACCACCAGCACCACAACCATCAAACCACCTGTAACACACACAAAAAAAATGGATTTTACTTTTTAATCAACTCATTTTGTCTTTTTGCAGCACAAATTAAATTCCGGAGCTTTTAAAGCCGACAAAACATCTAGTGTCTGTCGCACATGCACACTATGGAGTCATATACTGTTCATAATTAAATAAATATTTAATTACATAAATATGACCTCATGCAAATACACAATCAACCAATAAATCTCTCATAAATATATAAAAAGGTCATGAATTTGTGAAAAACCTGCACACTGATTTTAATTATCCATTACATTATTCAATATATTTCATTTAGCTTTATAAACCTGTTCATTATTTTAAAACGGCATTTTAAAATATTCATTTTTAATCATGTTGAATATTATTAACTAGGATTTCAAAATCAATATTTTCCAAAGTAGCTTTTTTTTTTATTTCACGTTGCTGTTTTTCAGAATTACTTATCTATTTCATGAAGAGCTTTTTCAGGAGAATGGGTCTGTCTGTCAATCAGTGAAAGTGGGCGAGGAAATCGACTCATATTCCTGGATACCCGCTCAGCGGTGTGCCAGTCGGAGAGAGATGATAAATTTCAGTGACATCCGCGCGGCTGATGAATGAAAAAAAACAATCTGTCTGCTGCAGAAGATCCAAACATGGGACTCTGTTTGTAGTTTGAGGTTTGTGTGGACCAAACCACAGAGAGAGGAACTCGATCCGTTCCGTCTGAAGTCCCCGTTGAAACACTCCTCATTCTTCGCCATTCACTCCAGAGCTCACGCCGTGCTTCGCATGTGCTCAGCTCATGGGAAGCGTGGAGGACCGACAGTCGGGCCAGGCAGCTGCGCCAAGCGGAACAAGCCTGATGCGTGCGTCCTGAACCTTATGAAATTTTTCTATTTTCATTGAGACAATGATTATAACCAGGTCCTCTGATTTTATTTTTCCCTCTCTGGAAAATGTTGTTCTTTGGCGATGACGTTTCTGACCGTGGTCGGAAACGCCAGCGGGGATCCGGGGTTTGATTTGGGGTTCACTTCCCCGTACGGACGCCTCCAGAGCGGGTTAATAAAAGAACCAGTCTCTATTCTTTGGAGGAAACCTTTTTTTACTATTACTTTTCCGGCAAACTGAGCAACAGACCCTTAACTTGTGCTCACACACGCACACACAAACTTGCGCTGGGCGCTCTGATTTACACGTGATTTAAGATGTAGTATGACTGCAGGAGCTGAAGCAGAGACTCTCTGGGATGATCTCATGAACTCAAACATGGAAGCATTGTTATCATGTGGAACTATTCAAAATAAATAAACCTGGTCTCTTAACATTCTCCGTGTGCATTGTGCATCTATGCATTGTTGCTGAGATAGGCACAGGCATCCGCTCCATGTGGCTATCAGGCTAAAAATATTAGCTGGTAGCTTCTCCCCCTGCGGCATGGTGCGTTCATGGAACTCCAGTTCATAGAAGCTTAGTGGAACTCCAACAGCCACCCAGCCTAACTTAGGCCACTACTATATGTTCACTAGAAGATAAAAATTGCAGAACCGACCACAAAATCTCCCGAATTATGCACACTCGCCCAAAGCCACTTTTATCCCAAATTTGAACCAGACTGTAATTTCTGACACTGTGGATGTGTTGAGGTGCAAACTCTCCCTAGTGTTGAGGGGTGTGCATTGCGCCGTCACGTTCACTGAAGCATCTTTAGTAGTTTCAAGCTGTTGTAATCTTACTTTGTGCATACGTAAATTGCATTTTGTATTTTTTTCATTTTATATTTTTTAACTTATACACAAAACGTATGTGAGTAACAAATCACGCACAAATCAGGGTATGCACAAATCCTAATTCACATACGCTAAACAACAAATCCTTGAAGTTGCTTGAACATCACTATGGCAACGGCGGTGTCCTCTTAGCACCCTACCCGCCAATTTTAACCCCACCTCAGACATTTAGGGCCCTTTGGTGGGGAGGTTGATGGGACATCACTGTGAGTAATCAGGAGATGTCCCTCAGTGCTCTACCCGACAATTTTAACTCCACTCCCTTACTACAAACACCCTTCACCACTCAAAATATACATTCCAACATAAACAAACAGACATGCACACACACACCCTCACAAACACACACATTTCGCAAGGAAGGTGGGACCTTGGACCATCTGTCCCCTACCTCATTCCTGGTAGGGGGTACAGGACCAACATAGCAGGCTGTGTCCTGGGTGCTGGTTTCCTGGGCCCTGCGGCCCCCTCTCCACGCAGGGAGAGGGATCCCTGAGCTTTCTGGTAAGCCCAGAAGCTGAGAATCACATCACACCTGAGCCAGGGGTGTCTGTTTCCCTGTGGGGTGGGTTCTGGTCCTTGCCCCCGGGCTGCAGAAGAAAAAAAACGAGACATAAAATTTTGTTTTTTAAAGAAAATCCTTTTTTTTTCCTATAAGCTCGTTCTTAGAACATTTTTCTGCCAAAAATTCTGAGAAGGCCTTTTTGGCTTCTGAAGCTGCTGTGTTATTGGACTCTGGGGGATTCTTAAACAATCGATTTAATTTAACAAACTGATGTTTGGATTTATGGGGAATTTTTCACAGGAGATTTTGCAGGAACCTCCTCCTCTCTGAAAACAAATTTGAATAAACCTAAAGAATTGAAAGTGCTGCTCTTTTGTTTTGCTGTCATCTTTGTCCGACTTCTTTAGTGTCAAAAGGACAACTATTTGTACAATTTTAAGAAATGAACGAGATTTCTGTGTTCTGCAGTACCCTTTTCACCTAGTGGAAGTTTGTGAATGGAAGACAGTATCATATTCATGGCTTTGTGATCCTTTTGTGTTTTGTAATGTTTTGGAATCATCACAACAGTGATGCAGTTTTTCCATCTACTGGAAGAAACGTGTAACTGCAGCCCAGAGTCTATGAAACAAGAAAATCATTTTTTGACATAATGCATTCAATAAGCTTATTGTTATAAGTATATAATATATATTTAGATAATATATATATATATATATATAAATATATATATATATATATATATATATTATAATACATATATATATATAATATATGTATGTATATATATATATATATCTGAAATTGAGCATATATAAATTGAGCATGCTGCATAAAAGGTATATGAAAGAATAACAAAGCTCCTGGAAAGATCAGATTGTGATTGAAATGCTCAAAGCTGGAGTGAAGTTGTGAGATCGAAGCTGAGAACACTCTTCAATAAAGTGATAACTGAAGAAAAGGTACCCAACGAGTGGAAAAATGCCATTATAACACTCATATTTAAGAAGGGAGACAAGAAAGACCTTGCTAATTATAGACCAATCAGCTTACTCTCCCAAGTCTACAAACTCTTCATGAAGATCTTGAAGAATAGGATGAATAACAATCTGAGTGACCACCAGCCATCCAGAACAAGCTGCCTACAGAAGAGGTCATTCAACTATTGACCATCTGCAGTCAATCGTTGCAAATGAGAAAACCAATGTGAATTATAAATGCCCATTTATATGGCGTTTGTAGACTATGAAAAAGCCTTTGATTCTATCACTGCACAAGGCTGTTTTTGGCGCAGCTAAAACAACACAGCGTGGGAGAAGTACATCAACATCCTGAAAGAGACATATGATGGAGGCACTGCTCCAGATTCGGAGCGAATCACTTGCTTGAAAGATTAAGATCATGAAGGGAATTAGACAAGGAACACCTTGTCACCAGTGATATTTACAGCAGCGTTGGAAGAAATATTCAGGAGAATGGAAGCTGTGGGTGGGAATTAACATCAATGGAGAGAGGATGAACAACCTGAGATTTGCAGATGATATCATCTTATTTGCAGAAAAGGAAGAGGATCTCAGCAAGCTGCTCAACGATCTGAACAAGGAAGGGAAAAAAGATGGCATGAAAATGAACAAAAAGAAAACCAAAATCATGTGCAATGAAGGAGGTGGATGAGTATAAGTATTTGGGAAGACTGCTAACACCAGGAAATGAGATGGCGAAAGAAATGGCTTGAGAGGAAATGCCCCATCCGCTTGGAAGAGATTCGGACAGTACAGCACGTTTCTGAGAGATCAAAAAATGCCCATGTGTCTCAAGAGGAAGATCATGAACACTGTCATACTGCCATCAATGACGTATGGAGCTGAGACATGGTCACTTACCAACCGCCAAAGAGAGAAACTAGCAATCACCCAGAGGAGCATGGAGCGATCAATGCTGGGTGTTACGAGAGATAAAGGTCGAGAGCGAAGACTTAAGATCAAGAACAGAGGTGAAGGATGTCATCGAGAAAGTGGTTGAAGCCAAAGGCAAGTGGGCAGGACATGTAGCCAGAATGAAGAACCATGAATGGGCTAAGAAAACAACAGAATGGACTCCGTGGGACAGGAAGAGAGGAAGGGGAAGACCGAAGAAAAGATGGAGAGATGACATCCAGCAGAAACCGAGGCAGCACGTGGACCCAGAGTGCCCAAAAAGCGTGATGAGAGTAATGCAGTTTTCCATCTACTGGAAGAAACGTGTAACTGCAGCCCAGAGTCTATGAAACAAGAAAATAATTATTTTGGCATAATGCATTCAATATGAGTATTGTTATAAATATGTACAACAATGATCTTATAATTCTATTTTTGCATATATGTTTTAACTACATACTATATATTTTGTTAACCTTAAATAAAGGGTCTTGCACTGTAATATCTCCTTGTGGGCTTTTCCCTTCCTCCGTCTAATCCAATCTTCTGCATCCTCTCCGGTACAACAGCCTTCATGTCTTTGCTCACTGCACAGGTCTGATTTGCATATTTGATTGAACAAAGATTAATATTGGATGCCGTTCTTGACACAACCCTTTGTAATTATCCGGGCTTATTAAACCAGACCCTGGATTGGGCGCCCCTCATGGCTACACGGTAGCCAGATATTTTAGGTCAAAGAAATAAGCATTTTTTAAAATCAGTATTTCATAGTGTGTAACATTTATGACTCAAATTGTGCAAAATCTCTCTCTTGAGATTCAAACGTTTTTACAAACTGATTTTATTTCCACTCACTGCAGCTATGTCTTTTCATATTTTTGACATCACCATAAGTTACTGTATAGTAACTGGACACCAGGGCTGTTCCCCGTGCTAAATATTTAGCCGTCTCCTTGGCAACAAATATCTATTTTGGTTAGCCGCTGTGGATGTGATCTTTCTTTAGGCTGACTCAGCCTTTTCATGCAGAAAAACGTTAATTTGAAACCTGCAAAGTTTCATTAAAGGTCTTCTGACCATTTTGGCTGAACTTTCAGTGCCATCGTTACTCACTGATGGTCTTTTATTGGCTGAGGGGCCTGTCACTCAGAGTGAATGACCCTCCCCTTCTGCAGAGTCATCTGATAGACTGCATCAGAAAGACAACACTCCCACCTCTCAGCAGCACAAGACGGAATAAATCTACAGATATGATGAAAGTAAGTATTACTGTTAGTACTTTAGTTACTTTTTACTGTCTACACTTGATAATTGACAAGCTCAGCTTCACTGCAGGCTTTAAATATAGAACAGACAGCTGCTATAGGAAGATTTTTTTCCTTCTTTCTTTTCTGATAATGTAAGTAAAGATGAAATAGTAACAATGCAGATTATTGAATTTTACAGTATTTAAAGTTGATGTGAGTTTTGAGGATTTGTTTGATTTCCTTATATGGTCAAAGTATTAGTTTCTCCACGCAGTAAGATATTTCCCCTCACCATCAAATGTGAGTTTCTTGCCAAACAAATCTTTCCGTTTTAGTTTTCTAAGGATGTTTCTGGAATCACCAAGAAAGCAGATTTTACCAAAGGAAAGGCCTCATGTGACTTCTAAGCTTCTTTCTGCAGCAAAGTAATGTAGGAAAAACTGATGTTTACTTTCAGGCTAACTTTTAACATTATTTTATTCGTGGTTGCCTGTGTAACAACACGGTTCAGATTTTTTAAAATCATGTTATTACTGTCTATTAATGGAACCAACAAAGGAATCATTTTGATGTTTTTTCTTCTTCTTTTAAAGTCACACAAAACCACCACTAAGGCCTTGTGACCTCACACAGTTAAAGCTTCGGTACGGAGCCCCTAAAGAGACACTTAAGAAAAAAATAAAATTAGAAGTAAAAAAAAGTAAAATAAAAACCTAACTGGTGCACACAAGTTTGTAATTTTCCTTCACTCTGATTTTTTTTTATCATGCTCCTCCCAAATTGGTTTTATTTAAAAAAAAAAAGGTTCATCCTTCTCATGGTCATCCTGCCTTTAAATTTCAACACTATTTCATGTTTTAGACAGAATCCATGTCTTGATCTGCAGTAAAAGTTTTTTTTTTCTTGCATTCATATAATTATTACCACGAGATGATTTTCTATAAAGTTATCCCCCCCCCCCCCCAAAAAAAAAAAAAAAAGAATTACTGGCATGTTTCTGTCCCTAACTTCTCCAACAGCTGCACTCTGTGAAAGTCACAAGATCTCCTTCCCTGTCTTTTTAGGACAAGAAGCTGATTGACATTTAAACATTTGGGGAATTCTGACATTTTCCAGTAAATATGAGTTGAATAGCTTTACTTAAATGTCTGCTCAAATTATTCATGTTTTTATTGTTAAACAAGTGAAAATGAGAAATTCTAAGGTCTGGATGAATGGACTGCAGTGACCATCAACAACACAGGCAGTAAAATACAAGACTGAGGAGGAAAACTGTATCATATCTGTTGAAGATCAACGTTTTTTATTTAAAAAAAACTCTCTTTTTTGGGACACTTTTTTATTAGAGTATAGTTTATCTAATATAACCTTCTTCAGATTCACAGTTTGTTCCATTTAGCTGAATATTCAAGTGTCATTTTAAACCAGAATTCCTCTGTAGTAACTGGGCCAAAAAACATCTTTCGTAGTTATCTCTTAATTGTCCTTAGGTGTGCATGTGAGTGGATGTGTGAGTTTGTGACCATCCTGGAGACCTGTTTTGGGTTTACTCCACTTTAGCCCAACAGATGCTTGGTTCAGCAACCCCGAAGATGTATGGATGTACAGAAAGGGTTGATAAGGTGAATATTTAGGGTTTTTAGGATGACGCAATCATGACAATCATGTAAGAGCAGTAAGAGAGCTGGTCAATAGGAGGTTTGATTGAAACTCTTATTTAGCTGAAACTGAAAGTCTATAAGTTGCAGGGAGGATGATTTCCTGACTGAAGCTGCAGCCTTGCGATATAATTTATTTTTTCTGCGCAGGGGATGATCGTTAAAAATATGTCCTTCAAAGTTGGACAAACTCTGACTGTCGTTGGAGTTGCTAAACCCGACGCAACTAAGTAAGTATTCATGTCAGACAACAGTGTGTCTGAAAGTCTGCATTCATTTCTTTCTCCTCAAAAGACCAACTCCAATGAAAAACCTGTTTTTGACATATAATTGTGGCTTTTTTTATCACAATGGAGGACTCAAAGAAAATTAAGCTTAGAATTGCATTTCTTAGTTTTTTTGAATTCAAATCATTGTGATTCAGGAGCAAACGTAAAAACTATTTTACTTAAAAATAATCATAATAATTACAAGACCACTAGGAACGCTTTTAGAATAAATCACTATGATTGGAGTGTGACTTGAATAAATCATGTCTTAAGTCATTTAGACAATAATTCAGACAAATCATTTTTTCCATGTCTTTTTTTCTAAATGTTTGTGCTTCTTCTCACTTTGTAGTTTTTCTTTAAATATCGGCCCCAACGAGCAGGACATCGCCTTTCATCTCAACCCTCGCTTCAACGCCCACGGAGACGAAAACACAGTTGTCTGCAACTCGTATGAAGGAGGCTGCTGGGGTGAGGAGGTCAGAGACGGAGGCTTTCCTTTCCAACAAGGGCAGGAGTTCAAGGTGGGAGCCACTGCATCCTGATCGTTTGTAAACATGGATTTTAAGAGTCTAAAACAGTGGTCCCCTATCTTTCTAATACCACAGAGCGGTATGACGTCAGACAAAGTGTTCCCGGATGAATCTTTAGGATGTGGCAGACAATTATTGTAGCAACGCTAGGACAAAGGGGGAACAGAGATGTGACAAAACGTACATGGAACATTAGTTTGACACCCATGAAATGAACATCGCACAGGTGTCATCATCCTCTCCCCTTCCCACACTCATGGTGCAAAAACGAAGCACTGTCTATTAAATGTGGCTTTTTTCTTTGGAGTTCGAAGGCTCCTCTTCTGTCTCCTGGCCTTTTCCTCTTGGCAAAGAAACTTTCCAAAGATGGTTGTTTTTTACTCATTTTGCTAGCTACTGGGATTTATTTTAGCGGTATCCTATCACGTGACCGAGAAAAGCCCCTTGGCCTGCGTCAAGAGTGACATAGACCGATATAAAAGAGAATCTGGCAATTTTTCACAATTAAACATCTTTCAGATTCCGATAACAATAAATAGAAGTAATCAAAGTTATTTATTCTTTCTGAGCGGCCCGGTACCAAATGACCTAAGGACTGGTACTGGTCCATGGCCCAGGGGTTGGGGACCACTGGACTAAATGACATGTAAACACATTGTTTTTATTTTTGTTTGTCTTTTTCTGCCTCGCCCTTCTTCTTAGATCAGGATTGAGTTCCGATCTACTGAGTTTGTGGTGACCTTATCAGATGGATCCACGATCTTCTTCCCCAACCGCATGGGTGCAGAGAAATACTCAGCCCTCAGCTTTGAAGACGAAGCTCGCATCACGAGCATTGAGATCAAATAAATCTGCAACTTCTTCTGGATTCAAATCTTTTGTTGGTGCCTTTTTTTTTTCTCTTTTTGCCTCCAAACTTCCAGACTTGGCTGCATTTATGGTTTTAACAAATTCAGAAATTACAGATGATCAGTCTGTACTACTTGCATTTACAAGCTGTCTAAAGACTTAACAAATTTGTTGACATAATAACATGTTAAACATCAAGATGTTTCATTGTTACCTTTGACAGGCAAACTATAGTCATCGAATTTGATGAGGTGCCTTCCAAATCTCTTTACATTTTTCATCTTTTCTTTGACATTCCATCTTTGTGATTAAATATTTTGATTTCATGATACATTACTCAATAAAGCAATTTTGTCACCAAGTTAAAGTCTCAGTTTTTATTTTTGATGACAATTATTGCAATTATCAAATGTATCTTATTTATTTACACAATTTTCTCCAGTTTATAGCAGTAATGTGCCCTGTTGTCCATTAGAGGGCAGCAGATGCTTTTCTTTCTATTTTTTTTTTTTTACTTCTCTGAGTCAAACCAAGTTTTTGCTTCTCTTCTGTGCGTGAATAATCTACAACTTTTTTCAAAATAAAATCAGCTGGGAGTTTCAGTACAAAACGTTTAAATCTAAAACCATCTTTTGAAAGTAAAAAGACTGAATTTGATTTTATTCTCAAATCCCTGAAGAAGCACAACCCCAGAGAACATGTCAATGTGCAAGTCTGCTGCTCATTATCTGGCCACCTCACACTCTGTGTGCAGGAGCAAGAAGGGAGTCAGGAAAAAAGGGAAAAATTAAACCAGCTAGTGTTGTTCTGCATGTGGTTAGTGGGACTCTTGAGGATAAGAAAAACCTTATCTGATGTAACGGAGGGAAATGTGTGTTGAGCTCATTTAAAGTGGGACGGATAGATAAGAAGAATTGGGGAACTGTGCTCGTTTGTGAGAAAGAGTTCCCATCCTCTGAGGCTGAAGGGATCCTCTCTGCTATGATTTCTTTATACTTGGGATTTGCTCATCAGCGGCGGAGTTAAAACATTTTTTATGGGGGTCAGAAGACTTTGGTCGAGTGACAAATGAGAAGAACAGAGTGGAAGACCATTACAAATGAAAGGGTCAAAAACACACATTTCAAGGGGTTTTATTGTTATTAAGAAGAAAAAAGCAGTTCTTTTAGCTAAGGTGCTATTTTGAATTGAAGCTTGTATTGATGATTCTTCAACCCCTTGAGACCTAAATTAATTTATAATTATAGAAAAAAATGTTTTTGTTTTCAAGTAAATGTTAAATGAAGTTGATATAGGAAATTTGACAATAGCACATTAATAGTTATAATTTGAGGCTGGTCGCTAATCAGCAAACCTCAAATTATAAAAAAGTATTTTGTTGACACGAAATAATAATTTGTTTCCAGTGAATAGTACGTATTTGTTCCCATGGAACAATTAACTCATTCATTCATCTTCTAATCCGTTTGTTCCCTTTCGGGGTCACAGGGCTGCCGGAGCCTATCCTGGCCACTTGCAAGCAAAGGCAGGGGGCACCCTGGACAGGTCGCTGTTCTGTCGCAGGTTCACAATCACACACCCATGCACACTCACATTCACACCTATAGGCAATTGAGAGTAACCAATTGACCTATGAAGCATGATTTTGGACGGTGGGAGGAAGCCAGAGTCCCCAGAGAAAACCCACGCATGCAAGGGGAGAACATGCAAACTCCACACAGAAAGGTCCCCCATTGATGTTCTGTTTCAGATCCCCCAGGGGGACTTGAACCAAGGTCTTCTTGCTGTGAACCCTACCACTGTGCCACCGTGCAGCCCTTCGTCAATGACACCTATTGATGCAAGTTTAGCAAAGGGAAAAACATCCCTGATTTTTTTGTTTTGTTTAGTTTTTTTCCTTGCTGGAACAAAAGAGTCGGGCATCAAGGGATTAAATAATTCTAGTTGTTCAGTGCTGCAGCTAAACCAACACTTAAAGTTAAAAATAGTAAGAAATATGTTTTTAATCACTTGAGACACTTACTTTTTAGCATCGGGTGTTTTTTTTTCCACAGCACATTGTGTTCGACATTCTGATTGGCTGTAGGTTTTGTCTCATGTAGTTCAGATTGTATAATTTGTAGAATCTGTGCAGTTTTCCAAATCTACATCAATTTTTGATTAAAGATTTGTTTTCATGCTATAATCCTGGACTTATTTTTCTATGAAGCTATGAGTGTTTAAACAAGAGAGAAAAGTTTTAAAATGTTAGTGTTTGTCTGAGTAAAGCATATAAAGTGTTTAGTCAGATGTTCAACTGCCTTAAAACGTTATTGTAAAAAATATATTTTAGTCATCAGATTCATCTTTAAAACCTTTACAAAAAATGACAGACCACTTAGTCCTCTTTTGTGCTGTCAGAACTTTTTCCATTGGGTTCAATTTTAATTTTGTGTTAAGAGCTCTTTCATTATAAAAAAGCCTGATTCACATTTAAATCTTTATCAAACTTTTGCTTATGTTGGCAGATATCTGGTCCTTCTTTGGATGTCACTGTTTCCTCTTTTAAACGGTTTTGTTGATTTTTGTCTATTCATCAATAACAAACCCGTCTCCTGCAGCACAACAACATGGACCAGCAGCAAAAGCTCATCAATCTCCCAAAACAGGTCATCCATTCTCTAAAATGAAGTTCTTGTGTTATTCAAAGTGTTTGTGTCCTCAAAATACATTGTTCCTTTAGTGTTCAGTTGTTCTTGCAGATCAAAATTTTTAGGAATTTTTTTCATCAAGGCACAACACCATCAAAATACAGATCACTCATGTCGAGCTGACAGAATGTAAAAGTGAATCAAACTGAAAATGAAACAAGAAAACAAAAACAACACAGAATGCAATCATATTTGTAAGGATATTTCTGTGGGACTTGATTGTTATTTGTGTCTTTACTGCAAAGTCATTAACCTGAACAGTCAAAGATATTGTGTACGATACACAAAAGTACAGAAAATGTTTGGTTAAATGAAAGTAACGCTGGTGGTGTATTTCCACTTTCTTCCACTCTCCCGCTGCTGTCTGTCTTTACTGTAAAGTAAATGTCTAAGAGCAAAAAATACAAAGATTCTACGAACAATACACAAACGTGTAGAAAATGGTTTGACCTTAATGTTTTGACCTCACAGACCTTTTACCTCAAAACCAAAATATCTCTTTTATAGGGTTAAAGAACTGTGCGTATGGTAGCAGGAACATTATCAGCATTCTGGGATTTCTGAGGAACCAGTCTCTGATATGTGAGCCAAAAATAAATCCAGTGTGGGACCTTATAGGTTAGACCCTTTGCACCGCTACCTATCTGGGGTTCCCTGTTCCTTAAAAACCCAGGGTTGCATCAGGAAGGGATTTCGGCTTCTCTGCCAAACCATCTGTGCAAATATGTGAAACAGTTGATGTGAAGAATAGTTAGAAACTGCCTTTAACTTTTATTACACTAATGGTTTAAACTTAAATCACTAAGCATGTATTGTCATCTCAAAATTATATTACATTTGAAGACAGCACAGCCAAGCTTTTTTCCTCACAGTTTATTCTCATCCTCCTTCTTTTCTGTGCATGTGTGATCTGCTGAGCAGGCCTCAGACTTATCTTCACTTTAGCCTTTGAGGTTCTCTCCAGCAGTAACCTGTGGGCATGATTTTCACACGAGGTCCATCGGACGATCTTCTGAATATGCAAATGCAGGGTTTTTATACCAAGCCCATCTCTGAGCTCGTTGGTTCGGACTTTGAATGCACCATGCTCATCTGTCTGTCCCCTTCGTGTTTGTACGAAGTAAAACCTCCACAAAAGATAAGTAACTGTCTCTGAGTCATTATTCATTATTTCTGTATGCAAGAAACTGACGGGGTTACGAACTAATACAATACAGTCCTTTCTAGACAATCCAGTTTCTTCACAGTTGATAAGCTTTTAAAATCAACAAATTGAATGTCAAACTGCTCACTTTGAGGAAAAAAGTTTGGGAACCACTGGTCTGCTTCTTGTCTTTAACTGAGTCACATCCATTGTAACCTCTATTCTGTTCAGGGAGGTTTCTATGCTTTTTTCTCAGACAGACCAGCCATTGAGCACTGCACTAATGTGCTGCCTTATTCTACCATACACTTTTCCAGTACTGTTCAGTTTCCAGAGCTTCAGGTTTGTACCAGGTTTGGCTGTGCGTTTCTGAAACTAGCTTTTGCATTGCGTTTCACTGGGCCTCTGTCAGTTGATTCATTTCTTTCCAAGCTGACTTGATTTTAACCTCTAACCTTTGCTTCCACATTGGATATTGTTTTCTCTAAGGGTGTTACGATAAATCAATTCATATTCCTATGATCCAACTAGATCGATTTGTCTGAGGCAAGTTGTTAATGGAATCGACCCATACCATTATAAAGCCTTTTCAAAATGAAAAAAAAAAAGATAAAATAGATATTAGAAAATGCCATTTGGATTGAGGCATGGTAGGTTTATTTAACTATAACGTAAAAAACGACCAAGGGCCATCACAGCGGACAACACACATATGAGGACAGCAATGATCAAGTCATCATTCCAGTCAAATGGATGGAAACACATGTTCTAAAAATGAATTTTTGGCTAAAGGTGTGCTGGATCCATTTTAGGTCAGTGAATCGGATCGAATCGGGACGTTCAAAATGAACCAATATCCACTGAATCATATCAGCAAGCACAAATTATGGATATGAATCAAATCATTGTTAGCATTACTTGTTACACCACTAGTTTTCCCCCATGGATGCTCTTATAGCCAAGCATTTCCAAGGTTGTTGTGGTAATTGCTTTCAATGCTTCATTCAGTGTTTCCAGGAGACTTTCAGGTGGTACTTCGATTAACTGTTGGTGTTGGGGTTGCTTGGTGTTCATTCTAGCCATGATCTTTCAGGTCAGTTGCTGCCTCGCTCAGTGTAATGCTAGTTATTGGGGCTGTGTTCCAAGTTCTGGTAGGGAGTTTGACATAGCCACCTCTCTCACCTGGTGTTCTGGTTCTCCTGTGGTGTTGCATTTGGATTGGATTTTTGAGGTTGCAAATCATTGGTACTCTCTGTGAGAATTGTGAATTGATTTGACCACTGATGTGTATTGTATTACTGAATTACTGTATTACTAATTTGTAAAAACAGTGTCGTTGAATCTTTGATGGGCTAGATAGTACCTCTGCATCTGCTCATTTAAAGTGTGCAGTAAAGAGTTTTTACAAAAACACCCTTATTTTCAGCATTAGCAAATGCTAACGTTGGTGGCAATCCAAATAATAACTTTCTTTGTTGTTAGCATTAATAATTGTTTAAAGGGATGGATATAATAAACTGTGTAAACCAAACCCACCGCAGGCCGTTGTTTTACTGTAGTCATTGTTTCTGCTGGGAGTGGAAACTGGATGTGTTAACAATCGTATAAGCAATTGTAGACAAAGGCAATAACTATCATCCCACACAAACACACACCACACAGGGGGAACCGGCTGCAGAAATGGTGAGTCTGGAGCAAACCAAAGGAAAGTTGGTATTACAGTATTTAGACTGAGAAACAAGCACTACTTCCTGATTACTCTTGTTAGGTTGGGAACGCTTGCTGAGTTCAAATGGATGAAGTTACTGTTAAAACATTTTACATGTAAACTGTTTGCGCTACCTTGCAATAATTAATAAATCAACATAAAATATTGATAAAGTTTTACTCATAACATACATTTGTAAATCTATTTGTATTCTTTATCATATCCAAATGCAATAGAGTACATTAAATTTGAACTTAACCCTTGTACTAACCTAGGCACTTTAACGTTGGGAGTTGGGTCATCTAGACCCACTAGACAGTGTGCTGAACCTTTTTCTACAATAATTTGTGATTTTCACTGGTGTCCATGGATTACATGAAATCTTTCCACCTTTATCCACCTTTGTCATGGTAGGGAGAACACGTCAATGTAAGGGTGGGGTCATCTAAGATAGCACAAGGGTTAAACTTGATATGATTGACTTCCGTTGCATAGAAAAGTATGCTCCACCTCAGAGGAAAACTTCAAGCTGCACGTTGTTCAGTGCTGCAGCTAAACCAACACTTAAAATTGATGTCTTTTATTATACATAAAACACAAAAATGCATTTTAAGGAGTTTGTCTTAATAATTTGTATTGAAGTATAAGTAAGAATTTAAAAAGAAACTTGTACTCACAGGGTTCATCTTTACAGGGAGATGTTGCTGTTGAGTGAAAAAGACAGGAATGAAGCTCTGCAATGCTCTCACAGAGGGATGTTCTCTTTTTAACAGAAAGATTTTCCTCCTCCTTCTTTCACAAATAATTTGAATATTGTTTCATAAGTATGTTGTGTGTTTTGACTAATATTATGACTAATATTATTTTCTTTTCCGCGGCATACTGTTGGCAAAAATATTGGCAGTTTTATAACAGCCAAAAGTTATTTATCATGTGTTCTTATCCTCCCTGCCAAGATCCTGCCTTCCTGCCTCCTAAACTGCCAGTCCGCCATCCTCTCTTTCTTCCCCCGGTTCAAAATGAAACTTGTAACCCTAAAAGCCGTGTCCGCATATGGATTCCACCTTCCACCCACCTGCCATTCGACTTTGTTGCTTTTATCAGAAAGGACATTCTCCAAACTCTTTGGTCCGTCCTCAAACGTTTCAGTATACTTGCATAAGGTTCCTTTGTATATATTGAAAGCAGGGCTTTAAATCAACACCTGCCCATTTGCCAAATGTGGGTAAAACTTGAATTTAGCAGGTAAAAAAACAAATTCACTAGCCAGGTATATTATGGGAGGTATTCTATCCCCGCTCCTTTTTAACTTGTACATTGATGATCTGTCGAAGGACTTGAATGCATGTAATACCGGTTGCATGGTCGGTGGTTTTAAGGTAAATCATCTACTGTATGCAGATGATTTAGTTGTCTTCAGCCCCAGCAGCTCCGGTTTACAACAACTTTTAAATGTCTGTTCAGAATTTGGTTTTAAGAATGATATTTTATATTTATCCAGTAAAAGTGCTATCATGATTTGTCGTAGAAAGGATGACATTGCATTGAATTTTCCTGCTTTTAAACTGTCTGATTCTGAACTTGCTGTCTGTCACAAAGTCAAATATCTTGGTCATGTCATCAACGATAAGCTTACAGATGACGATGATATCCACAGACAACGGTGTATTTTAGATGCTCAGGCAAACACGCTCGCACGCAGGTTTTATTCATGCTCGGACAATTTTGAAATTATTTTATTCAAAACTTACTGCACACCTTTGTATACTGCCCACCTGTGGACAAATTATAGGGTATCCAGCATGAGGAAGCTACAGGTTGCCTATAATGATGCCCTAAGGATTTTATTAAAACAGCCTCGTTGGTGCAGTGCAAGCAGTTTGTTTGTTGGTGCTAGAGTTAATACTCTCTAAGCGTTATTAAGACATTTCATCTATGGTTTTATTTGTCGTCTTAATGCTTCAAATAATGATATCATTTTAACTCTCACCAATGTAAAGCACAGCACTTTTAGATACCAATCCCTTATTTGGAGGTTTTGTTACGATCGTCTTTTTTAAACGTTTAAGTTTTCTTTTTTTGTTTAGGTCAGCAGTTTTAGTTTTTTTATTAAGTTCATGATACCTGGTTATTTTATTGTTCTTATACTCCTATGTCATTGATTTTTATACTTTTATGATATTGTTTTTTTTCTAATACTATTTGTCATTTTTCTTATACTTGTTTGAGTATTCTACTTTTATCCTTAAGTCTTTTATATGTTTTGTGTATTTTGTGGCAAATGGACCTTGAGTTTGTAATAAAGCTTATTACTTTAATTTTCATCTCAGACAGGGGGCCCAAAATCACAACCTAGACTTATCATTGTCTGACCCCACTCACACACTTAATACACACTTTAAGTCCAATCTTGTGTTAACTATTTCAAAGACTTGTAAACTGATCATTGACTTTTGCCAAAGCAGAAAAAAACTTGTGCCATCCATGAGAGTTAATCACGGGAAAACAAATTGACCAATAGAAAATTAGTCCAGGCTTGCAGTATGACATAAATGGTGAAGATCACGAATCATTCAAATGTATTTGTGTGTGTGTGTGTGTGTGTGTTTTTAATGTTAAAGCACTTCGAGTTGCGCAAGTTATGAGAAGCGCTGTTTTGTAAATAAAGTTTAATTTGATTTGATGACTGATGGTGACATTTTTCTCAATTCCACTAAATTTGCAATAAATCCCATACATTATTGATTTCTAAGTAAAGGAAGACCTAAAAGGAAATACACTTGAAACAAACTGCATGTCAGTTAAACCATTTAGAAAAAAAACTAGATAGATATACAGTAATTATGAATTTGGCAGAATTTGAATGTATTGAAAGAATTGAAGGTGGTTAACATTTATGACTCAAGGTCTGCAAAATCTCTCTCTGAGATTTACATATACATTCCTCTTTGGACAGGCTTATTGCCTGACTAGCTAGTAATCAGAGAATATTTAACTTATGTTAACATTTTTGAATTAAACTTAATAACAGTAACAATTAGTTGCTATAGGCTGGTCCAGATTCTGCCTGCATCTTAACCCATCTTCGACCTGCCAGAGCTTACCTGACTTGACCCTATGGTTTCTCTGCACCCTATGAGTGAAGACTGAGATGCCCTCCCCGGTGACGACTTGCTATTTTGATGAGCAAATCAAAGATGGTGCCTTAATGCCTCCCATATTGCCTTTAGTGAAGAGAGAAGATTTCACTCCAATGGAGGTGAGGAGTAATGTCTTCCCTGCACCCCATGAGTGCAGAGAGGACTGAGAAATACTCATTCCTCAGCTTTGAAGACGAAGCTCGCATCACAAGCATTGAGATCAAATAAATCTGCATCTTCTTCTGAATTCAAATTTTTTTCTTCAACTCCCAAAGTTGGTCCCAAATGGATGCTGCATGTTATATTGTGCTGCATTTATGGTACTAACAAATTCAGAAATTACAAATTTAGAATGTCTGTATGTACTGCTCGCATTTACAACCTGTCCAGAAACTTAACAACTTTGTTGACATAAGACACATGTTAAACATAGTCATCAGATTACATTTTTCGTCTTTTCTTTGACATTCCATCATTGTAATGAAACATTTTGATTTCTTGAACCGTTATTCATTAAAGCAATTTTTTCACCAAGTTAAAGTCTCAGTTTTTATTTTTGATGACAATTACTGCGATTATCAAATGTATTTTATTTATTCACTTAATTTTCTCCAGTTTATAGCAGTAATGTGCCCTCTAGTCCACTAGAGGGTAGCAGATGCTTCTTTTTCTAATTTTCTAACTTGATTGTGTAAAACCAAGTTTTTGCTTCTCTTCTGTGCATGAATAATCTACAACTATTTTCCAAAAGAATCAGCTGTGAGTGTAAGTAACATTTTTTGAAAGTAAAAAGACTGAATTAGTTTTTATCCTCAAGTCCCTGAAGAAGCACAACCCCAGAGAACATGTCAATCTGCATTTCTGCTGCTCAATAGCTGGACAGCTTGCACTCTTTGTGCAGGACTAAGAAGTGAGTCAGGAAAAAAGGGAAAAATAAAACCAGCCAGCGTTGTTCTGCATGTGGTTAGTGGGACTCTTGAGGATAAGAAAAACCTCATCTGATGTAACGGAGGGAAATATGGGAATATGTGTTGAGCTCATTTAAAGTGGGACAGATAGATAAGAAGAATTGGGGAACTGTGCTCGTTTGTGAGAACAATATCCCATCCTCTGAGGCTGAAGGGATCATCTCTGCTATGATTTCTTCAAACTTGGGATTCAACAAGTGTCTTGTACGCTTCACTTTGTCAGTGTCAAGTTTTTCCTTTTCCTTGCCAACTTTATTTCTGATTTGATTCGTCTACAACTTTCTCCTTCTTTTCATTCTCAACTCTGTGATTCTTATGCTTAAATATCTACCATCTTAATCGGATAAAAACCCATTTTAACACTTCCTGTCTTCATTATTTTGTGTCAGACAAAATCCATATTCAGGACTTTGGATAATTGTATCTCAAACTGATGTTTCCTTCCGTGAGGAACACAATCAGACAGGTGATGATCACCTTTCAATAAGTACAGCTTTAAAAAATGTGAAATTTCAAACACAAGTCTTTCCACACAGTGGTGGATCATCTTTTATCGACCCTGTTTAGTCCACAACATCTCAGAAAGTTCAACTTTCTGAAATTAGGCAAGGCAAGTTTATTTGTATAGCACAATTCGTACACAAAGTAAATCAAAGTGCTTCACAAAACAGAAAAATGCATTAAAATTACAATACATCATAAAAATAATCAACGTAAAATTTACTTTAAAATAAAAGAAAAAATTTGAAAATTGATTTTAAAAATAAAGGAAGGAAAGGAAAGAAAAGCACAGATAGGACCTTTCAGTCATATACACGGCTAAACAGAAATGTTTTAAGTCTAGATTTGAACATGAACACAGAAGAGGCCTGTCTTACGACGTCAGGGAGGCTGTTACAGATTTTAACTGCAGAATATTGAAATGCTGATTCCCCTTGTTTAGTTCTGACTCTGGGAATCAACAGGAGGCTGGCCCCTGAGGTCCTCAGAGTATGAGATGGTTCATATGGCACTAACATGTCAGAGATGTACTTTGGTGCTCGGCCACGGAGAGACTTGTACACAAGCAGAGCTGCTTTGAAGTCTATTCTTTGAGGTACAGGGAGCCAGTGCAAAGACCTGAGCACAGGACTACTGTGATCATACTTCCTGGTTTTGGTCAGGACTCAAGCAGCAGCATTCTGGATGTACTGAAGCTGTTTTACAGCTCGTTTGGAGAGGCCGGTGAGCAGGCCGTTACAGTAGTCTAACCTACTGGAGACAAATGCATGGATAAGTATCTCCAGGTCTCGCTTTGAGATTATGTTTTTGATTTTGGCAATGTTTTTCAGATGGTAAAATGCCGCTGATGTTACTGACTTTATATGGCTGTTAAAGTTTAGGTCAGAGTCCATGATTACCCCTAGGTTTCTGACTTGATTTGAGGGTTTAAGAGACCGAGAATGAAGGTAGCTGCTGACACTTTCTCTTTGTTTCTGTGGGCCAAAAATAATAACTTTGGTCTTGTTTGAGTTTAGCTGGAGAAAGTTGTTCTGCATCCACGCACTGATCTGTTGGAGGCAGTGGCTGAGTGAATCCACCGGCCCATATTCACCTGTTGTCAGTGACACGTAGAGCTGAGTATCATCTGCATAGTTGTCATAAGATATGTTATTACTGCGTATTAACTGCCCTAGTGGCAGCATGTAGAGGTTGAACAGAAGGGGTCCCAGGATCGATCCCTGGGGCACACCACAGTCAATGCCATGTAGTCTGAGACACAACTCCCAATTTCAACAAAATATTTCCTGTCTTCTAAATAAGACTTGAGCCAATTTAGGGCAGATCCAGAGATGCCAACCCAGTCTTGGAGTCTGTGCAAAAGGATCCCATGATCAACAGTATCAAAGGCAGCGCTCAGGTCTAGCAGGATTAAGACAGAGACTTTGCCATCATCAGTGTTCAGGCGGATGTCGTTGGTTACCTTGATAAGAGCAGTTTCTGTTCTATGATGGGGTCTAAAACCTGACTGGAAAACATCAAATGAATTGTTTAATAAGAGAAAGTCAGTGAGCTGTTGGTAGACAACTTTTCAAGGACTTTTCCTAAAAATGGCAGATTAGAGATAGGTCTGTAATTATTCAGTACAGTGGGATCAAGACCGCTTTTCTTCAGGAGAGGTTTAATGACTGCTGTTTTTAAGGCCTCTGGAAATATTCCAGATTGATAAAGATTGTTTACTGTTGTCAACAGGACACGAGAGTTGCTGCTGCAACTTCCAATGATTTCAGAGAAGTACCTTTCCCTTGTTCTGCATAAGATCTGGTTGTAAGCGTACAACTCCCCCTTATACATTTCATAATGAACCTGGAGTTTTGACTTGCGCCACTTTATGCAGAGTAAGGGAGGAGTTTGTTTTAACTCAATCTTAAAGGACACATACACAAATGATGAAAACACACCAAATGATAGTCTGCGGGTTGCAATATTATCTCTAAACAGTGCAGAAACGCCTCCACCTTTTTTATTTTCTTGTATTTACGATTCATGTTTGTAGTTGGGGGGAGTTGATTCGAATAGAACTATGTTTCCTGTGTTTTTGTCAAGCCATGTTTCAGTTAATAACATAAAATCAAGATTAAAAGAAGAGATAATATTATTGATTAAAAATGATTTGTTGCATAAAGATCTGACATTGAGTGCAGCAAGTTTGAGATTAGTTTCCTTGGGACTGGTCAAAACCTTCTTGCAGGGGATATGAACTAGATTTCTTTGATTGGACAGTCTAACTGCCCTTTTTTTGCATTCTACGTGGTGCAACTACAGGTATAGCACCAGAAGGAAGCTGTTCATCACAGGGCCCCAGTTTGACATAACCTTTCCTAGGACACTGGGGGCCCGTTTCATCCTAGCTCTGGGGGATAGCACGTCTAGAGGCGCGCAGGAGAGGTTGAGTTGAGGGTAGTTTGGGTGATGGACCAGGAGGAGCGGGAGCTGGACGGGATTTGGGTGAACGACGGAGGGGGCGTGTTGGAGGGGCTTTGGATGAAGGACATGTTGGAGGAACTTTGGGTGAAGGATAAGGAGGGGGCGCTGGAGGGGTAGGAGAGCTCCTGTGTGGTGTGAGGCTCACAGGTGTTAGGGGAGCCATCTTAATTCCTGACTTAATGAGGCTATCAAAATGGCTAGGTAGGGCCATGGGTGAAAGTGGGGGGGATGAAAAGGAAAGTGAGTCTTCACTGGGAATAGATGTAGCAGGGGGCGCCCACAGCTGGTCAGATGGTGGTATTTCTGGGGCCAAATCTGGTGGTTGTTGTTCTGGTTCTGCAGCTGGGTCCTTAGCTGGGAGTAGTTGTTGTGGTGCTGGTGCAGGTGAGTCCTTAGATGGAGGTGGTTGCTGTAATGCTGGTGGAGCTGAGTCCTTAGATGGAGGTGGTTGTGGTGCTGGTGCTGCTGGATCCAAGTCATTGACCGGTGGTGGTGGAGGTAGTTGTTGTTGCCGTTGTGCTGTGGTTCCTGGGACACTGGCTCGGTCCTTCCTTACTGCCTTTTTAGGGCCTTGGCCTCTATGTCCCAGAGCGTGGAGGAGGTTCTTCACTAACTCTCTTGCTCCACCTCTGTTCAGGTGTGGGCCTCTTCCCATGAATAGGTTCTTTCGTTTCCAGAATGTATTGAAGTTCTCAATGTAATGGAATCCTCTGGAAGCACACTCTCTGGAGAGCCAATTGTTCAGCTGAAACAGATGGCTGAACTTGAGTGACACCCCATCGATGTTAGGAAGAGGTCCACTGATGAATGCTTCAACCTCTACTTTGTCAATCTCTTAAAATAACTTCATGAAGTCTTTTTTCAGACGTTCAGATTGTTCTTTTTTGATATCGACAGCACCTACATGGATAATTATTCGTTTAACTCCTTGGTACAAGACTTTAGATAAGAGTCTTGTAATCACTGGAACAGTAGAACTTGGGCAACATAAAGTTTGCATTCTTCTGTGGCTGACTCCACTGATAGCGCCATCTCCAAGCAGCAGCGTATCTCTGACCTTGACGTTTGGCACAGATTTTCTTTCTGCCTGTGCTTTGTTGCCAACATTATGACTCCTATTCTGTGGTCCAATTTCACTTTGTTCTTTAACTTCACATTGTGTTAGGGGTAAAAATCTGTTTGTGAGCTTTATTTCGGATGTTCTGTCATCTTTACGCTTTGGCTTAACACAGAGTTCCTCCGCACAAAGTTTCGGAAAGGACACAACATCACTCAGGTCTATGTTACTGTTATTCTTCTCATTTGTTGTAAGAGTGGGCTTCTTACCACCCGATGTTACTGGAAGGGTGAAGTCCATTTTCAGTTTCCAAAGTAAATATCCGTGTTTGTAGCTCTTTTATTTTATTGTTGGTAGATCCGACAGCGTTCACAGTGGGAGTTTGTTTTTCTTCCTCTTCCGGACATGTCGCTGGCTTGTCAGACGTAAAAATATTGATTCGTATAGGTGGAAGTCACAAAAAAGGATGACCAGTCTGATATTCCAGGATTTGTGGATGAGGTAAAATAATTAAAAATGATTAATTAAATGATTAAAAAACCAAATATAGCAGGAAGCGGCAGGAGCAGGGGAAAAAGCGTCTGCACTCTTTTGCAGGGGGGGGAGTTTTTTTCAATCAAAATTAAGATGTTTTTTAAACCCTTTAATGAAATTCACAGTAAAATGTGAAACATCTTTTTTAGATATAAACAGTATCAGTTATGTTACATGTGGAACATTTATTTTTTGTGCTCACAACAATCTTAATTTTAAGATGCAATTATTGACACAGGTGACAAAAAAAAATGACCTAATGTACCCAATGTCTCAAATGTGATATACATTTTTAGAACATGGTGTAACTGTATTAAAAATAACTAATTATCAACCAACTGTGCATTATTGTAATACAACAAAATAGTCATCAAAAAGTTATAATAATATATGAAAGAAAGTTGTAAAAATTAGCTAAATGTTTTCCCGCCAAAAGAAGTGTTTTTGAGATATAATGGAAGCATAAATACTTTTTTTAACCTTTTGCATACAGATGCAGCTCTGCTGACCACAGACATCATATTGTCTGTGTTCTGTCACCTGCTGACTGCTGACATCATTCAAATTTGAACTTCATTTAATTTGAAAAGTTGGTTACTTACAAATCAGACCTTTTATTGATTTTTTTTCTTTCTAAAATCTGACATTACCAGTCCAATATTGTTGTTGTTCTTTCTTAGAATAAATTTTTTTCATATTGCACAAACATTGAAACATATTAATGTTTCAATGTTTGTAGCGGTAATAAAAGCAACATTTATGGAATGTGATCTATCAGAAAGCCTCTTTTTCTCTTGTATAGTCATAAATCGAGCAATATGTTATGACAGGCAGGCCACATTTGAGAGCTGAGCCCCCACACAGACATTAATCAATCATTTCTCCCACTTTCTGTTGTGCAAACAAAGAATTAGAGCATTCAAAGTGCTTTGTATCTCCTGCATGGCTAAAATGCTTTCCTGTTTCTGAATTGTTAGAGGATCAAGTACTTTTCAAAGTGTCTGCGAGTTGGTTTTAGAAACAAGAACGAGACGTTGTTGTGTTCTGAGGTAGCCACTAGGGGCTGATGTAAGATATAAGGATGAGAAAAAGGAGAAATGAGAGAGGAGGCAGTGTACTGCCTGTACTGCCGACATGTTCTAGAATGAATGGAGTAATGAAGTTCATCTTAAAAGATTGACCGTGTGATCTCTCCACGACTTCACAACATAACAAGTGGCGACGAGGATTCGAAGAGGATCTACTTGCTTACGAAATGGCTTTTGCTGCAACGGCATCTCCACCGCCTTTTCTCCTGTGCCCGGATGAGCCTAGCATTCCGCTTGACGCGTAGGAGAAAATGTTCCGAAATTACCTGCTGGTGCTCAAAGCGTCGGGTGATGAATGGCCAGAGGAGAGAAAGAGAGCGCTTCTTCTACACACGTTAGGGACAAAAGGTCAGCGGCTGTTTTACACACTTCCTGAACAAGGTACTACAATGGAGGATCCCATGACGGCTTTGAAAGCAACTTTAATCCAAAGCGGAATGCCATTGCAGTGCGCCATGTTTTTCGAAAACGCGCCCAAAGTCCGACTGAATCCATTTTGCAGTACGTGGCTGCTTTGTGTAAACTGTCAGAAGGTGGGTCATTTTGCCCGTGTAAGCCGCTCAACACACACTCGCTCAGTGAACACAGTGGAACTACCGGAGGTTCAAATCCTCTATTTGAACAATTCTGAGTCATCTGACAGGATCCATTGCACTGCTACCATTACAACTGCATCTACTTCCTCGAGCCATCCTCTTGGACCTCTGCGGGTTTTGGGCCCGGCGTTACAGAGGAGCACTCGGAGGAACCACGCGTTTCACCCGGTGCATGCATCTGGCGCTCCGGTCCCCCCTCCCCCCGATGGAGCGCACAACCTCGGACCGGCCACGGTCCGAGGTTGTGAGGCTACAACAATTACGGCGTCTGCCACCATTTGCCGCTCACGTGCCTTTTCGGCATTAGTAATGCCCACACTGTGCCCTCCAAACAACACTTTTCTCCTCTTTTCCACCTCGCCAACGATAACTTCTACTTCACGTTGAGTGAAGTTACGTTTTTTTGATTTCCTCTCGGTGTGTGCCATGGTTTCGCAATCAATGAATATTCATTTGTAGGCGTTTCACGGACTATTTATGGGCAACTATGGGCGTGTCATGAAGCCGTAAAAGCTGCGCTGCATTTAGAATCGGTTGTGATTTAGTAAGGGAAAGATGCGTAGGATGTGCGTGCGCACTGTTTTATAAATCCGAATATTTCTGTGCGTACGCACGTCCTATGTTTCATCCGTACGCCACTTCTGGCGCAAATCCTACGCAAAGTTTTATTAATGAGGCCCCAGATGTTACTCTGGTTACATACTCTCGCTCTCCTATACCTGTACTGGGGTGTCTGCCTGTCACGTTGTGGACTCTTTTACCACTTTACTAGGCATGGATCTCATCAAAGGACTGGGACTGCATTTTACTGGGACTGCTGTCGAAGGTGTCTGCCCTCATTTACCACCTGCTCCTATGATGCGTCTGTCATCTCAGCCTCAACATCCCTCTCTGGGATGTGCGACTAAGTTTGTACATAAAGTTAAAGTCACTAAAAGTGTCCCTCCAGTCAGACAGAAGCTGCGACGTTGTCAGATAAATGCATCTAGACATTAAAGAAAAACACAATTATAAACAACAAACCACAACAAGAATCAAGTTTTTCATGCACGAGGGAGAGGAGCAAGAGTGACAGAAAACGTCTACCACGCTTCTCTTCTCAAAGGGTCTGCCTCTCCCTGTGCACCTTTTATTAAGAACACAAGAAGGAGGTAACAGTTTCAAGACAAAGAAAAAAGTTCATTAGGGGGTGTCGTCAAATGACCCTTTTGGTTGGATTCTAACTTCAAACAGTATCCCTTATCAGCTAAGGACAGTGTGTCGTAAACCCCTCATCCTCGGTGGGGGATGAGAAGCAGATGAACAAACACACAGAACTGTTTTCAGAAGAGGTAAAAAGGTCAATCTGAGTTAACATACATTTAACCAAATACATTTAGGCAATGATAATAATAAAACAATTTCCTTCACATACTCCCTCCTTTTTATCATTGATAAATGTCAAAATCTCACATCCAATATCACATCTTCGTCGACAAAGTTCCTAAAAACTCTGTGCCATTGTAGTTACGCAATGTGGAAACACAGTTCCTGGTTCCACACTAGCATACGGAGCTAATGATTTTTTCAATTTCAGTTTTTTAAACTGATACAAACTCTTGCAACTCGGTCTTACAAGAGTACCATTTGAAGTGGTGACGGCTCCAGTACTAATATACCCTCTGGTACTATATTCAATAACACAGTCGCTTTTCCTGCAAATTAGGATGTAGGGATGAAGCTGGAATTACAGAACAAACATAGCAATCAGATCTATGCATTTCTTTAGCCAGTAACATAACATACCTATACCAAGAATGTGTCATATACAGGTGAGTTATGTTCATTTTTGGACTATTCAAAACATCATGTTCATCAATACTCAGCCATCGTCGAGAAACATTTAGTCTTTCCTCGTTGGTGGTTCTTCTTGGAGGTGGATAATGATTCCAAAAGAACCAAATCCTTTTGGTGGCTCCTGCTGAGAGTAGCAGGAACATTAAACAAAATAAACTGTCTCTTAGCCCAGTTGGACACGCCATGGTGGATATGTACCTATCTTCGGGAGGGAGAGGTTACTAGCACATCACCTCCTCAAGACCTCTAACAGTGTAGGATCCGTGTAGTGCAAAAGAGATCTGGTGTGCTTTCTTCCCTAAGACTAGGTGGATTCCCCTGCTTCGCTGACGTTGAGACAAGCAGCTTCTATACAGCTGCCTCCCTTTGTAGTCAGACTTCCCCACCTAGCAGTTGGAATTAGCCTCACTCAGATGCTTTTTCTTGCAGTGTGACAGGTGGATCCAAGACGTCCTTTCAGCAATCTTGACAGCTGTTGGTGTAGTCAGCAGGACTTGGAATGGCCCTTCCCACCGTGGGCTGGACCAACACTTCCTTTTTATGGCCTTCACAAACACCCAGTCACCAACCTGCACTGGTGAAGTGTCCTGTGGAGATAAAAAGGAATCTGGCACTTGATTTGTCCTTTGCACATCTTTAGTGGTAAACATTTTTCTCAAATAATCCACTAAATTTGCATCATCATCTGGAGAACGTTGCTGTGTAGGATCAAGGTCTGGTAACCTATAAGAATGTCCATACAACATTTCAAAAGGCGTTAAAGGTTGACCTGCTGTGGGTGTGATACGCATGCTTAGTTGAACTAAGTCTATGCAGTCAGGCCACTGTCTGTTTGTCTCTTCCATGCATTTCCTTAACTTTGATTTGATAGTGCTATTAGTTCTCTCAACTAATCCTGCACTCTGTGGGTGATAACTACAATGTCTCTTTAAATCAATACAAAGATGTTGAGCCATTTTGTCTATCACTTTATTTACAAAATGTGTACATTATCACTTCTTATCACTTGTGGTATGCCAAAAGTTGGGATTATTCTTTTACTAATAGCTTTAGCTACTGTAATAGCATTTTGTGTTGCACATGGAAAAATTTCAACCCATTTAGAAAATGCATCAATAATCACTAAACAATATTTCAATCCCTTGCTTTTATTCAATTCAATAAAATCCATATGGATTGTATGGAAAGGAAAAGTTCGTTCAGGAAATTTTCCTCTCTTAGGTCGAACATTGCCTTGGGGATTATGACGCATACATGTAACACATTGTTAACAAATTTTTTTTTTATTTTTTTTTTTGAATAGAGAATAAATCCATAAGTTGTTTAATATTTCTCTAATAAATTCATCCTCCCCCCTGTTGAATCATGGCAAAGCCCATGACTCAAAATTGCTGCCCATTTGTACATGGATTTTGGCAAAATAAGTTTTCCTTCTGTGCTGACATAAAGACTTTGTTCTAACTTTGCTCTCTTTTTCAACTGTTACGTTCACAAATGTACAGGTCTAGGGCGGAGGTGTACGTAACATAAACACACACACACAATGAGGAACTTTTAAAGATTTTATTGAACGTGGAGATGGGGAGGTAGGGACTAAGGTTGGGCCAAAGGAATGAAATTAATAGAACAAAACCCAGCCTGGCTATCAAAGCGCTAAAACTAAAACAAGAAAAGAAAAGGCTCACTGCCTTATCTATAAAGTGATGATAAAACATACAAGGGGTGGCACCAACCAACTTACCTAGTGTGTCTAACAGAAAGCAAGCTGCATGAGGTGTACAGGGTACCCTGTCTTACCTGTCCACAAACCTCCCACAATCTCCAACACAGAAAGCTCAACACATTCATCTGGTAGTGATCCAGAAAGAGCTCCCTCCTCCAGTGGTTCACAGGAGCTTATATGCAGGCCTGGTGGTTGGCTTTGGGGCCTGATTGTGCAGCTGGTCAGGTCTCCACCAGGTGTCTTCACTCAGCTCGTTAAGCACATGCAGAGGAAAGAAACAAAAGAAAGACATGAAAAACCCCTGCATGTAACATCAACCATAAATCTTTTACTTGTTTCGGTGCGCTGTGTTTCCTTTAAAACATCAGCGGTTGCATCTGCAGTCACATACTCATTTGTGCATATTTCTACATCTTTTGTTGCAGCTTGCTTTTATGTTGCATCTGCAAAGGCATTTTTTTTAGAAAAATGATCTGTTCTTCGTGTGTGTGTCTCACATTTAGATATTGCCACTTTAGATGGTAACATTACAGCAGTTAATAATTCTTTCAGTAAGTCTACATGCGTTACTGGTTTTCCTGTTGATGTTTTTAACCCTCTGTTCTTCCACTGGTGACAAAAAAAAATACCACTATAGCAAACGCATATTGGCTATCAGTGTAGATTGTAACTGGCTTATCTTTAAACAGTTTGCATGCTTCATTTAAGGCTGTCAACTCTGCTGATTGTGCTGAGTAATTTCCACACAGGGGTCCTGCCTTCAGAACCTTGTCTTGAGTTACAACAGCAAAACCCACTTTGTTTCTGCCTGTTCAAAGTATAAGTCACTTCCTGCACATGTTCTTTCATTTCTTCCCATTTTTTTTTCGTGAACCTTTAGTACAAGAAATAAATGGAACTGCATCTGCCATTTGTTTCCAATTTTTCACACTTTCTGTATACATTAAATTTTTTGCTTCTGGTGTAACTGTCACAGTACAGAAACTAGTTTCATCTTTCCAATAAAAATCATTTATTGTACATTTTTGAAAACCTAGTTTACTCACTGCTTCATCATATCTCCTGTCAGGGCCATGAGACTTTTTGCATCTTAACATGACATACAGATTTTCTGGACACATAAAATCTGCATGGGGTGACACTCTGGCTTTTGCTTTTTCCATTAAGTTTTTTTTCAATCTGTCCAAGATCAGTTTTAGGTAGATCTAAAGTTCAATAATAGTGTGGTTCACCTCTGCCTTCTAGCACACAGATGTCTGTATCGGGCAACGTCGTGCTTGCATCCCCCGTCTCTGGTGGGGTAAATTCCTAACTTTAATCTTATCATGACATCTCTCCCTAAAAGATTAAAAGGACAGTTTGGTGCTAAAACCACAGGAATGCTTGTTGTTTCATTAGTGACAGGATTTTCAAAACAAACTGGTTTACTCAAATGTTTAGTTTCAATTTGACCATCTGCAGATCTCATTTGTATTGTTTTATTTGACTTAGGAAAATCATTGTAATGACTTCTTATCACAGTTCTACAAGCCCCTGAGTCACAAAGAAAAACAAACGGTTGTCCCTGAACATAAAGAGTTATTTCTGGCTTTTCCATAAGACAAACTTCAGTGAGATCTAAAAATTCATCACAAATTGGTTGAATTTCTTGTTCAGATTCATTGTTAATCTTGACATTACTTCTACCATCTAGTCAATTTTATTTCTTTCTTTCAGGACAATCTCTCAGCCAATGATCTCTCTGTCCACAAATCCAACATCCATCAACCTGCTCTGACCCTCTCTTGCTACTTCCTCTAAACCTTCTTCCAAAATTTCCTTTACCACGACCACGATCTCTTCCTCTCTTCACATTCCTTCCAAAAAACACATCACTACTTTCCTCCTGCCAAAATGTATCTACACTTAAATTTCTTCTTATTCACCATCACTTTTTTCTGCATGAACAGTAAAATTCATAAACTGTTGTAGTGCTCCTGTAGGCAGATCTATGTAAAGTGTCCTGATCTAGTCTGCAATCTCTGGTCTCATAGCTTGCAGTAAAACTTGTTTCAGCTGCTGTCTATAGGGACTTTCATCATTATCATTATCTCTGAGTCCACTGTTAGCTTTAAAAACTTCTTCAAATCTGACTCTAAAATCAGACACTAACTCTCCATCTTTTTGTCTAGTTTGACCAATCTTTCCTTAATCAGGTCCCATTGGAAAGGCTTCTCTAATTCTTTGTCCTAAAAGTGTAAGACTTTGAATTAACTCTTAGACTGTTGTGCAGAAAAGGTCTGGGTGGATCGTCATCATTCATAGGATTCCTTTTTCCCTTTACTTTTGTCCAGTCTGCTTTCATAGCAGTCATACATGCTTGCTGATATTTAATGCCATTCAGATGATAAGCTCTCTGAACTTCCATCATTTGCCAGTGAGAGATAACTCCCCTCACTGCCTTCCTAACATCCTCTAATGTCCAGGTCCTAAACACAAGAAGTGTAGGCCTCTGGCCATCTTTTCAGCTCTAGGATTGGGCACTTCAATGATTAGAAATGTCTCTGCAACTTTAGATGACTCTACAGCTTCTTCCAAACCAACCCCCATAGTTTTACTCCATTCAAGTTTTTTTTTTTTTTTTCCTCTTAACATTATTTTTCCTATTTCTGGTTTAGTTAAATCAGTCACTGGTGGGTAAAAACCTGTCAACAGAGGAGCATTTGTCCCCTGGTAGGGAGGAGGTGAGAAATCAGCTGGTTTCTGCTCTCCCCCCCTTTCATCCTGCCCCTGCTCGGTCTGCAGCCTGCTGCAGCCTGCCGTGCAGGGTTCTGAGTCTCACATCTGATTTATCCTACTCTTTTTCAGCAATCAGACATGCTTCTCTAGTTGTACTTTTCTGAATGCCATTCTTTATTTTTCGTTCCTTCATTCAAGCACAGTTTTGCACAAATTAATTCTTCACTATTTTTTTGTTTCGTTTTCTATTTTTTATTTTGTTTTTAATTTGTTACCTTTGAACTAAGTCAGTACATTCCCCTTAAAATCGTAGTTTTAATCCCATTTTATCAAGAATGTAGTTGAACCTGGATGAGCTCTTTCCATATATTTTCAATCTCATGTTAATTCAACTTTTTTATTTGAATTCCCCCATTTTTTTTTTTTATATAATTTTTTTTTAGTTACGTTAGTCACAGAGTGTGATCAGAACCAACAGAGAATTTCTCTCAGGACCGAATTTCACTCCCCGTGCAACAAGCTTCTAGGTCAGACCTATTGTCTGATCCGGTCACAGGTTTAGGGTCCTCCCAGGAGCAAAACCCGTTTTAGACCCTGGGTTCCTTTCACCTAAAGCCTAATGAGATGAAATCTTGTTCTACGTCAACAAGCAGCCTTGTGTTAACACCGCAAGGTTTCCAGCTGCCCACTGCTTCGAACAAGTTCACTCCTTTCACACACGCACACACATTCACACCAAAAAAAAACGTTTTCCCCCCTTATTTTGTTGTTTTCTAGGCCTTTTAGGGACTTGAACCCTCTTACGCGTTTTAGGCTGCAGGACTCGAACCTACACCTTTATTTAGAATTCTGGACTTTTCCGGGACTCCAAACCCACACGTGTTTTAGGCAACAGGACTTGAACCTGTCCCTCAGAATTCTGGGCCACTTCGGGGACTTGAACCCATGAAAAAGCGCTGTACTTGCCTTGTCGTTGTGGTCTGACTGGTTAACGAATAACGTCAATCCGGACCCAGGGATCAGACCAGTCGATTGGCCGGCGTAGAATTCACTACGACGGACTTTCCTCTGGAGACCTGGTCTCACGGGCTGTGCACAGACTTCAATCGGCATGGTCCTCCCCCAAGGACGCAGATATGTTGTCATTCCGGCTTGAAGGACCATAGAATGTCAGAAAAATGCATCTAGACATTAAAGAAAAACACAATTATAAACAACAAACCACAACAAGAATCAAGTTTCTCATGCACGAGGGAGAGGAGCAAGAGTGACAGAAAACGTCTACCACGCTTCTCTTCTCAAAGGGTCTGCCTCTCCCTGTGCACCTTTTATTAAGAACACAAGAAGGAGGTAACAGTTTCAAGACAAAGAAAACAGTTCATTAGGGGGTGTCGTCAAATGACCCTTTTGGTTGGATTCTAACTTCAAACAGTATCCCTTATCAGCTAAGGACAGTGTGTCGTAAACCCCTCATCCTCGGTGGGGGATGAGAAGCAGATGAACAAACACACAGAACTGTTTTCAGAAGAGGTAAAAAGGTCAATCTGAGTTAACATACATTTAACCAAATACATTTAGGCAATGATAATAATAAAACAATTTCCTTCACAGACGTTTACCTCTGTCAGTGAGAGGTTCTGTGAGTAAAGAACTTGAAAAACTTTTGCAAGCTGGGGTAATAGAAAAGATCGATGCTTCTCCATGGGTTTCCCCCATTGGATTACAGCATAACAATAATTGAAAGAGAGGATGAGGCATCAATTCAAGGTGGATAGGGGTTTTAATATTAACAAAAGACTACAAACCAAAAACCACTGCTTAACCTGGCGTCTGGTGCAGGGGGCTCGGGCCAGGCGTCTGTGTTGCGTCTGCATCGAGACAAGGATCACGCCACGTTGCTGCTCAAAACTCTTTTATTCTAACCCCCAACCCCCCAACATCTTTATCTCAACTTTTGCAGTCAAAGAGCTTCAGCTCTTAAAGGCACAGTAACTCACTTCTTATTAACGTTGCTTTAACAGCAACCAACATGACATTAATTTGAACACTTTCAGACATAACATTTCTTCCCCCCCTTCACCGGAACGCAAGCCCCAACTCTCCCACCCCAATGTCACCATCACCCAGTCACATAGTCTCTGTGCCAGATAGGTGGGCCTCTTATCCTCTGTGGCCGTGCTGGCTGAACTTCTGCTTCAGGCCTGAGTGGCACACCTCCCTGAGGCCGGTTGGTCCCCGGCCCAGCCGGCCAAACCAAGGTTGCTGCGGGAGATGGAGAATACATAGGTGTTGTCGGGGCTGGGACTTTGTGCAGACGGTTTGAGTGCCACCGCGTCCCGTTTTCTAGTCTGAAGGTGACTGACCCCAGCTTCTGAGTGACCCGGAGAGGGTCTGACCAGTACGACTGCAATTTGTGCTGGCGGTGGGCCCGTTTAATCCTGACCCAATCCCCAACAGCTAGTGAAGGGGTCTGCACTCGATGTGTGTCGTCAAATTGCCTCTTCATCCGAGCCTGTGAACTTATGACCCGGGCCCTGACTTTCTGCAAACCTTGAGTGCCATGTGGAGGGACAGGCTGTGCCCTCAAACAGTCCAGGGGTTGCTTCAGTTCACGTCCTATCATGAGCAGAGCCGGAGACACCCCAGTGGTGGAGTGCTTTGACGCTCGAATGCTCAAAAGAGTTTGGTTGAGGGCCTCACTGAAAACATTCCCTTCTTCCATGCAGGCACGAATCCCATTTTTGAGGGTTTTATTAAGCCGTTCCACCCCTCCATTACTGTCCGGATGATACGCTGCTGATCTGATGTACTTGATGGAGCGTTGTTTCAGAAACTCTGTGAACTCAGCTGAGATGAAACTGCGGCCCATTATCTGTTGTAACCACGCTGGGAAGCCCCCACCTTCCAAACAGCTCTTCCAGGCGGCCGATGATGGTGTGTGTGGTAACAGAACTAAGCTGAAAAACCTCTGGCCATTTGGAATGCAGGTCATGCACAACCAGGAGGTAACGGGCATGAGCAGGGGCACCATGGAGTTCTCCACAGAGATCTATCTGGATGTGTTCCCAAGGTGATGAAGGCCACGGGGCTGGGTTGAGTGGTGCCATAGCTGGCTGACCAGTCTTCCCACTCAGCAGGCAGCAGGCACAGTTACGTACCAGCTCCTCAACATCTAAGTCTATGTGAGGCCACCACACTGTATCGCGGCACCGTTGCTTCACTTTGACCACCCCTAAGTGCCCTTCGTGCGCCATGTGAAGCACTCTAGATCTAAGGGTCTCGGGGACAACTGCTTGATGGCCGCGAGCCAGGCACACTGTCCCCCAGCAGGAAAGCTCATTCCGAAAACGGTAGTAGGGGAGTAGGTTTTCATCCACCTTGGCTGGCCACCCATCCTGGATGTAAATGCGGAGAGTTGCAAAAGTCTCATCGTCAGCAGAGGCCTTTTGCAGCTCAGTCAAGGTAACTACTGAGCTGAGGGGCCCGTGCAGAATGTGCACCAAGTCGTCATCATTTTCTGTGTTTCGAGTGACCTCGCCTGCTTCCTTTGTCACCGACACCGCTCTGGACAGAAGGTCTGCCACTGTGTTAGCACGCCCTGGCATAAACTCCAAGCTGAAGTTGTACTGGTTTAGCCGGTCAGCCCACCTCAGCAATCTCATGGGTTTGTGTCCAGACCCCTGAGTCGCCAACAATGCCGTCAGAGCCTGGTGGTCTGTGCATATGGTGAAAGCCCTACCATACAGATAGACATGCCAGCGGTCATATGCCCACAGGCAAGCCAGTGCTTCCCTCTCCCCCGCCGAGTACTTCTGCTCAGCTGGAGTAAGAGCCCTGGAAGCGAACGTCACTGGTCGTTCCACCCCCTCGTGGATCTGGGACAGCACAGCACCAAGGGCCAAGCCGGAGGCGTCACAGGTGCCATCTGGCTAAAATGGGTCAAAGTGGGAGGAGAGGTGAGCTGTTGTTTTATGATGCGCACAGCCTCGTGGCAGGCTGGGGTCCAGTCCCAGCGTGCGTCCTTCCGAAGCAAGCCACGCAAAGGAGCTGTTGAGTCAGAGAAATGTGGCATGAATCTAAGGTAGTAGGCAGCCATCCCCAAGAAAGAGGACAGCTGGGCTGGTGACTGAGGATCTGGCAAAGACAGAATGGCTTCCGTGTGAGACATGATGGGAGCTATTCCTGCCTGTGAGAGCCTGAAACCCAAAAACTCAACCTCCGTAACACCAAACACGCACTAACCAGCATTTAGTTTAACGCCATGCTGCTCAAAACGTTGAAAAACTTGCGCCAGACAAGCGTCATGCAGTGTCATGGTGGGTGCGTGTACAACCACATCATCCAGATAGATGGAGACACCCGGAATACCTGCCAGGATGAGCGACATAATCTTCTGAAAACAGCTTGGAGCCGAGGAAAGACCAAAAGCCATGCGTTTAAATCTAAACACCCCCACATGTGTAACAAAAGCTGTGAGGTCCATGCTAGCAGGTGCAAGGGGAACCTGCAGGTGGCCATTTCGCAAGTCCATCTTACTAAAGACAGTGGAACCATGAAAATGGCTGGTGAGCTCCTCAGCGGTAGGTAAAGGGTACTTATCAGGAATTATCGCTTTGTTCACATCTGACGAGTCAACACAAAGGCGCAGACCACCCCCTTTCTTCCTAGCCACCACCAAATTAGACACCCACGGTGAGGCGTCAACCGGTTCAATAACATCCTCTTCCACTAGGCGACCCAGCTCAGCTTCGACTTCATCGTGAAGGGCCAGAGGTATACGCCGCAGTGGTTGGATAACTGGGTGTACAGACGAGTCAACAGTGGGCTGGTGCACAAAGGCGGACATGCGACCGAGCCCTGTGAAGAGTTGGGGGTAGCGATCTGGCCAGGACGAGACGACCTGCAGGACACAAGTGCCGCTAGAATCCGTCACTGAAAACCCAAGAGCAAGAAACAAATCTAGGCCCATAATGTTAGCTCCTCTCTGAGTGATACAGAACTCTGCATCCGGTGCTCAATGTTGATTGTAACTAACAGGGAGACGAACAACACCCAGGGTGGAGATAGGGAAGTGGCCATAACCAGACAGATTCCTAACTGTAGCTTCCAGACGCACACGGCTGAAGAAACGATCATAAGTGGATTTGTTTCAAATTGATACCTTAGCACCTGTATCTACGAGCAGTGGAATTTGGGCTGTGCCCACACGACAGGTGCAAAGCTTGAAAGCGGGAAGGGAGCTCTGCACTGAATTAATGGGAATAGTGGAAGGGCCAGCGTGCGCCGGAGAAGAGGGACAGCAGCGTGCAAAATGGTTCAGCTTGTTGCAGTTACGGGAGCGTTTCCCGTTTGCAGGACATGACTGATCTCTAGCAGAGTGTTGATTGGAGTCACAGTTATTACAACGCCGGGACCCACTCCTTCTGGGTCTGCTGTCCACTCTCTGGACCGGTAGACCATCAGAAACCTCTGCGGTCAGCGTCACGGTTTGCGTCGGTGATGATGATGTCACAGGCGGGTCTGCAGCGCGGGCGAATCTGTGCGCCTCCGACAGGGCAGATTCCAACTGTTTCCCGATCACTAAAGCATCTGCTAACGTCATGGAGTCAGATTCTAGTAACAGCCTCTCCCTCAGCTGATTTGAAGACGTTTTTTCAATTAACTGGTCGACTATGAGTCCATCCTCTAATGTCCCAAAATCACAGAGCTTTGCCAGCTCACGTAGTGCCGATACATATGTGCAACAGTCTCACCCGGCTGCTGACAGCGCTGGCGAAACTCAAAACGACGCATCCGACGGCTCCTCCCCGAACAAAAATGGGACTTCAGTGCGGCCGTGGCTGTAGCGTACTTATCATCTGATAAGGTGAGCGTTGCAAGATTCGTTGGCCCTCCTGTCCGTGGCAATGGCGGAGGAGCCCGCACTTTCGCGCTTCTGCCAGATCCGTGTGGCCCAAAGCCAGCAAATAGTCCTCAAATGACGCTAGCCATCGGTCCCACGGAACCACGGGACCCCCTGGCACCGGTAAGAAAGGCGGCGGTGGAGGCAAAGTGAATTCAGACATCCTCGTTCGCCAAATGTTGCGTCTGCATCGAGACAAGGATCACGCCGCGTTGCTGCTCAAAACTCTTTTATTCTAACCCCCAACCCCCCAACATCTTTATCTCAACTTTTGCAGTCAAAGAGCTTCAGCTCTTAAAGGCACAGTAACTCACTTCTTATTAACGTTGCTTTAACAGCAACCAACATGACATTAATCTGAACACTTTCAGACATAACAGTCTGGTGCAGGGGCAAGTTGGGGTACATCCAGAGCTAAATTCCTGCAGGAGGATTTAAGGTATGTTTGGACTGAATTGTGAAATGAGACTCCATAGCAACAATATTTATTGTTTGGTTGCCTGGGGGTAGTTAATAGGTTGATGTCATTTTTTTTCTAGATGAGTCTGCAAAAGTAATTTTTTTCATTTTTCTTTGCAACAGATGTTTTATGTTTACCACGTCCAAATTTCTAAAGTGTTCATATGGCATGTATAAACAAAGTTGTATTTAGTCTTTTAGTTCATAGAATTGTTTAACTCTATATTCTTTATTTTTTTTAAATGTCACCCGCATGCACAGACCTTTGTCTGCACCCACTCGCAGCATAGCGATAAATTGGGATATAATGGTGTCATTTCATGCACATTGCTGCATCATGGATGAGCTAATTTTCCAGGTGATTGAGGAAAACATTTGTGTTCAACAGCAATGACACACCCCTGTGGTGCTGATAAACATCTTGCAAACATCTTGTTGAGTAAAATCCAACTCTCCATAATTATTTATTTAATTTTAGTTGACTTTTTTGCTGAAAGGTTGGTTCTCCTCACTAATCCAGCAGTCTACAGATACAATTTAGTTTGGGAACTAGTTCCACCTTTTTGCATCACCTATTTATCTCTTTTTGTCCATCCTCCAAACCTGCTATCATCAATAATATTTACTCCTCACCCCCTGCTTTGTGAGTAATTTGCTCCTCTTGCCAGCACAACCACTTTGTTCTGCACTTTAAAGCTTTTCTTTCTTGCTTCAGGGCCTGAGTTACTAACTTCCAAAATAAAATGTGCAGTACCTCAATGAGAATAATTTTTGCTTCTGGCATTCCAACGTCCGTTACAAAAGCAGAAATGTTTTTTGTAGCCTGTTGCTGTATCTGCATTTCTTCTATAAAACAATGACTTAGAGTTGCCTTAGACATTTAGGGCCCCTTGGTGGGGAGGGTGAGGGGACATCACTGTGAGTAATCAGGAGATGTCCCCCTTAGTGCCCTACCCGCCAATTTTAACTGCACCCCTCTTAGTACACACACCCCTCCCCCATCAAAATATACACTCCAACATAAAACACACAAACATGCACGCACACACCCTCACAAACACACATACACACACACACATTTTGCAAGGAAGGTGGGACCTAGGACCTTCTGTCCCCTGCCCCTTCCCTGGTGGGGGGAATGGGTCCCTTGGCAACGGCTGCCGTGTCCCCTGGGTGCCGGTCTCCTGGGCCCGGCGGTGCTCTCTCCACTGGGGGGGGGGGGGGGGGGGGTTCACATTCCCCGCAAAACTTCCAACAGTGGCCGAGCCTGGTCGGGCCATGTTTACAACACCCCTTGTGGGCCCCCCTTTTTCCCCGGGGTGCTCCCCTCTGGGGTGGGGGTGGCTGGCCCCTGCCTTGCTCCTCCTTGGACCAACCGTGGATCAGGTGGGTGGCTGCCTGGAGTGCGGAGTGGGTCTCCCTTGGGGGGGTCCTGGCTCGTACCTGGGGTTGGGGCAGGGGGATGCCCGGAACTAATTGGATTTGCCTTTGCCTATTTGCTGCTATATACAATGAAATGCATTGAGTCAGGTCAACAGAATCCCACTGTTCCAGTTTAGAAAAGTCAGGGATTGACAACGAAAATCAGGCTAGCTACCTCATTACTAACCGATTTTCACAAAACATGGCTATAACCAAAGCTGGAAGAATTATTGACCTTGTGGTATTTATAAATATTTATTATCCCTAAAGAATAATCTCTTAACAGTGCAAGAACTACAACTTCTAGTGTTACAGAAATTGTTGTCAAATCAACAGCTTTTGAATAGCTGTGATTTTTATGTTGCCTATATGCCAGAATCTATATAACTGAGGTTATAAAAGCTTGTCACTCAAGTCCAGAAAGGACGGAGTATTTTAAGTTTAATGGCTTGAATTGCTGATAAACCTGACAAAGGTAAGTAACAAAGCCCTTTTCTAAATAAAAACACTTCAAAGTGCTAAACAAAGAAAATAAAACTCCCTCTACCACACAAAAGAGGTAAGCAACACTTTAGAAACTAATTTGGAAACTACAACCGTTTAGCCTTGGACAATTCAATTCAATTTTATTTGTATAGCTCAAAATCACAACAACAGTCGTCTCGATGGGCTTCGAAGTAAAGCATGAACTCAAAAGGATCACGAATACAAAGAGTTCAATAGGAAAATACTAAAATGAAATAACAAACTGACTAAGGTATACTGGCATCCCTGCCCTTAGACCCCCCTTCGCGTTAAGGAAAAACTCCAAAAAAAAAAAAACGGATTCCGAAAATAACGAAGAAACCTCAGGGGTGCCCACATGAAGGAGGGATCCTCCACCAGGACGGACAGGCGATTTACCAGAACTCATAGAGAAGAATTAACTTATCTATCACTACAACTACTCATTTAAAGTCCAGCAGATGAGCTTCGTCCAGCCGTGGTTGGGGGGACAGTCAGGGGCGCGAGTCGAGCCAGAGACAAGATCCACAGCCAGGTGTAGAAGCAGGAGCAGAGACGAGGTACACGGCCAGGTACAGAGCAGAAACGACCCAGAGACAGGAACCACAGCCAGGTGTAGGAGCAGTAGCAGAGACAAGGTACTCGGTCAGGTACAGAGCAGAGACGAGCCAGAGGCAGGATCCACAGCCAGGTGTAGGAGCGGGAGCAAAGGCGAGGTAAACGGTCAGGAACAGGAGCACGGATGAGCCAGCTGGAGTCTGAAAGCACTCCCACTCCCCAGGAGGGGAGAAGGAAAGAGGGACAATACATGAATCGCACTGCACCAAAAAGAGGCATGGAGAACTAAATGATGAATAATGATCAAAAATACAGAAGAGAGGAAGGGTAGAAGTAGATGAGAAAAGAGGACAGAACCCCAGTGCACCATAGTTACCCCAGCTTCAACTTCTAGCAGCCTTTAAAACAAATAGTTATTGTTATTAAGTTTAATTTAAACAAATTAACGTTAAGTTAAATAATGTCTGAATACTAACTAGTCTGACTATAAGCCTGTCCAAAGAAGAATGTTTTCAGTCTAACTTTGAATGTAGAAACTAAATCGGCCTCTCTTACATGAGCTGGGAGCTTATTCCATGAAACAGGGTCTTAACGCTCTACCTCCAACCATACTTTTACTAATTCTAGGAACCACAAGCAGTCCTGCATTTTGCAAGCAAAGTCTTCTTATTGGATGGTAAGGTACTATGAGGTCCTTAATATAAGATGGGGCCAGTCCATGTAAAGCCTTATAGGTTAACTGGAGGATCTTGAACTTGATTCTAGAATCAACTGGGAGCCAGTGAAGTGAAACTAACACAGGAGTGATGTGATCTCTTCTGCTAGTTCCTGCTAACTTCTTAAGGAACTCTTAGGACACGCTGCTAACAAGGAGTTACAGTAATCCAGCCTCGACGTAACAAATGCATGGATGAGTTTTTCAGCATCACTCTTAGAAAGTATATTTCTGATCTTAGCAATATTCCGCAGGTGAAAAAAGGCAGTTCTACACGCCTGAGATATGTGAGCCTTAAATGATAAATCCTGGTCAAATAAAACACCAAGGTTTCTAACTGTGGAATTGGGGGCTATACTTATGCCATCCAGGGAGACTATCTGAGCAGACAGACCATCTCTGAGGTTTTTAGGACCTAGTATAATGACCTCAGTTTTTTCTGGGTTCAAGAGGAGGTAATTAATTGTCATCCAGGTCTTAATGTCTCTGATGCAGGCGTTCAGTTTCTCTATATTGTCATTCTGGTCAGGTTTCATGGATAAATACAACTGCGTATCGTCGGCATAACAATGAAAATTAATGCTGTGTTTCCTGATTATGTTTATATGCTACCCTTAGGAAACATAAACAGTCCTAAGGCATAAGTCCTAAGACTGAGCCCTGTGGGACTCCATAGTTAACTCGAGTGTACTGAGAGGAACGTCCATTTACATTAACGAACTGATACCTATCGGACAGATAGGATTTAAACCACTGGAGAGATCCTCTGATCCCTATATCCTGCTCTAATCTATGGAGTAAAATACCGTGGTTGATAGTGTCAAAGGCTGCACTGAGGTCTAACAGGACCAGAATAGAAAGTAGTCCCTTTTCTGAGACCAATAACAAGTCATTCGAGACTCTAACTAGTGCAGTTTCCGTACTGTGCTGGGGTCTAAACCCCGACTGATAGTCTTCAAAGTGGCTGTTGTCCTGTAGGTGGCGGTAAAGCTGCTTAACTACAACTCTTTCCAGGATTTTAGAAATAAAGGGGAGGTTTGATATCGGTCTATAGTTTGCCAAGATGCTAGGATCCAAACTGGGCTTTTTCAGAAGAGGTTTAACAACTGCATCTTTAAAAGACTGTGGCACGTAACCCGTTTCCAGACAGGTATTTATCATTGTTAATATGGGATTATTAATTAGGGGAAAAGTTTCTTTAAAAAGTCTAGTGGGAATTCGGTCTAACAGACAGGTTGAGGATTTGGAGGACGTAATAATTGATGCTATTTCTACTTGATCCACAGTAGTGAAGCATGTTACAGAGGTTTCTATGGATGCCTCCATTTCTACCGCTTCAGCCTGTTCTGGGCTGATAGTAGGAATAACTTGATTTAACTTATGTCTAATATTTGCGATTTTACTATCGAAAAATGTAAGAAAATCATCAGAGCTGAGAGAAACAGGAAAATGTGGTTCTACTGAGCTCCGACTGCGAGTTAGCAATAGTGCTAAAAAGAAATCTTGGATTGTTTCCATTCTCTGAAATTAAGGTTGAATAGTACTGGCTTCTAGCTCTACGCAGACCTTTTTTAATAATTTAATAGGCTAAGTTTCCAGATATTCAGAGACTGCTCTGAACCGGAGCGGCGCCATTCTCTTTTCAACTTACCGGTTTCTTGTTTAAGAGAACGTGTATCAGCGTTAAACCACTGTGCTACTCGGTTTTGTCTAATGAACTTAGGTTTCAAGGGGGCAAACACATCGAGTGTACTCCTTGTAAGGCATCATTAACAAAGTGGTCATTTATACTAGGACTGATGCTATGGGAGCTGGTCTCAGAGTATTTTCTCAGAATATCACTAAATACTGGCTGAACTGTGTGTTTAAACTCACAGTTTAAACTCAGTTAAGGTTCTTCTAAGCTGTTTCTTATTCACTGGGGCAGAAGGATGTTCCAGTGTAAACTGGTGCCTCACCTGTGCCTCACCTGTCATTATGGGAAGAAAAGAGAAAAACTAAATTCAATTATTATATTTAATCAGTAATTTGTGCTTTGCAGTCATTTTCCATTTAAATGTACCATTTTTGGGTGTTTTTTCTTTTCAAAATTGCTGAATTTCCGCATTTGCCGTTCAGATACTAAGAAGTGACGTGCGATGAGGCACCAGCCCGCTGAGCCTCACCTTGGATTGCGCAACACCTATGCAGTCAGACGCTACTGCTGTCTCTCTGTATGTCGATTCAATCACTTGTACTATATGAGCTGAGTTTACATAGTTTAGCAGATGTATATGATGTACAGTGTTTGTTTTTATAAATAACTGTATGTGAGGGACGTGTTTCTTGTGCTGAGCGCTAAACGCCGGCAAAAAAGGCCAGCATTTCTCGTGCCTCATGTTAGGGGCCGCCGTTGAGCCCTGAGATTATGATACTAATAAATAATAGAATAAGTGATAGCAAGTGGCAAGTCATTTTCTTCAGAAGGAGCAGCGTTTGGAATTTATTTATAAGTAAAGGTAAGACGATAATAACATTTGTGCTTTTTTCTATGCTGCAGTTTGTATATGAAAAAAAACATGTTGAAATGATATTTTAAACAAAACATGTTAACTGTTGTCAATCAGATGGTGAATAAGTTACTCAATATGGTTCATATGTTTGTAAATCTGACTGATGACGTCAGTGCCTCACCAGCCATTAACCTCACCGCACGTCACTGAAACCAACATCATCTAATAAAGCTGCAAAAACATTTCCTAGACAGTCACTGGGGTCATCAACATGAATATTAAAATCCCCTATTATTATAGTTTGATCAGAATCTAAGACAATAGGCGATAGGAAATCGGAAAACTCAGTTAAAAATTCTGAATATGGGCCGGGGGGGCGATAAATAATTATAAGTAAAACAGGTTTTCGAGTTTTCCTGTTTGGGTGATTTATAGACAATATGATGCTTTCAAATGAATTATAAGCATTTTTAACTTTAGGGCTGAGAAGTAAGCTAGACTGTGATATTACTGCCAAACCACCTCCTTTCCCTGAAATCCTGGATTTCTGATAGTTAGCATAAGTGGGGGGTGGGGGGTTGCTTCATTCAATCTAACAGTCATCCTGTTGGAGCCAAGTTTCTGAAGGCTAGAAGACTAAGGTTGTTATCAGTGATTAACTCATTGACTAAGAGGGAATTAGAGGAAATGGATCGAATGTTTAATAAACCACATTTAATGACATCATAATTCACCATCTAGAAATCCAGCGGTTAAATAAAGAAAAGTGGTTGTACATTTCATCATTGACTAAGTTCAGCAGGGGACCAGAGAAAATTACAGTGTCAGACATCATCTTAGCCAGTTTACACACCGAAGCTACGTTTAACTTAACCACCTCTGATTGTCTCCGTCGGGCATCATTACCACCTGCGTGAATCACGGCTCGACGGAACCTGGACTTACTCTGAGCTAACATCCTAAGGTTCCCCTCGATGTCACCAACTCTGGCCCCCGCATAACACCTGACTGTAGCCGCTGGGAGCTCCACGTTTCTGACTTCAGAAGAGCCTATAACCAGAGTTGAGGGTTCAGCGGGTGTGTCGCTGAGGGGGGAGAACCTATTACTAACGTGGAGTCTCAGGTGCTCTAAGTCTTTGCGTTTAGCACTATGCTTCCTCCCAACCGGTAAAAACCCCTGACTGTCTGCTCCCGGCTGCTGGGAAGGCGCTGAGGTGCTAACTAAGGTAGCCCTGGCAGTGCGGCCCGCGCTACGAGTAAGGACCTGGCTAGCCGGCTTAGTTTCCACTGTGCGGAGCCGCGCTTCTAACTGCTCTAGCCTGGCCTCCAAGTCTAACACAAGACTACACTTAACACACCTACTGCTATCTTCACTAAAGGAGGCAGGATCCTCATTAAACATATGGCACATGGAGCAGGAGAGAGGGGGAAAGGCGGAAGGAGTGGTGGCCATGCTAGGTTCTAAGCTAAGGCTAGCGGTGTGAGAAGTGGTTTATTTAGCAAAATGAAAAAGTGAACAGCAAGCGGTTTAACAGTAGTGTTTTCGCTACTAAAAGATCCTAGATGTGAATATTAAACCAGATAACCCTTAGATTAAGCAATAGTAGTCAGGCTAATGCCAAAAAAGAGAAAAGCAGTCAAACACGACTAGCACCGGAAAAGGCTCACCCGTAAATTATGTCACTGGAAGCAGGTCCCAGTCAGACAATGCAGCAATGTGCCGCACGTAGTGCGTGTGGCCAAAATGCATTTTAATTTTTGTCTTGGCTGCTCATAAATGCGTTTTAAAACATTAGAAAGCAACAAACATTAATAAAAGATTTACATTAATGAACCAAACTAGCATGCTACTTGTTAGCACCTACTTTAGTGCACACTTGCTTCCTGAGCCTGATAGTTCTCTGTTGAAATGTGATTACTATCCTGTGATGATTCCTCTTGATCAGATTACTGTGTTGTCATCGTTTTTTTTGTTGACTGAAATACATTGCGTCCCCTATTGTGATTCTTTGAGTACTTGTTCGGACCTCCTCAGTTTTTCACTTGGGAAGACTTAATGCATAGTAATGGCGCTTGCATGTCACGTCGTCTGTCATGTGATGGCTAATCACATATATATTAATACCCCAAACACTTTGAGGCCCCCAAGCTGAACACTTTATATATGTATAAACACTTTATATACTCTATAAATGTATAAAATAATTTACACTCTCAATTATTATTTAAAGTTCTATTCCGATCATCTTTCGATCTATTTTAAGAGCCTTCCCAATCGTCTTATAATTAAGGTTGGTTTGTTTTTTAGGACATAGTTTCTGCAGAGTAGTAGAAGTTTATTAGAAATTCACCTCTGAGTTGGTGAAGACCATTGACGCAGAGTGAGCCAGCCCACATTTCCTATCATCCCTTTTTTATACTCTCTACAGCTAGCATACAGCGCCTCAGAGCCCCAAGCTAACATTAGGGGTGTAATAAAAACAGCGACCAATATTGGAACTAACCAGCTGAACAGTTTGGAGCCAGATGCCAGATCATATTACGAGTATCTTTTTTCAAGAAAAAGAAAAGACATAAAATACATTTCTTTAACAATTAATTGGGATTTCAAAACATGTTTTGCTTATCAAAGCATTTGGATTTTTGTCACTGATGCAGTCTAAAAGTGGACTAGTTATTCATAAGAATCGCAGAGTTGAGAATGAAAAGGAGAAGGTTGTAGACGAATCAAATCAGAAATTAAGTTGGCAAGGAAAAGGAAAAACTGGACTGTGACAAAGTGAGCGTACAAGACACTTGTTGAATCCCAAGTTTGAAGAAATCATAGCAGAGAGGATCCCTTCAGTCTCAGAGGATAAGAACTTGTTCTCGCAAAGCACAGTTCCCTAATTCTTCTTATCTATCCATCCCACTTTTAATGAGCTCCCTTCCTTGCAGCGAGGGAGTAAACAACATCTGAGCGGGCTGGGCAGCATCCCCTGGGGCCGGGTGGGGCTCCTCTCTTGGGCATACCGGGACACCCCAATCGTTTTCATCATTGCTCACAGCAACTGGAGACTGGTCGTCAGGCTCAATGCTCCCTGGCCCTGTCTGGGGCCTCTGCCGGTTGCCTGTGTCCGCCTTCCCACTCGAGCGGTCGGTTTCTGCCGTTTCCCCCCTCTTGGCCTCGGTGGGTCTGGTGGGATGGTTGCACGGGTGCACAGTGTGGGATGACCATGGGCTGTGCCGGCCTGCCTCTGGGGTTGGGGGCGGGTGGGGGCTCAGGACTCCCGGGTGGTGGCGTGCCTCTCGTCTGGACGCCTGCGTAGGTCTCGAGCGGTCAGGGTGTTGGGTATAGGCCCGGTGCGCCTTGGGGTGGGGTGGGCCCCTGCCCTGCTTGCGTGTTCTCTGTTCCTCCTACTCCTCGGCCGGGGTGCTGATGGGTCCTGACCTCCGTCTCCGTTTCTGTGGTGGGGGTCCGGTGAACAGGAGCATTGTTGCTCCTGGATCTTTGTCTGACAGCGAGGCTCTTGGATGCCTGGATTGGCTGGGTTGCTGCGGTGTCTGTCCCCAGCTTTGGGGTGTGGGGTGCCGGGCCCCCTGCCTTTGCTGGAGCATTCAGTGTGATCCGGGTACGCTCTAAGAGACACACATTTATTCAACCCGCCCGCTTATTCACCTTTGCACAAATACGGGCATGGGTATTGTTTTTTTTATTTTATTTTTTCTACACCCTCTATGAATATCGGTAATGCGAATATTGTGTGTAACTGTGTCGTAATCTTGGGAGACAAATCTTTGATCATTAATGTGTGATTATACTTTTAACCCATAAAAAGTTGTGTGCAGACTATTTCTTTATTTTTTTATTTTATTTTTTTTTGCTGTGTGAACTATGTTATGTAATTTACTTACAAAACTTTTATGTTTTAACTTTGTGATATCGACTACCCCCACCCCTTATCACCCATGTCTGACACTCTGTTTCTTTCTCTCCTATTTTGTTTCCTTTTTCTGTCCGGAAATGCATACAAATATAGTTTTCATGAATAAAGTTTTGCCTCAAATACAATAGTGGTTTATCCAAATATACCCAGTCTGCCTTAAGATCCACAAACCCCGACTGTAACAATAAAATCTGTCCAATACAAGAGGCACTCAGCTTTGATCTGCTTGGTCAGTTTTTGGACAGGACAAGTTAAAAAAAAAAAAGACAAAGAAAAAAACTAAATATGAGCTCAACACACATTTCCCTCCGTTACATCAGACAAGGTTATTCTAATCCTCAAGAGTCCCACTAACCACATGCAGAACAACGCTGGCTGGTTTTATTTTTTCCCTTTTTTCCTGACTCCCTTCTAGGTCCTGCACAAAGAGTGCAAGCTGTCCGGCTATTGAGCAGCAGAAATGCACATTGACATGTTCTCTGGGGTTGTGCTTCTTCAGGGAACTGAGGATAAAATCTAATTCAGTCTTTTTACTTTCAAAAGATGACTTTAGTTAAAAACAAAAATGTTACTTACACTCATAGCTGATTCTTTTGGAAAATAGTTGTAGATTATTCATGCACAGAAGAGAAGCAAAAACTTGGTTTGACTCAGACCAGTCAAAAACATAGAAAAAGAAGCATCTGCAACCCTCAAGTGGACAATAGGGTACATTACCGCTATAAGATGGAGAAAATTGTGTGAATAAATAAAATACATTCGATAATTGCAATACTTCAATAATTCATCAGAAACAAATGAGACTTTAACTTGGTAAAAAAATTGCTTTAATGAGTAACGGTTCAAAAAATCAAAATATTACAGAGATGGAATCTCAAAGAAAAGACGAAAAATGTAAAGAGATTTGGAAGGCACCTCATCAAATCTGAAGACTATGTTATCCTGCCAAAGGTAACACTGAAACACCTTGATGTTTAACATGTTATTATGTCAATTAACTTGTTAATTTTTTGGACAAGTTGTAAATGTGAGCAGTACAGACTGACATTCTAAATTTGTAATTTCTGAATTTGTTAGTACCACAAATACAGCACAATATAACATGCAGTCATTTGGGACCAACTCTGGAAGTTGCAGAAAACATTTTGAATCCAGAAGAAGTTGCAGATTTATTTGATCTCAATGCTTGTGATGCAAGCTTCGTCTTCAAAGCTGAGGAATGTGTCATGACTCGAAGGCGAGACAGACCCAGACGCTGGAACCCAGAAGGAAAACACAGGTAAGTAGGATGGTAAGTAAAATGATTTATTTTGATCCGGCGTGGTTAGGAGTCGTGGCGGGACTGGAAGGTCTTGACGTTTTTTTCAGGACTTGTGGCGTGACTGGAGATCTTGACGTGGTTTGGTTTTAGTTTCAGGAACACAGCGGCTGCTTTTGGAGACATCTGACTCAGGAGACACTTGTGGTTTGAAGTCCAGGGACAGGAAAACAAGGTTAGTGAGGAGCCAAAACATTGGAGCTAGACATGACTCTAAAGATCAAACTAAGCCTCATCAGGGGGCAACAAACTGGTGAAAAATACTGGAGTTGGGTCTCCTTAGGAAGAGCTGGAGTTTGTTGAGGTGAGTGGTCACAACTGGTAGAGTCAGGAGCAGAGCAGAGAGGGGAGGGGGAGGAGAGCTTATCTTAGCTGTATTGCACAGGTGAAATAATGCAGTTTTACAAACCTGTGATATGTGAGCCTTAAATGATAAATCCTGGTCAAATAAAACCCCTAGGTTTCTAACTGTGGAATTGGAGGCTTAACTTACACCGTCCAGTGAGACTATCTGATCAACTTTACTTAAATTATCAGAAAAGACAGAAAGAAAAAAACTTCCTATAGCAGCTGTCTGTTCTATATTTAAAGCCTGAAGTGAAGCTGACCTTGTCAATCAGCAAGTGTAGACAGTAAAAAGTAACTGAAGTACTATCAATAATACTTACTTTCATTATCTTTGCAGATTGATTCCTTCTTGTGCTGCTGAGAAGTGGTTGTGTTAGAGGCCCTCTTCTTTCTGAAGTTTTGATGGTGTATCATGTTTTATTAATGACAAATGCTTTTGTATTTGGCAACTAATTAATAGTCATTTCCCGTTTGTGTTACCGAATAATGCACCTTTTATTTGTTTTTATGGAGTATTTATTATTTCTAGTCATAGGATTTTACCATGGGTTGTTTTAATGTATGCCATAATGTATCTATAATATTTAAGGTTAGGAAACAAAAGAAATAGTATGAAGTTTAGAATTTTACATTTTATTAACATATTTTATTAAATGTATATGCCTAAAATGAGTTGATTGTTTTAGCCTTCAGTTAAATGTCTCTACCAGTGGATGGCAGAACTGCATCACAGCTGTAATGTTTCCAAAACACACAAAATTCCTAAAAATGCTACTGTCTTTCATTCACAAACTTCCACTTTCATTCATAAAATTTCCACTAGGTGAAAGGAAGTGCAGAAACCTAAATCTCCTTCTTTTATCAATTTATACTTGCTAGATAAAATTTTACCAACTTTTGTCATTTTTGACATAATTGGACAAACAACAGAGAAAAAGCAGCAATGCTTCAATTCTTTCAATTCATTCAAATTTGACCAAATTCTTGTTTAGATCTATCTTGTTTTTTTTTTTAATGCTATAATTGACACGCAGTTTGTTTCAATCGTATTCCTTTTTAGGTCTTCTTATACTTAGAAATCAATCATGTATGGGATTTATAGCAAAGCTAATTCAGTGGAATTGAGAAAAATGTCCCCATCAATCATCAAATCAAACTTTATTTACAAAACAGCGCTTCTCACACATTGCACAACTTGGAGTGCTTTAACATAAAACGAACACACACACACACACACACACCACACACACACACACACACACACACTTACACTCACATTACATTAAAAACCCAACCCACCATTCATCCTTCCCGCTTCCTTCCATTAACATATATGACCGATGTCCCCACACACAATGAATACTGATAAAAGTAGCTTCTAAAATAAACTTAATTCCAACTTTAATTCTAAAATTTAATTTCTAAATTCATTCCAGGAGCCAGCTTGGCTGAACATCACCACAGTGCCCACCCAGACCAGGGGCCTCATTTATAAAATTTTGCGTAGGATTTGCGTCAGAAATGGCATACGGGATGAAACATACGACGTGCGTACGCACAGAAATATTCGGATTTATAAAACCGTGCGCACGCACATCCTACGCATCTTTCCTTTTATAAATCACAACCAATTCTAAATGCAGCGCAGCTTTTGCGGCTCCATGACACGCCCATAGTTGCCCATAAATAGTCCGTGAAACGCCCACAAATGAATATTCATTGATTGCGAAACCATGGCAAACACCGAGAGGAAATCCAAAAAACGTAACTTCACTCAACGTGAAGTAGAAGTTATAGTTGACGAGGTGGAAAAGAGGAGAAAAGTTTTGTCTGGAGGGCAAAGTGTGGGCATTACTAATGCCAAAAAGGCACGTGAAAATGCTGTAGCCTAACAACCTCGGACCGTGGCCGAAGTAAAAAAGAAATGGTTGGACATCAAAGTCGCGGCAAAAAAGCGTCTGGCGCTGCATCGCCAGAGTGTGTCTGCCACGGGGGGGGGGACACCGGAGCTGACCCCTCTTGAGAGACTGGCGGCAATAATTGGGGAATCCCTTTTAAGGGGAGTGGTGACTGAGGCAGAGGGAGACACCGACGCGCCAGATGCACCGGGTGACACCCCCCCAAAAGCCCGCAGAGGTCCAAAGGGACGGCTCGAAGAAGTCGGAACCGGCTCATAAGACACTCGTCCTCGTTTGCCAGCAAGTCTTCTTGCTGTCTAAAGATGCGTTCACTCCGAATTCTTTCATTTGCCACATCTTCTAAGAGCGCAAGATCAGCCATTGTGCGTCATTACGCATTGTGATAGGGCATTTTATTTGCCTCCATTTAATTATATCTGACAAGCTACAGATGTCGGTAATAATCCACATGGAAATGGGAAAATGTTCCGCGCAAATGTAATTTCTTGTTGCTTTCTGAATGGTTGAGACATACGCCAAACATTGTTTTATCAAAAATAAAACAGACTAAAGGCATATGCATGAATACCATAATTCCATAGCTTATGAAGAAATGTTTTACTATGAAAACAACTTTCCCCAGTGGACAATTAGTACATCTGTCCGTCCGTCCGTCTGTCTGATTCGCACGCATCTGGCAGCGCGTGCACACGCAGCGGCTCCTCTCTCCCTTACCTTCAGTGTTTTTTGGCTTTTTTTTGGCTTTATCTTTTTGGGTTTCAAGGATTTATTGTTTTTAAAAGAATGTATTTTAAGTCGTAAGTCGTTTATTTATTATTTTATATGCTGCTTGCACTGTGGGGTGGGAGGAAAGCAATTTCATCTGTGCTGTATGTCTTACGGATGCAGCATATTTGACAATAAAGCTGACTTTGACTATATCTGCTCCACCAGACGGACACATTGACGAGAATATCAGTTTTGTACATTATTTCGTTCTGTTAACTATATTATTTATGAGGATGAATTGCACTACATGCCAATATTGCAGAACATATTTCACTTTTCTTTTTGCAAATAAGTGTTCATTTAAGTTTCTGTTGTAATTTTCGTTTGATTTATTTTGTTTATTTCACTGGTGATCGATCAAACGGGTGTTCGTGTAGGCTGTCAATTGTAAGACTTGCTTTGTGAAGTCTTTGTGTTATTTATGAGAGGCAGGATTGACTTTTTTACTTTCACGTGTTTCTTCCATCTGCCGACGGTGTCGCCGTTTCTCATTTCACCTGTTTTTGTGCGTACGCCTGGGTCAGAGCTTGCGTGAAGGACCGCACATTTTCCCGTCAAGTTTGCTTTTTATAAATATCAACTATTGCGTAGAGAGTGGCGTACGCCTTCTTTTGTGCGTACGCAACGTTTATAAATGAGGCCCCAGGTTCAGCAATGGGGTCCACTTCACAGCCGTGAGGCTGCAATGTTGAACTCCAGCTGCTCCCTGCAAGGGTGACAACCGTGGCAACAACCACTGACCAAGCCAGCAAGCCCTGGCAGAAAAGACCCCCACAAAAAACACTGGGCTAAAACAATGATAAGTTGCTAAAATTAAAGGCATAAGATGATATGAAAACTTTAAACTGAAAATAGGATTAAATGCATAAAATAAAATTTAATGGATATAATAATATGTATTAAAACTAATACGTGGATAGGATTAACTAAAAGTGAAATTAAAATGGTGGGTCTTGAGCCTTTTCTTAAACCTCTAGAGCAGGGGTCACCAACCTTTTTAAGACCGAGGGCTATTTCATGGGCACTAAGTGGTATGAAGGGCGCCACTAAAAATCTTCTAGCCCCCCCCCATAAACAAAATAAATAAATAAATAAATAAAACAATTGGAGGACGTCCTTTTGTGTGCCCTATTTTTATTTGCTGATTTTACACAAAAACATCAATGTATTTTCTAGACTCGTATTACAGGGGGGTCAAACTCAGTTGCAGAGGGGGCCTGAATCCAAAACAAACTTTAGGTTGCAGCCAAACAAGATAAACATTTATTGAACACACTAAAGCTAAACTTTTAAACCTTTAAAACTGTAACTTCATTTTAACTTTTTAAACATAAATGTAAATAAAAACAGACAGGAATATTAATCCAGAATAATAAATATATTCTGTGAAATGATGCAAATATGAACAAACACAGCCAGGAAATATTAATAATTAGAAATAATAAATCAAATTATTCTTTGCTCTTTTGTCATTTTTTTAGAGCTCAAGAGCCCTGTGTGTGTGTCTTTGGTCCTGTGTGTGTGTCTTTGGTCCTGTGTCTGTGTGTCTCTGGTCCTGTGTGTGTGTGTCTCTGGTCCTGTGTGTGTGTCTCTGGTCCTGTGTGTGTGTCTCTGGTCGTGTGTGTCTTCGGTCCTGTGTGTCTTTGTGAAACGTATCAGAGGGATTTGATTATTCAAAAACCTGTTATTGTGGAAAATCATGTTTATGTCTCATAAAACATTAAAAACTAAATCACAGAACTCATCACTGGGATTACTCCAAAAATATTTGGCATTTTCCTAATTTGTGCAACACCAACAGTAAAAATCCTCCAAAATCCACAATACTTTCATAAACAAATGATGTATTGTTTATTTATGGTCTGAAAAAGGCAGCTGTTTTCCAGCCTGCATTACCTGCTGTCTTTATTTATACGTTACTATCACCAACTAAACAACCGTAAAAATAAATGTATATGGAAAAAATACAGACAAGTATTAAAAAAGTCTGCAATAGTTAGTGAACCGACCCGACGATCCAGGTGTTGCGCAATGGTCTCCATGCGATGTTTCACCTCGCAACCTGCGGCCATTACCCCTCCCCTTCTCCTCCTCACACACGCGCCTCTTTCTTAAAGGCGGGAGCGCCGATTCACAAGTTTTAGGCTGTTCCATACTCTGCCATATATTTTGCGATAGCAGAACTAAAGTGTCACAATTACTAATAGCAAGCACTGAATCACCACCCTCTACTATCCAGGCAAGAACCGTTGCGCCCGAGTCTCAGTTCACTGTCCTCTTTCTTAGTAGCGGCTCCACTGGACATGTCCGAATCTGCTACCCATGCCCCATGCAAAGCAATACCCCAGTTTGGCGAAAATGACACTAACATAAGTTGGCAGATAGTCATATTTGTCTGTTCATTTTTAACACACCCACCAGGTGTGTTGGTGATCCCTGCTCTAGAGTCTCTGTGGCCCTGAAGCTTCCCAGCAGGTTGTTTCAGAGGTGAGGACTGTAATGGAAGAACGAATCCTCACCATAAGTTTTGGTCCTCACCTTAGGGACAACTAAAATTCCAGCATCAGATGACCTCAGGATCTGCGAGGGCTAATACTTTTCATGTTTATGGATGGTGGGAGGAAGCAGGAGTCCCTGGAGAAAACCCACGCACACATGGGGAGAACATGCAAACTCCACACAGAAAGCTCCCCCATTGCTGTTCTTGGTGTTTGTGGAGAAAATTGTTTTATTATTATCATTGTGTAAATGTATTTGTTTAAATGTATGTTTAAATGTTAACTCAGATTGACCTTTTCTGAAAACAGTTGTGTGTTTGTTCATCTGCTTCTCATCCCAGCAAGGATGAGGGGGTTTTACGACACACTGTCCTGAGCTGATAAGGAATACTGTTTGAACTTATAATCCAACCAAATGGATCATTATACGACACCCCCTAATGAACTTTTCTCTTTGTCTTGAAATTGTTACCTCCTACTTGTGTTCTTAATAAAAGCAACACAAGGAGAGGCAGAACTTTGAGAAGAGAAGCGTGATAGACGTTTTCTCTCACTCTTGCTCCTCTCCCTTGTGCATGAGAAACTTGATTCTTGTTGTGGTTTGTTGTTTATAATTGTGTTTTTCTTTAATGTCTAGATGCATTTATCTGACAGTGTTACATGTCCGGGACTTGAATCAGGAGTCTTTTTGCTGTGAGGCCAGAACCCTTACCACTGGGCCACAGTGCAGCCCAAAGTTTTCTCTTTTAATTATAATCAAGTTGTGGTGTCCAAAAGAAATAATTGAAATATTTGGTGATTGTTCACCTCAAAACTTTTTAAATCTCAAATAATATCTCTTTTGATTTTATGCTGCAGTCATGAAAACATTTCCCACCAAGATAATCTGAAATGCTGTGACTTTATTTCATATTCTTAAAGCAAATTAACTTTAGAACCAACCAAAAATTTAATACAATAATATTTCAGTAAGATTTATTTGACATTTTCCACATTCTTTAAGTTGGCATTCACATATTTACGTTTGGCATAAGGCTCCGATCATTTCCATGAGAAATTTCCATAAAACTTTCGGGTAACAAAACCCCCCCTTTATGGAGCCCACAGGTGGAAGCCGGGGAGGAGGGTGGGGCGAAGAATGAGCGCTGAAGGTAAGAAAGAGAAGGAACAACTGCGCACCTGGGCTTAAATAGGAAGCTGAGCAGGTGAGTTAATTGACTGAACCGCCCTAGGGTATTTACCTGTAAAACACTGCAGCGAGTATCTGCCCGAATTACGTTAATCGTCATTTCAGTCAGACAACTCTTGCAGTAAGAAATATTTATTTGACATTTTCCACATTCTTTAAGTTGGCATTCACATATTTTCGTTTGGCATAAGGCTCCGTTCAATTCCATGAGAAATTTCCATAAAACGTTCAGGTAACAAAACCCCCAACACTAAAATCATCCAGAAGAAGAAAAATGTAAATGTATAATCAGTGTGTAATAAAATGGTGTGTGTTTTCGGCAGCATTCCATTTTCATTTCATTTCCCAGTATGACTGCTATGTGTGACCCGGCACCATTGACCGTTGGGCCGCCCCCGTTCGAGTACAGCGCCACGAAGGGAACATGCTATCTAGTGGATCTGCTATGTGTGACCTGGCACCATTGACCGTTTGGGCTGCCCCCGTTCGAGTACAGCGCCACGAAGGGAACATGTTAACTAGTGGATCTGCTATGTGTGACCCGGCACCATTGACCGTAGAGTCGCTCCCGTTCGTGGAAACCACTAGAGGAACATACTATCTGAAAGAGAGAGGGAAATAAATAAAAGGGGAGCCAACATAAAATTACTCATACCTGATCTTAGAACGTAAGCTCTAAGTTTTCTCCATTTGGCATACCAATTATAAGCGCTAAAGGAACATCCATTTAATTGAGGTTCCATCCAAATATTAAGAACGAGTTCAAAGCCCATAATTACTATGCTTCATTGGCATACTACAAACAAATGAACTTAAGAACCAGATTCGAGCTCCGCGCATACTGTGATACAACTTAGAACATACTAAATTTTGAGGCTTCCACCTGGCTATAATTTTCTTTTAACATCTATGATCGAAGAATTTACATTCATTCTGCAGTTGACATTGATTAATTAATTCAGTCAGAAGTGTCATTGGAATGCAGAGGAGGCCCACCGCCCCGTCACTTTCAGTGCAGCAATAGGTACCTCGAGCTGTCATCGTTGCAGCACCAGATCAAGGAATGCATGGGTGACATCATTTCCTGGAAACGGAGAAGCTGATCGGGGCGTAGGGGTTCGCAGGCTCAGGATGCGATGCATAGAAAAAAAAAACGGATTAGTCTTGACAAGAATATATAAATAACCCAGAAACTGATCAGTTTCAAAATGATTGAGATTAATGAAATAACAGTGCTTTTAAAGAACAAATCTGAGAGTGAAATTTAGTAGATAGTTAAGGTAAAGACGCATTGTGGATTTATCGCACCCTAGAAACCACCATAATTACAAATTCCAACAGTGAAATGATAGTGAAATATATAACCTGCACGAAATCTTAACACCAATTTTTATATACTCCAATGATGAGAAAAGTAACCTTTGACAGTTTCAGAGGGACGCACCTTCAGGAGGCCATCGAGGAGTAGGTAATGGGATCTTCTAGAGTAGCCAAGGAGATTTGTAGATGAGGAAGGTCAACATCCCACGTAGCAAAGGATTACAGCTCGGCCTGATTTGATGCTTTGTATTTGATATAAGTGGTTCTTAAATTGGTGGACAAAAAAGTACAGACTACTAAAATTTTAATTAGCCAAGGGCGTCTGGATACTGCAAAAGAGAACTTGAGAGCCATGAGGGATCATAGGTTTTGATAGTATTTTTGCTAGACTGAACCTTAAGCATTTAGAGGCGGAGTATAACAAGCCTCTAAATGGGAATGCATCTAGCAGAGTGTCATCTGCTTAAGCAAGGCAGATAGAAGACTGACTTGTGGACACAAGATTTAACTCTTGAACTAAGCTTGAGAGCGCAAGTGATATATCTCCTATGGTCAGGGTAGAAGTTGCTCAAGGTGTTATTTAAACATTAACCAAGTCAACCGATGACACAATACTATCATTCAATATTGAAACAGCCTTAATATAATCTTCAAGGATGAAATAACCGGACGACCCCTTAAAAAAAAACAAAAAAACATCAGAGCTGTAGATTCTGGCGGCCGGACAAACACAAACCACTCTTCTTAAATCCTTTTCCCCCAAACCAGAAGGCGCAGACTCAGAAGAACAAGGGGAGGGAGCCTGAAGACACAACAGTCATCACAAAACCACTCCAGGCATAGAGAGGGAAAGATCAAATGCAAAACACGAAAATCCAGAACAGGAACACGGGGCCCAGGATCAAACTACCCAGAACAAGAACACAAGATGAACGGATGACCATAGGACCAAAGCTACAGCAAATGTCAGGTGGCCCAATCAGTGACAAATCATATTCAACCAAAATTTGAATAAACGACATGCTGCACAAAAGCTAGAGATGACATAATGGGGAGAGACAAGCATCAATGAACCACCCAAATCCATAGAAGAAAAATAAATCCGGACGGGTGGAGGACCATACATTATAGACAACGTGGAAACCCAGATTTGAAAATAGTTTTCCACAGAGATTCAAAAGACCAGGGATACAGAGGAAAGTTGGCCACCAAGAAATCATCAATAACTCGCAAAATGAAGGGCACCCATCGCCTACAAATATCCAGTACAGAGCTTCTGATAATAAAGTCGATATTATGAGGACTGCCACGACAGCGGAAAGGTAAACCGACAAACACTTCGAGCACCAACTGAATGCCAAGAGACGCCACTGAGAGGCATAGAGGCAGAACAGTGAGACCATCAGTGACAACAGTCATCCTCAGCCTTATATCGCGTTCGGAGGAAAATCGTGGAGACAGCATGGGGAGCTGAAGAAAATGTATACTATTCCTGAAGGCGCGTGGGGAACCAGGCCACTAATGCCCAGAAGATGAACTGCGAGGCGCTAACAGGTCCAGATCAAGTCACGTCAACCTGAACACTTCCTAGGGGTCACCCTGAGTGGCGGCTTTGAAAATGATGCCTCGGAAAAATCAATCACATAGCCCCCACAAACCTCCAAACCAAACCAGAGAGAGAATAACAAATTAACTGTCCAGCCGAGAAAACAAGGCCGGGACGAGACTGACACTCACTAATGCGGCCGACGCAAGTCCCTGAAGCCAGGGCAGGACCCAGTGGGGTACACAGAGCAGGGAAAAACAGGCGGAGCAGAACCAGATGCAGAAGGTGCGGGGGCAAAGAACGAGGATCGCTGAGTGAATAAAATGAGCCATAGATGCTGCATAAGAGAGACCAATCATAGGGAAAATGTCCACAGAGCAGAGATGGGTCCAAGAGACACTGATTCACATTCTGACTAACCAGCAGCTACAACAACGAAGAAAATAAACAGAAGAACCTCCATAATAATAAAGGCCAGCATCAAATTCAAGATAGTCAAGATTCACACTCACCTCCCAAAGAACAAACAGCAACAGAAAAAAAAATGCTAAAAGCCACAAAAAAGAAAATTCAGCCAGCATGAGAAATCTGTCCAAACGAGGACCGCCAGCCTTCACAACCACAGAAAAGACCCCAAAACCCCTGAAACAACAACCGGACAACGCAGAACTACGCAGCAGAAAAGGAATCAGAAGTGCAACAGAAGGACCAGGAGACAAAACTACAATTCCCTGGGTCCTTAGGGGCGTGACATCAACTAAGTAAACAGGAAGCAAGAACGCAGCCTTAGAAAACTACACGGGAAAAGAACCACATGCCGCTCACCGTAGAAATTCGGCCGACCACGGCAGACGAGAAGGCCCGGACTGCTCCTGATCGGGGGCCACGGACATCCCGAACATTGCGGAAAGCACACCCTCTGCAGATGCACGCGACCGCGGCAAAACGAACGCGCTGTGCGCCGTCAGCCGCCCGCTGATCACCGCAAAAGAAGAGCAGACGCGGCGAAACGAAAATCCCACATCAGAAAAATGGGGATCATCCATCCGAAGGACGGGGGGAACACAGCAAGACGCCGAAAGAGAAGGAGACCCTTGGGCACGGAGACCGGCGAAGAATGAGCGCTGAAGGTAAGAAAGAGAATGAACAACTGCGCACCTGGGCTTAAATAGGACGCTGAGCAGGTGAGTTAATTGACTGAACCGCCCTAGGGTATTTACCTGTAAAACACTGCAGCGAGTATCTGCCCGAAATACGATAAATCGTCATTTAAAATTAAAATAGAAAAAAAATCATCTTTACAGATATATAAGTCAACAAAGGCTTGCAAAAATGGTCATATCCTGCTTAATCCTTGTCAATCTTACTTTAACAAAAGTGTAGCAAAACTTTTCTCGCAAAAGTACATTTGTTTTGTTTTTTGTTTCAGGAGAAAAAATGCCAAAAAATATGATTTTCATGAGAGAAACTTGAGCTGAACTTATTTGTAACAGCTTGTTTCAGTCAACATCTGTATGTGGGTGTGTGGCAATGGGTGTTTTGTTGGCTCTAAAAGTCCCGAATGTAATTTATACTTCAATCAAATGAGCTGATTAAAAGAAAAACCCTTTTATCTGTACTATTTTTTGTTTCAGATCATTTGTGAAAGAAAACTTTGTTGATTTATGCCTTATTTGACTAACAGCTTTGTTTATTTGTCCAAATGGGAAAAAAAGTTTTACTAGATGAACCATAAATACTACAACTAGGTTTCTTTTAACGCCTTCTCTGTTCTATTGTTTGCAGCGTATATCCAAAGATAATCAATGCAATAAAGGACAGATTTTTCTGCAGAATCATGCCCTTTTTCAGCACACACAGTATCACAAGAACATGCAGATGGCTGGATCCAAATGCAGCAGGTTTTTGAGTTAAGCTAAGTCCAAAAGGCTAAATCAGGGTCAGGCAGGCGAGGGTCAGTAGCAGGCATGAGATAATAAGAAGAGAGATGGGGTAGTCAAGATCCAGCGAAGAGTCGGGACAGAGGGCAGGCAAACAGAGTCAAAAACAGGGTCTGGAAACAAAAGCTCAGGCCCAAGTATGAGTCAGGTGTGCGGCATCCAGAAAGTGTGTATTTGGGGTTGCTGGGAGATGTAGTATGACTTCTGGGGGGTATTCCAGGAAGCATGTTTAAACTAGCCTGACTTTGAGCCTGAACTCTGGCTGAAATCCGCCTGAACTTGCTTACTCTGGGTATGTCGGTTCCAAAAGACCGGATAAGAGTTGGCGTAATTACGCTCGACTTGGTAACCCTGGGTTAACGGGCGTGCACAGCAGGTACATAAAGACATTCTCAATAGATCGCCGATTTCTGGAGTCACCATGGAAACGCGTGGTGAAAAAAAAAGAAAACGCTGTACTTCAGTGAGACGGCGTATGAAGATTACACGTCCATCAAAAAAGTAACACGGCTGCATCATCAAAAGAAAGAGTTTCTGCGTGTAGAAAAAGAGCAGACAAAGTAAACGTCTATAAAACTCAATAATTGTTCATACAACTCAAATTTACATATTTATTTAACTAAATGTCACATTACTCCAATTCAATAATCTTTTTTCCATCTTAATTAATAATATTTCTTGAACTCTCAAATGTCTAAGTTTGAGCCGGCAGATATTCTCATTTTTATAAAAATAAAAAAGACGGGGGGAGAAATGCACACAGTGCAAAAGCTCAACTAGGAATTTACCGTCATTGTTTTTTCAACTGTTGCCCGTAGGGGTGCTATATAAACTCATCATCCTCTCTTTTACTCTCACTCATGGTACAGAGACGTAAGCTCAGTAGGGCAAAATAACTCGGCGAAACATGGCAAAACACAGTAAAACAGCTAAACAACTAAACACATTTGGTCAAAAACCCACACTTAAACCCAAATCCGTCCAGACAGGCAAAGGGAATGATATCCCACAATCCTTTGCAGTGCCGATCTAACAGCAGCGCCAAAGTTACACCTACTTAATTGAATTACTTTGAATGAAAGTAAAATAACTGTCTGAAAACTACGTGTTATTTTTAAACTGACTTACAAAAAAAAGATTTATCTTAACTGAAACAAATAATTAAGTTAGATCAAAGTAAAAAAAATATTTTTCCAACATCCATATGTGGTCTTATCACCATCTCAATGTGGAAAAAGTATTATCTGAGCTGCTTCATCCACTAAATCATCTTCAAATGGACACTACATGCTGCCTCACCTCTCTGTAAACAAACTAAGCTTCAACTAAACCTGCTCCGGACCAGGTTATGTTCAGAGCATGAGTTGCTATGGCAACTTGACCTACCCTGAAACATACCTCCATTTCTGGAACCGAAAGCTGAGGTTATCAACTTCCTTAGCCTCAAACTTATCGTGAGAGCTAGCATAACCTGCTTTCTGGAATACCCCCCTGGCGACGGCTCTCCATAATAAAAACAACTTTGAAATGACAACACACAGACTCATATTTGTTTATGGCCCAGATAAAAGATGTTCTTTGTTCCTCACAGCACTAAACTCACAGAACTTAAAAAAATAAGCACTTAAGGTGGAGGCTTTTTTATTTTCTTTAGATGAATTGAAGAAATCATTTGAAAAGATAAATCAAACAGAAAAATAATAGACTTTGAATGTTTTATTGAAGGAAATCCTGTGTAGCTTACATTTTCTATTGTCTAAAAAGAATTGTTACAGATAGAAAGGTCATGGAATCCCAACACTTCTGTTGACATTTTTGGGTTTCTGGTAAGTTATTGTACTGGAATCTTTCATTGACGCTGGTATCTGCACTTACCAAATTAGTTTTATTATAAGATTAAAGGGAAAACACAGGTTTTTATTTTTTATTTCGTGTAAAAGCAGCAATGCTGGGTGCAGATTAATGATGATGGAAGCTCAGTAGATCTGAATGCTCCTGATGCTA
>CM074506.1:10884911-10900443 GCA_037389245.1 Oryzias sinensis | reverse complement strand
TGCAGTGATCCGCGGGCGGCTGACGGCGCGCAGCGCGTTTGTTTCGCTGCGGTCGCGTGCATCTGCAAGGGGTGTGCTTTCCGCGATGTTCGGGATGTCCGTGGCCCCCGATCAGGAGCAGTCCGGGTCTTCTCGTCTGCCGTGGTCAGCCGACTTTCTGCGGTGAGCGGCAATCAGTCCTTCCCCGTGTAGTTTTCTAAGGCTGCGTTTTTCTTCCTGTTTACTTCGGTGACGTCACGCCCCTAGGGACCCTGGGAATTGTAGTTTTGTCTCCGGGTCCTTCATGATGCACTTCTGATTCCTTTTCTGCTGCGTAGTTCTGCGTCGTCCAGTTGTTTTTTTAGGGGGTTGTGGGGTCCTTTCTGTGGTTGTGAAGGTTGGCGGTCCTCATTTGGACAGGTTTCTCATGCTGGCTGAATTATAGTGGCTTTTAGCATTTGTTTTTCTGTTGCTGTTTTGTTCTTTGGGAGCTGAGTGTGAATCTTGACTGTTTTTAATTTGATGCTGGCTTTATTATTATGGCGGTTCTTTGTTGTTGTAGCTGCTGGTTAGTCAGAATGTGAATCAGTGTCTCTTGGACCCGTCTCTGCTCTGTGGACATTTTCCCCTATGATTGGTCTCTCTTATGCAGCGTCTATGGCTCATTTTATTCACTCGGCGATCCTCGTTCGTTGCCCCCGCATGTTCTACATCTGGTTCTGCTTCGCCTGTTTGTTTTTTTTCGCTCTGTGTACCCCAGTGGGTCATGCCCTGGCTTCAGGGACTTGCGTTGGCCGCATTAGTGAGTGTCAGTCTCGTCGCGGCCTTGTTTTCTCGGCTGGACAGTTAATTTGTTATTCTCTCTCTAGTTTGGTTGGAGGTTTGTGGGGGCTATGTGATGGATTCTTCCGGGGCATCGTTTTCAAAGCCGCCACTGAGGGTGGCCCCTGGGAAGTGTTCGGGTTGACGTGACTTGATCTGGACCTGCTAGCGCCTCGCAGTTAATCTTCTGGGCGTCAGTGGCTTGGTTCCCCATGCGCCTTCAGGATTGGTATATGTTTTCTTCAGCTCCCCATGCTGTCTCCACGAAATTCCTCTGAACGCGATATAAGGCTGAGGATGACTGTCACTGATGGTCTCACTGTTCTGCCTCTATGCCTCTCAGTGGCGTCTCTTGGCCTTCAGTTGGCGCTCGAAGTGTTTGTCGGTTTACCTTTCCGCTGTCATGGCAGTCCTCATAAAATCGACTTTATTATCGCCCTGTACTGGATATTTGTAGGCGATGGGTGCCCTTCATTTTGCCTGTTATTGATGATTTCTTGGTGGCCAACTTTCCTCTGTATCCCTGGTCTTTTGAATCTCTGTGGAAAAACTTTATTTTCAAATCTGGGTCTCCACGTTATCTATGATGTATGGTTCTCCACCCGTCCGGATTTATCTATTTTATGATGCTTGTCTCTCCCCATTATGTCATCTCTAGCTTTTGTGCAGCATGTCATTTATTCAAATTTGGTTGAATATGATTTGTCAATGATTGGGCCACCTGACGTTTGCTTTAGCTTTGGTCCTATGGTCATCCGTTCATCTTGTGTTCTTGTTCTGGGTGGTTCGATCCTGGGCCCCGTGTTCCTGTTCTGGATTTTCGTGTTTTACGTTTGATCTTTCCCTCTCTATGCCTGGATTGGTTTTGTGTTATCTGTTGTGTCTTCAGGCTCCCTCCACTTGTTCTCCTGAGTCTGCGCCTTCTGGTTTGGGGGAAAAGGATTTAAGAAGAGTGGTTTGTGTTTGTCCGGCCGCCAGAATCTACAGCTCTGATGGTTTTTAAGGGGTCGTCCGGTTATTTCATCCTTGGAGATTATATTAAGGCTGTTTCAATATTGAATGATAGTATTGTGTCATCGGTTGACTTGGCTAATTAAAAATTTGAGAACCACTTATATCAAATCAAAGCATCAAATCCAGCCGAGCTGTAATCCTTTGCTACGTGGGATGTTGACTTTCCTCATCTACAAATCTCCTTGGCTACTCTTCCCATCACCTACTCCTCGATGGCCTCCTGAAGGTGCGTCCCTCTGAAAATGTCAAAGGTTACTTTTCTCATCATTGGAGTATATAAAAAATTGGTGTTAAAGATTTCGTGCTGGTTATATATTTCACTATCATTTCACTGTTGGAATTTGTAATTATGGGGGTTTCTAGGGTGCGATGAATCCACAATGGGTCTTTACCTTAACTATCTACTAAATTTCACTTTCTCAGATTTGTTCTTTAAAAGCACTGTTATTTAATTTATCTCAATCATTTTTGAAAATGATCAGTTTCTGGGTTATTTATATATTTTTGTCAAGACTAATACTGCTTTGTTTTTATCTATGCATCGCATCCTGAGCCTGCGAACCCCTACGCCCCGATCAGCTTTTCCGTTTCCAGGAAATGATGTCACCCACGCATTCCTTGATCTGGTGCTGCAATGATGACTGCTCAACGTACCTATTGCTGCACTGAAAGTGACGGGGCGTTGGACCTCCTCTGCATTCCAATGACACTTCTGACTGAATTAATTAATCAATGTCAACCGCAGAATGAATGTAAATTCTTCGATTATAGATATTAAAAGAAAAAATTATAGCCAGGTGGAAGCCTCAAAAAATTTAGGTTGCTCTTAGTTGTATCGTAGTATGCAGTATTAATGCAGTACTATGCAGTACGTAGTATTAATATTGGGATGGAACCTCATTTATATGGATGTTCCTTGAGCGCTTATAATTGGTATACCAAATGGAGAAAATTATGGCTATTAAGCTCGTTCGTGGTACTGTCGTTGGGAGTCTCGAAATAATGGATGTTACTTAAGCGTGTGTATATATAGTTGCCAAAGTGGAAGAGTTTATGGCCATCAAACTTGTTCTTAGTTTAATAGAAGTTTGACTAATGGCTGTTAGGCATGTCATACGCCATCGGAAGCTTTGGATTGGATGTTAAGTTAGTGTATCATACGGGTTGTTTGGCGGTTTAAATTATAGTTCTGCACAGCGTTTTGCGGAAGTGAGCTTACGTTCTAAGATCAGTTTATGTTGGCTCCCCTTTTATTTCTTTCCCTCTCTCTTTCAGATAGTATGTTCCTCTAGTGGTTTCCACGAACGGGAGCGACCCTACGGTCAATGGTGCCGGGTCACACATAGCAGATCCACTAGATAGCATGTTCCCTTCGTGGCGCTGTACTCGAACGGGGGCGGCCCAAATGGTCAATGGTGCCGGGTCACACATAGCAGTCATACTGGGAAATTAAATGAAAATGGAATGCTGCCGAAAACACACCCCATTTTATTACAAACTGATTTTACATTCACATTTTTTCTTCTTCTGGATGATTTTAGTGTTGGGGGTTTTGTTACCCAAAACTTTTATGGAATTTTATGGAAGTTTTATGGAATTGAACGGAGCCTCATGCCAAACGAAAATATGTGAATGCCAACTTAAAGAATGTGGAAAAATGTCAAATAAATATTTCTTACTGCAAGAGTTGTCTGACTGAAATAATTTACATATCAATTGCGTGCAACTTAAATTATTTTTTACCATCATTAGAATATCTTGCTTTTATATGTTTGTTTTTTTTAAATTGAATGACTGACTTTTTGCATCAAAAGTCTTAGGGGCTGAAGGCGGGGCTAACCCCCAGACCAGTTGTAGCCTCTCTGATCGGTTCTTTTACGTGTCAGTCAGAACGGACCGATGCCTTGATTTCACGTGTTTCAAGGTAATAAACAGGGACTGGCAGACATGTATTGAGGAGAACATCGACAGCTTAGAGCAGCTCTTTTGCAAACGGGTATTTCTCTGTTCTCCAAAACGTAACTGTTGCGTCTGCATCGAGACAAGGATCACGCCGCGTTGCTGCTCCAAACTCCTTTATTTTAACCCCCAACCCCCCAACATCTTTATCTCAACTTTTGCAGTCAAAGAGCTTCAGCTCTTAAAGGCACAGTAACTCACTTCTTATTAACGTTGCTTTAACAGCAACCAACATGACATTAATCTGAACACTTTCAGACATAACATTTCTTCGCCCCCTTAACTGGAACGAAAACTCCAACTCTCCCACCCCAATGTCACCATCACCCAGTCACATAGTCTCTGTGCCAGATAGGTGGGCCTCTTATCCTCTGTGGCCGTGCTGGCTGAACTTCCGCTTCAGGCCTGAGTGGCACACCTCCCTGAGGCTGGTTGGTCCCCGGCCCAGCCGGCCAAACCAAGGTTGCTGCGGGAGATGACATAGGTGTTGTCGGGGCTGGGACTTTGTGCAGACGGTTTGAGTGCCACCGCGTCCCGTTTTCTAGTCTGTAGGTGGCTGACCCCAGTTTCTGAGTGACCCGGAGAGGGTCTGACCAGTACGACTGCAATTTGTGCTGGCGGTGGGCCCGTTTAATCCTGACCCAATCCCCAACAGCTAGTGAAGGGGTCTGCACTCGATGTGTGTCGTCAAATTGCCTCTTCATCCGAGCCTGTGAACTTATGACCCGGGCCCTGACTTTCTGCAAACCTTGAGTGCCATGTGGAGGGACAGGCTGTGCCCTCAAACAGTCCAGGGGTTGCTTCAGTTCGCGTCCTATCATGAGCAGAGCCGGAGACACCCCAGTGGTGGAGTGCTTTGATGCTCGAATGCTCAAAAGAGTTTGGTTGAGGGCCTCGCTGAAAACATTCCCTTCTTCCATGCAGGCACGAATCCCATTTTTGAGGGTTTTATTAAGCCATTCCACCCCTCCATTACTCTCCGGATGATACGCTGCTGTTCTGATGTGCTTGATGGAGCGTTGTTTCAGAAACTCTGTGAACTCAGCTGAGATGAACTGCGGCCCATTATCTGTAGTAACCACGCTGGGAAGCTCCCACCGTCCAAACAGCTCTTCCAGGCAGCCGATGATGGTGTGTGTGGTAACGGAACTAAGCTGAAAAACCTCTGGCCATTTGGAATGCAGGTCATGCACAACCAGGAGGTAACGGGCATGAGCAGGTGCACCATGGAGTTCTCCACAGAGATCTATCTGGATGTGTTCCCAAGGTGATGAAGGCCACGGGGCTGGGTTGAATGGTGCCGTAGCTGGCTGACCAGTCTTCCCACTCAGCAGGCAGCAGGCACAGTTACGTACCAGCTCCTCAACATCTAAGTCTATGTGAGGCCACCACACTGTATCGACACCGTTGCTTCACTTTGACCACCCCTAAGTGCCCCTCGTGCGCCATGTGAAGATCTAGATCTAAGGGTCTCAGGGACAACTGCTCGATGGCCGCGAGCCAGGCACACTGTCCCCCAGCAGGAAAGCTCATTCCGAAAACGGTAGTAGGGGAGTAGGTTATCATACACCTTGGCTGGCCACCCATCCTGGATGTAAATGCGGAGAGTTGCAAAAGTCTCATCGTCAGCAGAGGCCTTTTGCAGCTCAGTCAAGGTAACTACTGAGCTGAGGGGCCCGTGCAGAATGTGCACCAAGTCGTCATCATTTTCTGTGTTTCGAGTGACGTCGCCTGCTTCCTTTGTCACCGACACCGCTCTGGACAGAAGGTCTGCCACTGTGTTAGCACGCCCTGGCATAAACTCCAAGCGGAAGTTGTACTGGTTTAGCCTTTCAGCCCACCTCAGCAATCTCATAGGTTTGTGTCCAGACCCCTGAGTCGCCAACAATGCCGTCAGAGCCTGGTGGTCTGTGCGTATGGTGAAAGCCCTACCATACAGATAGACATGCCAGCGTTCACATGCCCACAGGCAAGCCAGTGCTTCCCTCTCCCCCACCGAGTACTTCTGCTCAGCTGGAGTAAGAGCCCTGGAAGCGAACGCCACTGGACGTTCCACCCCCTCGTGGATCTGGGACAGCACAGCACCAAGGGCCAAGCCAGAGGCGTCACAGGTGACCAACGTGGGTGCCATCTGGCTAAAATGGGTCAAAGTGGGAGGAGAGGTGAGCTGTTGTTTTATGACGCGCACAGCCTCGTGGCAGGCTGGGGTCCAGTCCCAGCGTGCGTCCTTCCGAAGCAAGCCAGGTAAAGGAGCTGTTGAGTCTGAGAAATGTGGCATGAATCTAAGGTAGTAGGCAGCCATCCCCAAGAAAGAGGACAGCTGGGCTGGTGACTGAGGATCTGGCAAAGACAGAATGGCTTCCGTGTGAGACATGATGGGAGCTATTCCTGCCTGTGAGAGCCTGAAACCCAAAAACTCAACCTCTGTAACACCAAACACGCACTTCCCAGCATTTAGTTTAACGCCATGCTGCTCAAAACGTTGAAAAACTTGCGCCAGACGAGCGTCATGCAGTGTCATGGTGGGTGCGTGTACAACCACATCATCCAGATAGATGGAGACACCCGGGATACCTGCCAGGATGAGCAACATAATCTTCTGAAAACAGCTTGGAACCGAGGAAAGACCAAAAGCCATGCGTTTAAATCTAAACACCCCCACATGTGTAACAAAAGCTGTGAGGTCCATGCTAGCAGGTGCAAGGGGAACCTGCAGGTAGCCATTTCGCAAGTCCATCTTACTAAAGACAGTGGAACCATGAAAATGGCTGGTGAGCTCCTCAGCGGTAGGTAAAGGGTACTTATCAGGAATTATCGCTTTGTTCACATCTGACAAGTCAACACAAAGGCGCAGACCACCCCCTTTCTTCCTAGCAACCACCAAATTAGACACCCACGGTGAGGCGTCAACCGGTTCAATAACATCCTCTTCCACTAGGCTACCCAGCTCAGTTTCGACTTCGTCGCAAAGGGCCAGAGGAATACGCCGCAGTGATTGGATAACTGGGCGTACAGACGAGTCAACAGTGGGCTGGTGCACAAAGGCGGACATGCGACCGAGCCCTGTGAAGAGTTGGGGGTAGCGATCTGGCCAGGACGAGACGACCTGCAGGACACAAGTGCTGCTAGAATCCGTCACTGAAAACCCAAGAGCAAGAAACAAATCTAGGCCCATGATGTTAGCTCCTCTCTGAGTGATACAGAACTCTGCATCCGGTGCACAATGTTGATTGTAACTAACAGGGAGACGAACAACACCCAGGGTGTAGATAGGGAAATGGCCATAACCAGACAGATTCCTAACTGTAGCTTCCAGACGCACACGGCTGAAGAAACGATCATAAGTGGATTTGTTTAAAATGGAAACCTTAGCACCTGTATCTACGAGCAGTGGAATTTGGGCTGTGCCCACACGACAGGTGCAAAGCTTGAAAGCAGGAAGGGAGCTCTGCACTGAATTAATGGGAATAGTGTAAGGGCCAGCGTGCGCCGGAGAAGAGCGACAGCAGCGTGCAAAATGGTTCAGCTTGTTGCAGTTACGGCAGCGTTTCCCGTTTGCAGGACATGACTGATCTCTAGCAGAGTGTTGATTGGAGTCACAGTTATTACAACGCCGGGACCCACTCCTTCTGGGTCTGCTGTCCACTCTCTGGACCGGTAGATCATCAGAAACCTCTGCGTGCAGCGTCACAGTTTGCGTCGGTGATGATGACGTCACAGGCGGGTCTGCAGCGCGGGCGAATCTGTGCGCCTCCGACAGAGCAGATTCCAACTGTTTCCCGATCACTAAAGCATCTGCTAACGTCATGGAGTCAGATTCTAGTAACAGCCTCTCCCTCAGCTGATTTGAAGACGTTTTTTCAATTAACTGGTCGACTATGAGTCCATCCTCTAATGTCCCAAAATCACAGAGCTTTGCCAGCTCACGTAGTGCCGATACAAAATGTGCAACAGTCTCACTCGGCTGCTGACAGCGCTGGCGAAACTGAAAACGACGCATCCGACGGCTCCTCCCCGAACAAAAAAAATGGGACTTATCATACTTATATTATTATCGATATTATCGTACTTATCATCTGATAAGGTGAGCGTTGCAAAGATTCGTTGGCCCTCCTGTCCGAGGCAATGGCGGAGGAGCGCGCACTTTCGCGCTTCTGCCAGATCCGTGTGGCCCAAAGCCAGCAAATAGTCCTCAAATGACGCCAGCCATCGGTCCCACGGAACCCCCTGGCACCGGTAAGAAAGGCGGCGGTGGAGGCAAAGTGAATTCAGACATCCTCGTTCGCCAAATGTTGCGTCTGCATCGAGACAAGGATCACGCCGCGTTGCTGCTCCAAACTCCTTTATTTTAACCCCCAACCCCCCAACATCTTTATCTCAACTTTTGCAGTCGAAGAGCTTCAGCTCTTAAAGGCACAGTAACTCACTTCTTATTAACGTTGCTTTAACAGCAACCAACATGACATTAATCTGAACACTTTCAGACATAACAGTAACAAAGAGATTTCAGCTCAGTCATCTCTGGTTCTCTTGCTGCCTCATCAGTGACAGGCAGGGATCTCAGGCAGTCAGTCTCTGCATTAAAGGATCCATGAGAAAAAATGATCTGCGATCATTTCCAGTTGCGCAATCAGCGTCACGTTCTGCGCTTTATTCATTTGGATTGCAGCTTTCTGCTGTGAGCTCCACAAAGAAGAAGAATGGAATGATTGTCGTTTTGAATGTGCACTTTGTTTTTCTTCAACTTGTTCATAAAGGAGACGATTTAATTTGTGTTATTCAGGAAGAGTTTTTAATTTTCCCCGGGATAGGTTTTGTTCTTTTCTGCCATGAACTATTTTACTGCTTCAAAAAGCTCCTAATCATAAAAAACATCGCGACTTGCTGTTCAGTAAAAAAGTAAGAATGTTCCCGTTCTTCCAGAAACGGTCTGTTTTTCTCTTTATACTCTGTATTTCACCATTTTGACCATGAGGGTAAAAGTATGGAGAGAAAGTAGACTCAGTCGAGTTTGTGCTTGCGTAATTCTTGATTTGTGCGTAAATTAGGATTTGTGTATGCATATTCTTGCTTTGTGCGTGCGTAAATTAGGATTTGTGCATAAAATTGGATTTGTGCGTAATTTGTTACTCACATAATACGTTTTGTGTATAAGTTAAAAAAATATATAAAATGAAAAAAATACAAAATGCAATTACGTATGCACAAATTAAGATTACAACAGTGTGAAAGTACTTACACACACACATCTTTAAAAAACACGCACAAATCCCTTGTTACACACACACAAAACCAAAGTTACGCACGGATCTACCGTGAGACTGTTTTCACGTCTCACGAATTTGTCCGTAGGTGCTGCGTTTAAATACCAGTTGAATGCTCGGTCATTAGAATTTTCCTATCAGTCTTCCCTTCTAAACATATCCAGACAATGACTCAATCAATACATGAAGACAGTAGATGTTAGTGTTGAACATAGAGGCTACTTACTTCGGGGCGCTGACCACCGAGATGGGCCGCCATTCTTCCCGTGACTCTCTCAGTATGACTGCCTTTGATTTTTCCGTAAGAAAAAAAACAGTGCCCCCTACTGGTCGTTCCTGTTACGTATTTTGTATCAATTCGGTGTCTCGGAGAATAATATACTTTTAATATATATATTAGCGTTTAAAAGTGAACGTCATATTCTCAGATAATAATTTTTATTTTCCTTTAAAGTGTTTTTTTAGCCCTGCTACACCCACTGAAGGAAATACGTTTAGAAGGGAAGGCTGATAGGAAAATTCTAATGACCGAGCATTTCACTGGTGTTTAAACGCAGCATTTACGGACGAATTTGTGAGACGTGAAAACAGTCTCACGGTAGATCCGTGCGTAACTTTGGTTTTGTGTGTGTGTAACAAGGGATTCGAGCGTGTTTTTTAAAGATGTGTGTGTGTAAGTAGTTTCAAGCTGTTGTAATCTTAATTTGTGCATACGTAAATTGCATTTTGTATTTTTTTAATTTTATATTTTTTTTAACTTATACACAAAACGTATTATGTGAGTAACAAATCAGGCACAAATCCAAATGTATGCACAAATCCTAATTTACGCATGCACAAAGCAAGAATATGCATACACAAATCCTAATTTACGCACAAATCAAGAATTACGCATGCACAAATCCGACTGAGTCTAATTTCTCTCCATATAAAAGTCTGTAGCACATCAAATCTTTATCTATGTGTTCCGGCATTGAGCGTAACCTGCGCAAATAATTGGCGGTCACGTATGTGTAACGGGCGCGTATCTGCCTAGCTGCAATCCAGTTCGTAATGCACGTCCGTTGACCCAATCGATCTGCGTTGTGTTCTTTTGTGTTGCTGGACAAATGAGGAGAGTCTGGACCCAAGCATCTGCTGGTTGCTGCCCTTTTATTTATCACCACAGCAGGATCTGTACATCAAACAAAACAGATAACTTGGTGACATGTAGTTCTCTGGTTTAACACATGGGGTCGCAGTATCCTCCTCTCAGCCGTCTCAGCACGAACTGCGAGGCAACTTTCACAAAATAATAATAACTTGAAGCATTTCTTTTCCAGAATTCAAAATAATTTATAATAAAATAATTATAAGTTCTCAAAATATTAAAATACATGCAACTTAAAATAATATTCAGGACAAACAGCATTACCATCAATAACACAAAAACACATGAAACAGAGTCCATACCTGTACATAAACAAAACAGATAACTTGGTGACATGTAGTTCTCTGATTTAACACATGGGGTCGCAGTATCCTGTTGAACAGAAAACCGGGAAACTTTCCACATGTGTCTTCTACAAACTTATAACATATCTGCAAAGTCTGCAGTGGACTGAAACAACATTCACCATACAAAGTAACAATTTCACTTCACTACCATTTTCTGTTGCATTTTCAGCAGTAAACAAGCTAAATTCAAAATGGAAGCAGAGAACAAATGCAGTACCTCCTCAGCCGTCTCAGCGCGAACTGAGACAAAGGGGGGTGGCGCACAAAAACTAGAAAGTTCTCTTAAAGTGATAGTACAGATATTTGCACTCATGTCTCAAAACATATACACATCCTGATTATAAACAATATGAACATTTCTTAAAATATATACAAAGGAGATGATCGTGGATTTTAGGAAGGACAGATGCCCCCCTCCCCCCATTCACATCGGAGGGGACGCGGTGGAAGTGGTTCCCAGCTTCAGGTATCTGGGCGTGCACATCTCCAGCGACCTCACCTGGAGCACCAACACCTCCTGCCTGGTCAAGAAGGCACACCAGCGCCTTTATTTCCTGAGGAGGCTAAAGCGAGCTGGGATGGGGATCCCAGTCCTGACCTCCTTCTACAGGTGTGTGGTGGAGAGCGTCATGACATCCTGCATCACGGTATGGCACGGCAGCTGCTCTGCGGCAGAGAGGAAAGCTCTGCAACGAGTGACCAAAGCTGCACAGAGGACTGTGGGCTGCAGCCTGCCGTCCACCACTGACATCTATACGACCAGATGCAGGAAACGGGCCTCCCACATCCTGAAAGACCCCACCCACCCCTCACACCCTCTGTTCTCCCTGCTCCCCTCAGGCAGGAGGCTGAGGAGCATAAAGAGCAGGACCACCAGACTGAGGAACAGTTTCTTTCCTGAAGCAGTCAGACTGCTGAACTCCGGTTGATCACTGCACCCCCCCCCCCCCCATGGACAACAAGCTAATTCCCAAGTGCAATATATCACAGGGCTGTGCAATAATTAACATAATATACTGTGCAATTTGAAAAATACTTCTGTGCAATACTAATCAGGAACCACACCGTAACAGACTGATATCTCACTGACATTATTATTGATATATATTATTTATGTCTGAATGTAAACGGCTGGCCCGGGACCAGAGAGCCTAATTTCGTTTTATCATGATAAAATGACAATAAAGTTTTCCTGATTCCTGATCCTGATTCCTGATTCCTGATTCTCCGCTGTTTTGGAAGGTCATGACTTGTCCGACCTCATCTTGGAAACTTGAGTATCAGAATTATTTTCAAGTTTTTCATTGGAAATTACGACGTTTATGTGCAATCTTCACCTCGGATCGATTAGTATTTTACGTAAATCGCGCAGCTGCACAGAAATACTGAATAATAATGTAAAAATATGGCCCCAACATCCTCCAAACTTACCTTGTGATTGATGTTGAAGTTCTTCATCTTTCTTCTTCTTTCTTTCTTTTTTCAGTCCTAATGATGGATAAAGTCTCTTTGGCATGAAGTTCTCTTTTTGTCGCTTTAATCAGTTGTTACGGTTTCAGTTCCTTTGTGTTTTGTTCTTGGATTTCCTGTTTTATTTTGAAGTATTTCCTGTTTTGTTGTTGTTTCGAGTTTTACCTTGCCCCATCAGTCCTGAGTGTTTCCACCTGTGTCTTGTTGCCTTGTCTGTATTTAAGTCCTGTCTTTTCCTTCCTCCTGTGCTGCTCCATAGGTTAATGTTTCCCCGTTCCTGTGTATTTCGAGTTTCGAGTTTGAGTGTTTCTAGCCTGCTCTGCAGTGGTTTTTGGTTTGACTTTAGTTTTGTTATTAAACCCCGTTCCCCTGCAACCTCCTGCCTCCTCTCCTTCTCTGCGCCTGGGTACTTTCCATTCCCCCCGTAACATCAGTGTGACAAAATTTGCTCGTTTTTTTTCTTTTTTCCAACTTTATTGAAACAAATGCGTTCGTAAATGTACACTGTGCCAGGCTCAGATGCAGTGATGTTTGACCAATCGTTGCTAAGAGTGGCGTAACGTAATTATTTGGGTTGCCAGATTGGTTCAGGTGTTGGAAGGGGGGGATCATTGAAGTGCAGGCAACTGTCTTTTGCACAAAATTCAGAGCACATGTTGGTACGGACGTGCTATGAAATTGGTTGCCAGATTTGGGCCTTTTTTTATTTTATTTTTTTCGCCACTTCGGGGCCCTGGTGGTGACGGGGGCCCTACGCGGCCGCGTAATTTGCGTATAGGGAGGGCCGGCCAAGCATGTATGACTCCACAGTGCTGATAAAGCTAACTGAAGGAAGTAGCTCACAGGCCTCCGTAGTTCTGAGATTAAAGTCAGAATTCTAACTTTATTCTCAGAATTCTGAGATTAAAGTCAGAATTTTCTATGCGTTTTTTTTTCCTTTATCCATGGCCCTAATCCTCTTCGGTAGGTTATAATATGAAATAAATAAAAATAAAACTTTTATATAAAATATAATTTAAAATCAAATCATATCAATCCAACTATATTTATAAAATGGCGCTTCTCATGCATTTGTGCAGCTCGAAGCGCTTTCACACTACAAACAAAAAACACACAATATTACAGTAAAAACCCAACCCACCCTTTACCCTTTTCCATTAAAACATACGACCCATGACCCCCACCTACAATGAATATTGACTACGTAACTTCTTAATAAAAATGTAAGGCTTGGCTCTGCTGTGAGGAAACAGTATTTGGGAATCTCTTCATACCAAGAGCCGGCTTGGCCATGGGAGCATCACCACAGTGCCCACCCAGACTGGGACAGCAACAAGGTCCACTTCACAGCTGTGAAGCTGCAAAGTTAAACTCAAGCTGCCCCAGCAAGGGCAAGAACTGCAGCCACAACCACCGACCAAGCCCTGGAAGAAAAGATCCCGACAAGAACCACTGGGGCTAAAATCATAAGATGATAAAATTAAAGACATAAGATTATATTAGATTATAAAAACATAAAATTGAGGACAAGATGCATAAAAGGAAATTAAATACATAAAATAGCCTATACTAAAACTAATAGAATAAACTAGCAGTTAAAATTAACTAAAAGCTAAATTAAAAATGGAGGATCTTGAGCCTCTTTAGCTCAGAGTCAAAAAGTACCCCCAGGTTTCTCACACATTGAGAAGATTTAAAATTCCTACGTTTGGGTGAAATCAACTCTCTCTTGTCTTCAGGACCAATGATTAAAACTTCAGTTTTGTCCTGGTTGAGCTGCAAGAAACTTTCCGCCATCCACAACTTTATATCTAAAATGCAGTTTAAAAGAGTGTTAACAAGTTCAAGGTCATCAGGAGACACAGCGATGTAAAGCTGTGTATCATCAGCTGTGAAAGTCAACGCCGTGTCTGCTGATGACCTCCCCAAGAGGCAACAAGAATAAATGAAAAAGTATTGGACCTAAAATCAACCCTTGGGGAACCCCACTACTTATTTCCTGGATTCTTGAAGAGCACGTTTCCATACTTACATAAAGGTGTCGATCTGTAAGTTAAGAGTAAAACCGCTTAAGAACATTCCCAGAGAGGCCCACTAGACTTCTAAGTCTGTCAAGTAAATCCTGGTGATCTACTGCAGTGTTTTTCAACCAGTGTGCTGCGGGAGATGGTCAGGTGTATCGTGGGAAATTACCCATTTTCACTGATCTAAAAACATTTACCATCTCCAGGATATCAGCTCTGTCTTCATCCAAACAGGCCCTGATTAAAACTGAATAGTTAGGAATATGAACGATCTTAAAATACTTTTTTCTTTGTGTTATTTGATTCCAATAAGACACTTTGATCAGAAAGATGGTATTTTTGTTGGAACTGAGAGACTTTATGAGCAGAATTGGAACAAGAAAGTGAAGACTTTAACCACTTCTGATTGGTCAGACTGATGACGTGTGATTACCGTAAATTCCGGGTCATTAAGCGCACCCGATTACAAGCCGCACTCACCCATTTTCACGTGTTTAACTAGTTTTGTACATACACAAGCCGCATCAGAATACAAGCCGCTGCCTTGACAAAGCAAGTCCTGACTCTCAGAGTGAGCGTGGCTGGTTACCACATTGTGGGACAGGACTGCCTTGCGTCAAGCTCATGTATACAAGTACACTCACATCTGCCAAACAGCATGGACCTCTATTCTGTTCACAAGTTCCTAAGTTATGTTTTTTTTTTTTTTTTTACTTATTGACAATCTAGGTATCATACATAAAATTACAAACAGTAACCATATAATCAACATTACATCCCTCAGTTATGATGAGGAAATTTACATCCGCGATCCCCCATTTCCCATGAGTCTTAGGGGCTAAAGGCGGGGCCAACACCCGGCTCGCCACACTGTTGTACGTGTTTAAGAATGAGCAAGTAGCAGCAGTGCGTGGAGGGGTGAACGGGAACAGCTTGTGTCACGGCAGCGTTATGGGAGTAACAGGGCTGGTTAAAAAAACACACCAGTAAAATAAAGCAGCTGCGACTGAAAAGCGTGCGCCTCAGCGCGGCGCGTGCGTCAGAAGTTTGCTTCCACAACAAACACTGTTGCTCCGCGGACGCCTCTGCGCTCAGCGCTCGCCAAGCGGGCTCCTTGTCTCCCCTTCCTATCCGAAAAGCTCACACGGCGGCTGTGAGCTTTTCAATGCAAAATTCCGCTCAGTCCTTAGAAACCGTAAAAACGACCACATCAATTTGTGTTTCCAGTCGTGTCCCGACAAAATAAAGGCTGATGTTATTCCCACATATTTTACGTGCAGCCAGCCGAGTCACTATGACTCAGAGGTAAATACACTTCTGAGCATGCGCTGTTCTCTCCGTCACGCAGCTGACCGGCTTTTCCATTTACTGATGGGGGATTTTTTCACGCTGCTTTTAACGATTGCTTTTAACTTGAAAGCTTCATCATATTGTAGCGGCGATCACGTGCACGTTGGGTCTAATGGCACCAAAGGATTCTGGGATGCGGCCGGGCATGCGTGT
>CM074506.1:10863391-10884411 GCA_037389245.1 Oryzias sinensis | reverse complement strand
ATGAATACTCCTACTTCTGCTTTGTTGGTGATGCTAGCATCAGGAGCTTTGAGATCTACTGAGCTTCCATCATCTTTAATCTGCACCCAGCATTGCTGCTTTTACACAAAATAAAAAATAAAAACCTGTGCTTTCCCTTTAATCTTATAATAAAACTTATTTGGTAAGTGCAGATACCAGCGTCAATGAAAAATTTCAGTATAAAAACTTATTAAAAACCCAAAAATGTCAACAGAAGTGTTGGGGTCCAATAAATTTTCTATCTGTAATGTTTTTTTAAACAATAGAAAATGTAAGGTAAACAGGATTTCCTTCAATAAAACATTCAAAGTCTATTATTTTTCTGTTTTATTTATCATTTCAAATGATTTCTTCAATTCATCTAAATAAATAAATAAATTGTGACGTCATCATAAGTGAGGAGCAGCCTCTTCCAGGAAGAGCCTGTGAAGCTAAAGCCACCTCCAGGCTAACAGACACGCCCACTTTCTCAATGGAGCTAGTGGTGATGAGCAAAATGCTTTCATTGCACAATATGTACACCCATTTTTGCAAAGGTTTGGATTTGGATGGGAGAAACAAAAACACTGGGAACGATTTTATAATAGCTAAAAATTCTTTTGGAGTGGGACTTTAAGTCAGTCAACCAATGTATGATTCATGATTCTTGTATATGTGTTTGTATGTATATACATAAAAGAACCTTGTGTTTTTTTCCCTTTCCTCTCTCAGACTGGTCAGTTATTTGGAGACAACATGCACAAATAGTTCCTGGACTGATACTCAGCTAACTTTGAGATGGAGAGGCTGTCAGGTTCCTCTGTTTCAGTGTCCTGCATGCACTTCCTCCATGTTGGCTGTAGCAGTGGATGGAACTTGCATGCTTTACTGTTTTGATAGACAACTGGGGTGTGTAAAATTCTTTTCCACCTACATTTTTGATGGTCTAAATGTTTTTCTTATGTAAACTTTTCTGTTCTTTTAGGCTTAGTGGTTTATTTGAAGATGCGTTTCTGATCAAAAACACTGTGGTGACCTCCTTTGTGAACTGCATTCATGGGGAAATAGAACATGTAAAGTTATTTTCATTTCTTCTTTAAGAAAATAAACACGCCTGCCTATGTTTTATTGTATTTTGTGCCATATCATCATGTTAATGTACAACATTCATTTGTTTGGATAGAATCCTGCAAATGGGAGATGTGGAGCAGATAAGATTGTGGCAGCACCAGAGTCCTCCAAACAAATCTTCTGGCAAAGTAGATTAGGAAGGATCACTGTCTGCCATCGTGGAATTTTGCTAAAAGGACTGAACACGTTCCATCCATGCATCCATCTTCTTCCATTAATCAAGAACCGGGTTGTAAGGGCAGCAGTCTAAGCAAAAATGCCCAGACTTCCCTTTCCTCCAGCTCCTCTTGGGGGACCCTGGGGTCAGCTGAGAGACGTAGCCTCCCCAGCGTGTCCTGGGTCTTCCTTAGCCCCCCCCCCCAAGGGGGCGTCCACCTAGAGAGGTAGAGAGGAAGTGGCTCCACTCAGAGCACTCTCCAGGTGAGCGAGTTTCCTGAACCTGTTCCGTTGAGACATATTCATGAACTCCTTCTATTTGCAGAAACGACTTTCTCCACAGAACGTGCAGTTCTTCTGCTCTGATGTATTCTACGAGTTCTGGACGCATTTGGAGAAGGTTGTGGTTCTGTGTCCTAAGATGCAGGACTTGTTGGACATGTTTCCTTTTCAAGCTCACTCTTGGATGTGTGAGGTAATAATTATCAAAAGCTTTTTTCTCATTATTCCTGTTGGAGTTTTTTTCTAACCCCTAATGTTTCAAAAGTTTGCAAACATACATTTTGGTTGAAATGATGAGGAATACGAGGATGTAACCAAGAAGGGACAACATCAGGGAAAGGGCTGAACCGACTGAACAGCTTCCTCTCCTCAGCTGACACATATTTCGAGTACATATGTGTCAAAAACTGGTAAATACTAATTGAAGATGCATCCTTTTTGTGTAGTTTGTTTTCTCAGTTTAATACATTTTGATCCTTTCGTTCTGCACAGACATCCTCACCATTCAGGCTGGTGGGTGGAACAAGCTGAAGTCAGAAAAGCTGGAGCAGACGTTACCAGAATGATACCTCCAGATAAAGATTGTGGTAGTTTTGTAGATAAATGTTGGCTTGTTTCTTTTATGTATATGAAAATATGGATGAAAGATATAATTTTAAGAACAGTATCTCTTCATTACTTCAGTATTATTAATACATTAATCTCTTCCCACAAGGACCAATCAAAATGACCCAGAGACAAACACTGAAGGGCTTTGTCTGAGTATCAGGAAAACAAGAATCAGCTGTGTCATCAACATGTAGTAAAAATCTTTAGTAAACTTTCTAAAGTTGTTCTATAACTGATCAAGCATGATGTGATGGATTGCAGGTTATGGTGCCATGGTAAAGAACTAAAGGCTCTATGATGTCATGCTGTTGACCAGACTGTGGTTGGTGAAGTCCAGCAGCACTGCGGGTCTTTGAAGTGTGGTTGGAGAGCTCTCCTCCCAGCTTTTGGAAGGTTGTGCCCCGTAAAGCCAGGAGGTTTCTCTTTGTGATCTGCATGGATGTCCGGGGCTTGTGGCATTTATGTTATTTTCCTCTTTATTTCATTCTTAGGCAGCACAGAGGCACTGATGGAGAGAGGACGTGAGGGACTCATTGTCTGCTGAGGAGGAGACTTTCTGCAGTTCAGGCCCTAGCTCCACCCCTAAAAAAGGCTTAGGAAAACCTCATTTCAACTTTGTAACAATAAATTACTTGTAATTGAAATGAGAGATTTTTTCTGCACCACACCAATGAAGGTTTTTTAAACCTAAATTTCAACAATTACATTATTTTACCTCCGTTCAAGTTTCTACAACACTAGCTAAACATTTCAGTGCTCACACCTGGGCTGAAGACACTTCTCATTTTTACTCAAACGTTTGGCCTTTGATTTGTATGTCCAACATCTTAGAATAAAACACTGACCTATTATACTCATATAATAAATGTGCTATGCATATCCAAATCCTCTGTCAGTGTACAGACTACATTTTAATTGTAGCAAGACTGAAGTAAAATGTAACAAAATTACAATGAGTTATCTTAAATTAGGGGTAAATGACATGAGAAATTAAGAATATCAGAAGTGTGGAGAGAAATGTGTGTTTATCAGTATGTTAGCTGCAGGAAGGGTGCTGTCCTTGACATGTTACTTAGACAGGATGACAGGTAGGGAAGGGGGTAGCCGATGATCTGCTCTGGCATATTCAGCACTGAAGCTTCTGCTGCTCTTTTGCAGTTTGATCAGAGAACCAGACCGTGATGCAGTTGGACTGGCTGAGCGGTTGGTTGCCAGCAACTTCATGATGTGCCTTGTTGATAACGTCCTGGATGTTAGGAAACCAAGTTAGGTCAGCTGAGATGGGGATGCCCAGGAAAGGGAAGCTGTGAACCCTCCTCTGAGCCTTCTATAGTCCAAGATGACTTTCATGGTCTTTTATTTGCTGATCATCCTTACACTATACAGTTTCTGCACTTGTCTACAAAGTTCACTTCAGTGACCTTTAATAAGTCTTGTTATGTTGTTTGTGCGTGGTGGGTCCAGTATGAGCAGGATTTGGGAAATGACAGTTGCCAAGAACTTTCACGAAGTTTCAAGGTTTTTCCCTTTATGTGGAGGAAAGAAAGTCTTTGTCCCTTGTTTGTTCTGCAGAATTGCAAACCTAGAAAGAAATCAACTTGAAAGATTTTATATAAATGTATTTGCCCTTATTTGAACCCTTCTACATCATGAATATTTGGTGGCTGTTGCTTGGCAACTCTGAGCTTCAGCTCTCTCCATAGGATTGACATTGGCTGGGCCTCTCCATGACCTTCATATGATTGTTCTTCAGCCATTCCTTGGTTGCCTTGGCTGTAGGTTCTAGGTCACTCACCTGTTGGAAGACCCATCCATGACTGTTTTGAAGGGTCCTGGCTTAAGGAGGGTAGAAAGTTCTCACTCAGGATTTTCCATTAATGGCTCCATCAACGTGGTGACGTAGCTCTGTGCAGAAAAAATAGCCCCAAACCATAATGCTTCCACCTCCATGTTTGACAGTGGGGAAGCTGTTCTTGGGGTCATAGGTAGCAATTCTCTTCCTCCAAACCCAATGTTTGAGTTGATGCTAAAGAGCTCAATTTTTACCCAAACAAGCCATTATGCAGAATAAACTGATAAAGCAAACCCTATTTTTCAGTGTGTTATTTTCCTATTTTCATAAATCTTAGGATAATTTAGATGATAAAAGTAATAAATATATGAATATAGTATAATGCAGTAAATATGTAAATATTTGATGTGATGAACAATGCTTATCTGATTTACACCCAACATGGAATATTTTTTGACAGAAACACATCAAGTTGTGTTATAATGCTAGTAATTTAGACACAAATGAGAGAAATGTTAGGTTTATATGCCAAACAGGCCATGTGAAAATTTAAGTGCAAATACGCATGCGTGTGGGCTGTGCACACAAAGCCACCCCACCCCCACGTATCCGCGTGCCGGTCGGTGGGTGTTGGGTGTCAATAGGTAATCTGGTTGTCGCGCTTTCTGCATCTATGCACAAGCTAAAAAAATCTCAAAGGTAAGAAATGTAAACACACAAGGCGGTAATGAAAAACTTTTCAGATCATCTGAAAGTATTTTCATCTGACAGATGATTGCAGCTGTTGTTATCACTGTGACGGAAGAGCGGTGCTGAAAAATATGGCCTCCATCGAGAGACTGAACGTAATGCGACTGCAGGTTACTATCATAAAAACATGTATTAATTATTTGTTTCGACTGTATAGTTATTGTGGTGGAATAGAGGAAGGGAGGTTTGTGTGAATCGGGGTCACATTGCGTTTAGCTAATGGCTCGGGCCACCGCCGGTTTCCCGGCAAAAAAGGAACAGTAATTTACTTTAAGTGTTATGATTTAACATTTAGGGTTTTTCTTCAATTTTACATAAAAAAACGTTGTAAAAACGATCATCTGGACTTGGTAAATATTTTAAAACAGTCTCCTGAAAACATTGACTGTCTCAGAGACTAACTCCTCCCCTTCACGTTCCAAACAGGAAGTACCCGCTGGCAATAAGGAACCAAAATCCTATAGACTTCTAAAGAGAAACAAACAGCTGTTAGTCAGTCATTCTATGGGTCAGATTAACCATTCTTGTTGTGATACCCTTTTAAACATGTTTTTGCTAATTCCAGTTATCTTTTTTACAAATATGTTTCTTTATCAAAAGTTATTCAAATTATAGACTGACCAACAGATGCCTCAGTAATAGCATGTGCCACCTTAAATGTTTGTTTAACAAATTCCACCAAGCTCGCTTTCAGTGGAAGCAGTGTGGACTTTCGACAAGCTTACTCCTGATTGGCGACAGTAGTTGCCATAGAAACGTTGACTCAGATCAATCACTGTCAACTGTCTCTAACGTGGTGACGTCTGTATCACAGAGAAACAATGACAGAATTGACTTTGTTATGATGGATCTGGAAGTAAATGAGTGACGTCACACTCGCTCAGACCTTTTCTCTGATCCAGACAAACGGTTTTCTTACCAGTTTTACTCCAGAAATCATTTTGGATAAGAGGAAAAACATCTTCAGCTCAAAACCAAGTCTTCATGACCTTTTTTATAACTTTTCTTTTAAAATTCAGAACTAATAACCTGCACATTCTTAAAAAACAGTTAGACTTCAATTGCTACCTTAATTTAATTGTACTCAGATCTACAGTCACGTCTGCCCATAACCCTGTCTGGATCAGTAAAATAAATCTTTACTTACCTACCACTTACCTGCCTTTTCCTTCTGGCTTCCAGCACCTGGGTCCGTCTCGTGTTCTGATCATGACATAAAGTGCTTTTAAGAACAACTCTGAGAAAGTGAAATCAAGTAGTGAGTTTAAAGAGAAGGTCCTATTTGTGTATTCATAGCGCTTCTATTACCATTATTGGTATTTGAGACATTCCTTTGTGTCTCTAGAGATGCAGACAGATTTGTGACCACTTGAGGTGAAGATAAAATATCTCTTAAGGTTCCGATGGCCTGCTGCAGGACCCCCGTGGCTCCTTCTTGCTAGTTCATGTTAGCGTCTGTTCAAAATGGGAGGTGGCGGCCTCTCGTCCAATCAGAGCATGAAAATCATCTGCCTTCCTCTTCATGCAAAGTCACTTCCTTTTCATGCATACTCCTCTCTCACAGGCATATATATACTTTTCCTCACACGCACATATATACTCGTCTTTCACATACATATATTATTTTTTAAGAGTGTCAATGAGAGTGAGAATGTATGTATGTGTAAGGTAATATATATGCATGCGAGAGAGAGAATTTATGGATGTGCAAGTGAGAATACATGTAAGTGCAAGTGAGAATATATGTATGCGTAAGAGAGTATATGTATGCGAAAGAGAGTATATATGAATGTGAGAGCAAGAATGTATGAATGTGAATGGTTCAGAATAAATAATGTCTTATACGGCCCCTCATACGTTCCCCTGTCTTATCCCCTATCTCCTATCCTTGACTCCTTGATGCTCCATATCGGGGATACCTAAACAAAATAGATGCGGGCTTGCGGAGGGAAGATTACATTCACAACACGTGCGCAGAGCTGCAGGTGGCCGGCGCACCCCTCTTTCTGCCAGTTGCTGGACCACAGTGTATGTCAATCAACGGTGGGCTGGTGACTGGTGGGAGGGGGCGGGGTCCACCTGTGTGTGTGCGTTTGGTGAACGTTCTCCCTCTGAGTAAGAAGCTGGCTGTGCTTTTCGGTTCGTGCGGTAACCGTTCTGACATACAGGATTAATAAAGAGCTGTTTGACAAGGAGTTTCTTTGCAGCCATTACAATATATTTATTAAAAAAGTCAGCGAGACAAAAGCCCGAACGGACCCGAACGTAAGGATTGTCATTTAGTGCCCTACCTGAATTTCGGGCTTTAGATCTTACCTCTAGTGCTTGGATACCGCAATAAAGAAATTTTGAGATTGAACAGAGGTCATGGATTCTGATAGTATTTAAAATGGCTGAACCTCATGCATTTAGAGGCGGATGACAATAAGTCTCACAAAGGAGATGCTCTTAGTCGAGTGTCATATGCTTGAAAGCAGGGCAGACTGAGGATTGATTTGCGAAACAAAGTTTTTACTATTGAAACTGAAGCTAGAGAGCATCAGTAATAAATTCTACAGCCAGGAATTAAGCTCGTAATATAAGTTATTTAAACACTAAACCATGTTAAATGATGGCACATTACTATTTGTTATCGCACTCTTGAAATAAGCTTTGTAATAATCTCCACGGCTGAATTCTTTCAGAACCACATGAGCCGTTGTTGGACCATTAGAGCTGTACATTTGGATTAGCGACCAAACATTTTCCAGCAGCCGGACATTCATAAAACAAGTCTTTATACATTTTTCCCTCCCCCAAACAAAAGGAGGGTGGAGCCACAAAAAACAAACAAAAAAAAAAACAAGTGGACGGAGACCGAAGTCCTGAAACAAACATCGTTATAACGACACCACACTAAGCATAGAAAATTAGGGATCAGAAAGGCAAAACAGAAATATCCAGAACAACGGGGACATGGGGGGCCGGGACTGAACTACCCAGAACGAGAAAACAAGATGAACAGACGACAGTGGGGAATGATGCACACAGCACAGTACAAGTGGCCCAACAGCGACAAATTCAAATTTTACCACCAGAGATTGGATAAACGATGTGCAGCACAAAAGCAAGGGATGACATAGTGGCAGAGAGGCATGCATAATAAACCAAAGATCCATGGCAGAAACAAATCCAGACGGGCGGAGAACCAGACATCTTCCTTAAATCCTTAAATAAGCGGAAACCGAGATCCAAAAACGAGTCGCGACCACGGAGTTGCAAAAGACCGGTGACGAGGAAAATAGAACACAGAAAACATCAAGAAAATACAAAACACAGGGGAGCCCATAGGATTACACCAAGACCAGCAAAGGGCTTCTGAGAATGAAGTCAATAACCCTCCCCCCAAAAACCAACCATAAATCCCTAAATCAACCAGAGAAAAAAAAAGCAACAAAACATCAGTGAGTTTGAGAAGACAACAGGGCAAAAATTCTGACTGACACATACACAACAGGGCAGAATTTAGTTCCCTGAAGGCCAGGGGAACGCTCTTCTCATTTTCCTTCTCTCTCACAGAAAAGACTAGTCCATAAACGGATCAATCCAAATTCAGGTTAAACTAGTAAATGTACACACCTTCAACAGAAAAGAAACTAAACAAAGACCCACCGCGACAAAGCCAGCACCGAATGATGGCCCGCACAGCAGAAACCGGACCAGGTTTTGAAGAAAAAACGCACTGTGTCTTTAAAAACTGCAAGTCCCAGGTTCCTTAGGGGCGTGACGATGACTGCGTTGAGTTGGAACAGAACCAGGAAGAAAACACAGCACAAAAGCATGAGAGATGGCAGCAACGCCGCTCACCAAACATTCCGGCGATCACAGAACTTAATAAGGCCGATACGTCTCCCGATCGATCCCCACTGACAACCCGAATGCTGCAGGACGTGTCCCTGCAGACACGCGACCAGAATACACAAGATCTGCAGCTCCGAAGACTCGCCGGGAGCCGGGACAGCTGTTAGCCGAAAAAAGAGGGGCAGATGCGGGGAGACGGACCCCCACCCCCCGTAAGTAGGGGATCCAACAATCCGAAAGGAACGGGGGGAGAACATCATGAAAGAAGAACAGCTAGCATGGAGAACCGGCGAAGAACGCAGTGCTGCAGTGACGAAGGACAAAGAGCTTACACACCTGGACTTAAATATAGGAGTCCGAAATGCTCCCAAGGTCGCCCACTTAAGTCTGAAGTCAAGTGGAAGCAGATCTAGACGCTCACATATGCATTTGCATTTATGCCTCAAAACTTGCTACTAATCTGTTTTAGTCACAAATACCAGCTTTACGTCAAAAGTGGCTGAATGTTTATAGTCCTTTTACAGCCACTCAAAGTCAAAATGGTCACTTTTATTTATTGTGAATTTCTGAAAAATATATTTTGTGTTTTTGTGAAACACAGCGTGCACATTTGTGAGAAACTCTTATTGTGCATTTGTAAAACATTCAGTGTGCATGTGTGAAACACAATGTGTGTGTTTGTGAAACCCAACGTGTGCATTTCCAAATTAATATTAGACGTTTGCGTAAAATTACACTTGTGAATCAGAACATGTGTATTTGTGAAAAAGATTGTGTGCATTTCTGATTATTGAGACTGAACTAACTTCATAAAAATGTCCCATGATGAAGCCTCCAAAAACCCTGCATCCGTCAGCTCGGCATGGGCCAGCTCTAACGCTTCACGGCCTCACGCTAAAACTTCTTCGAATCAATAACACTTTCATGTCGAAGTCGCACCGTACCTTTTTTGTAATAATCTTGGTAAAATTTGACATCCTGCGGTTTCAGGTCGTCGTCCGTGCGGTACACCAGGAACAATTGAAGAATGCTCGAATAAGACGGATTTTTGTTCTGGGAGAACTGCGCATGACGGACGACTGCAGGTTTGGTACTTGTGCGTTTTACAATCTGACCGCAATTAATTTGGAGTTCAATCACATTTTTGAAGCTTTGGTTTTTTGGACAATAGTCGATATTCAGACACAGAAGTAGCGATTTATAGGTCGTCAAATTCCTAATTGTTTGCCCAATTTTTTCCCGGTCCACGATATTTAGCACCCACTGGGACCCGGAATCGCCTTTCTTGATAAGACAGGTTCCTCCCCAGACCGAACACGAGGGCTTTGCAATGGAAGCCTTGGCGACTCTGCTGGTGCGCACTTGCTGGATTCATATTTTCTGCGCGCAAAGACGGAGCCTTAAAGCCCACAAATATGGAGGATCTCTTCACCCGTCAACTTTTATTCGGAGTGTGTAGAAACAGTACATACCAAGCCACTGCGCTGAGGAATTTGGGAACACCTAAGGGGGAAAAAAAATAACCCATCAAACCCAGCATCCTCTAACGCACCGACAACACTCTCTCTCAGGTCCCAGAAAATGTTGGCATGAATCCTTACATACTCTCAGACTTTTGTCGGCAGCTTCATCTGTGCTCAACTTGATGTTCCCAGACGCATTATCCATTAAAAATGGGGGGTGTCATTACAAAAAATAAACCAACAGGTCCCTGCAGGCGTTAACAAAACAATTTCCACGTGAGGATCGTCTTCACTCCATCACGCGCCCAGACTACACCTCTCTGTGGAATAAGGTGGCGGAGGGGGCGCATCTGTGAAGCCCGGCTCCGCATGCAGCCAAAAATGGATCAGCAGGACATCTCTTTAGGAAATCTGGAGCTTATGGGATGCAGTTGAGACTTTTCCTGTGCGTGATCAGAAGCTTTTATTTTTCGCTTTTGGTCTGTCAAAATCTCATTTTGCGGGTGAAATCTCCGCCAAAGTGAGTGTTGGAGAGACAGGGAGACGGACAAAGAGAGAAATGGAGAGACGCACACATGGGCGCTTGCTTCTAAGTGCGCTCGCCCAGAGGCATATAATCAGGTCTTCATAAGATCGGACAAGCGAGCGCACCATCGCAGAGAAACTCAAGCGTGAGCGCCTCCCATAGAAAAGTACTCTGGCTGTAGAGCAGGAGTCTGCGGGGGCAACAGGTAGCCATACTTCAGTAGGGACTGTTGTGTAGGTTTGGAGGAGACGAGAAGAGGATGGAGGGCTGACATGGGAGGCAATGTTCATGTTGAAGTTCAGGGGAGGTATAAATACTCCCACACATGCGCACACCAGTTCAAATCACTGCTGGGTTCATCGTTTTTTCAGCACCATGGACAGCGACCAAGCCTCTACACCTTTGTTCAGTGATTAAGAATACCCACCAATTATTTCTGTTACACTAATGTTGAACTCATAACCTTATAAACAAAAAGGCAAAGTGTAGTCTAACTTTCCCATAGAGTCTCCAACCCTTCCGTCAGTAAAAATATCCAAAATTGCAATTTGCGTTGTATCCAAGAGACTGTCATTTTCATTAAGCGGACATTGTTACATCCTTATTTTCCTGCCTTGAGCTGTGCTGATTACACATCAGCGCTTCAGCCGCCTGACAGCTTTTTGTTTTCCTCTGAGAAATGTCGGCAACAGATTTCTGACAGAAGTCCAAGGCTTGGTCACAGGGTTTGTCTGGGACAGCAGTCAAGAAATTGCATTGATTCTACTATCCCACTTCTCATTTCAACGTAATCTTTTCTTAGTCTTTAATTTATCATGGTAACAATACCAAAAGTCTTAAAACTTTAAATGAACAGGTAACTTTTAGGTTTCCCCAACCTCAATTGACAGAAAATGTCATGATCTCGTGAGACTTTGCAGACCCAAATGCTGAAAACCCGGAAGAAAACTCAAAGAATCGTCAGGTAAGTATTAGGGATTTCATTCACAGCCAGTGAATGAGCAGACTTGAAGTGAGAAAGATCTTGATGCGTAGGCGCGGCAGGCTGTAGGGTCTTGAGGCAGAAACCAGTGAGCTTGGATGAAGCTGGATCCCAGGAACAGACGAGGAGCATGAACAGTGGACTGCGACCAGAGGAGCACCCGTGGAGGTTTTTTCCTGTGGGTGAGCAGCACAGAAGCAATTAGCGAGGTGAAGGCAGACAAGAGCAAGAACATGAGTCGACCAGACTAAGCACCGTAGAGGAACAACGAACTGGCGTCGAATGATGATCCGAGAGCTCCTTAAGAATGCTGCAGGTTGATGAGGTGAGTGGAACCAGCATGTTGCGATCAGGGCAGAGAGGGGAGGGGGAAGGTAGCTGACAGAGGCACCGTGACAGAAAAATGCTTATTATGACATTTAAATGCAAAATAAATTGGGGAAAGGATGTACACGGCATAAAGAATGAATCTTTTGCCATTGTTAGGTTATAACTAATTCAACGCACCGTGCGCAAAAATACCCCCATTTGCCAGTTTGAGGTGAATGCGTTATTCATAAGTTGTGAAAAATAAAGGTTATATCACGGTGGGGATATTTGCTGACTGTGCGCTTTGTCTGGGTGGGCACTTATAAAAACAACTAAAAGGTTTGGATTAAGTAAGAAGCAGGTGGAACAAAGAAACAAATGAGTATGTGTGTGTGTTTTATGTTATTAAAATGAATAAACCTGCTTTTCTAAATTCTTTTTTAATAGTTTTACAGAAGTTTTTGTGGGAGAAACTTTTGTACTGCGTTCTGCACAGCAAACTGAACTGCTGATAGGTGAAGGAGCAAATAACCACCAGAAAAGGGGGTACTTCTCTTGAACCTCCGGGGTTGGAACCTTTAAAATGAGGGGAGGGTTTAATTCCATGTCTGTTGTGTGAGAAAACAATGTGAGCTGAATTGTTTGGCATCATGGAACATCATGTCATCGTATGCCACAGCACATCCCATCACATCATGTCACAAGGCATCACAATAAAACCAGCCAATGAAGACGCAGCGTCATGAGTCACAGTGTCAAGTGGTTTTTACAAGACTGTCTTTGGAATAAAAAAAGGATTTGAGATCATTTCTTTCATTAAGCTGGAGCATGTTGCTCTGTTTTGAGCACTCACACATATATAGTGTGAAAACATTTTTCATTAACATTTTTTTGTAATTTGTTGAATGTCTTATTGCTTAAAAACAGATAAATAAACCGCATCAGGTAAAAAATGTAGGGGAATTAGTCAAAATGTTGGACGTTTGGATAGTATTGATGCAGAAAAATACTCAAATGTCATGATTGAGGCGAGAGTTCAGAATGACCCAAACGCTGGAACCCGGAATAAGGCTTGGACACAACGGTAAGTTTTACGAGTTTTAATGGAAGACATAGGTTGACAGGGGTTCTTCCTAGGCGAGGAGCGGCGGCTGGCTGAAGGGATCTTGAAGCAGATTTCCAGAGGAGGGACTGTGGCGTCCGTGGAGTGCGACCAGGTGAGTTTCCAACAGGTTTTCTTTCCTGAAGCAGAGCGAGAGACACAATGAGCAATGCGTAACGAGACAAGAGTTATGAACATGAGTTGACCAGACTATGCACCGTAGGAGGAACAACGAACTGGCACCGGCTGAAGATCCAGGAGGAGCTTACGAAGGCGGAGAAGATGACGTAAGAGGATCCAGCTGGTCGCGTCCAAAACAGGAAGGGGGGGGGGGGGAGGAGGAAGTAACTGACAGGACATGACATCAAAGGTCTTTCACTTTTTTTTCCTAAACAGAACCAGGGTCTTCTGGGGGCCCTAAGCGAAATATATTTCGTGGGCCCTCCAACTGATCAGGAGCACCAAAAAAATGCAACTGTTGTTGTAATATAAATGAGATCTCTCTATTAATACATTTGTGAAGAATTGAATACAGTAAATTGCCTGCATGTTGGATGCACATTTAGTGGTGCAGAACAAATTTTAAATGCAAAGAAATAAATATGAATGACAAATGTATATAGATATATAGATATATATTTTTTAATGTAACATTAGGCACTCAACAAATGAAATTCACAAAACTCCAACTTATTAAAAACAGCAACTTAATAACAAATTATATAACGATAAAACAATCCAACATAAAGAACACAACAGCTCAATGAGGGGATTTTGGAAAGTCATAGTTTTTTTTTTCAGTCTGAAAAGGACCTCTTTGCACCAAATCCATTCTTACTGGATCAGAGAGTGTGGTTGGCCACCATTCATCTGGACCAACTGGATTTGAGGTACTGGTAGGTGGAATTTTGGATCCACTAGGCTCCTCTTCCAAACAGGCATCTCTTGGAGCCTCTGGACCATAAGATACAGAACTTCAATAAAAGCAAACAGTGAAAAGTAAAACAGTCAAATGTTTTCCCTTTCAACAGTAGATGTGGTGACAGGAGTTTCTTCTGCAGCTAAAAAACAAGAATTATTATTATAAAATAATCAATGATAAAACTAATAAAATATCTAAAGCAGAATACTACTACAACTACTATTCTACAACTCCGTCGAAGAATACTACTAGTTTAGTGGCTCATTTAAATCTGTGTGCAGGTTTTTCACAAATTCATGATCTTTTATATATTTATGAGAGATTTATTGTTTGATTGTATATTTGTATGAGGTCATATTTATTAATTTAATTATGAACAACTTGGGACTCCATACTCCTCAGCTGCTGTTTATGAACATAAGGGGATATGCAGACACTGTTTTTTTATTACTTTACATGCTATAAAATTACCTGAGATAACATATTCAGTGATGACAAGAACATCTTGGGATGTGGACGCTGCACCACCTCCAATACTTTTGGAGAGCAGAAGAAACTGTCGGCTGAGATGGAACTGTGCAAAGCATCATCATTATGTAAAACCCAAACTGCAAAATACAAATAAGAAAAAAATGTATCCATTTATAAATAATAAATCTGAACAATAATTTGAGTATAAATGGAAATATAAGCATTTATACACGTCTTTATCTATTATTTTGTACGTTCATGATTTTAAAATGAGTACATTTATTTTGTTTATCATTTATAAATGAGAACCTTTATTTCCTATGTATTTAGCAGTTTTGACTCTCCATATTTCATGCTAATGCAGGATTTTAAGACACATTCAATGTTGAAAAAGTCAAACTACCTGACCTGCTATAATAAACAGCAGTTTTTTCAATGACATAAACCGGAAAATGCAGAACGCACTAAATATGTGTTAGCAAAACAATTAACCAATACGATAACGTGAGTTATTTAAACATCTATCAGCCATCATACCATTATCATTATTTACTTTTCTCTGCTCTCAGCCGTTTAGAAGGCCATGTCCGACCTCATCTTAGAAACTTGGGTATCAGAATTATTTTCGAGTTTTCCATTAGAAATTACGACAAACGGGGTCGTTTTATGTACAATCTTTACCTCAGATCGATTAGTATTTACGTAAATTGCGCAGCTGCATAGAAATACTGGATAATGTAAAAAAGACGGCCCCAACATCATCCAAACTTACCTTGTAATTGATGTTGAAGTTTGTCATCTTTTTTCAGCTCCTAATGATGGATAAAGTATCTTTGGCATGAAGTTCTCTTGTTGTCGCTTTGATCAGTGTGACAAAATGTGCTCGTTTTTTTCTTTTTCCCAACTTTATTGAAATACAATGCACTCGTAACTGTACAGTGTGCCAGGATCAGATGCAATGATGTTGACCAATCGTTGCTAAGAGGGGCTCACCGTCCTTATTTGGGTTGCCAGATTGGTTCAGGTGTGTTGAAGGGGGGGGGGGGGTTGTCACAAAAGTGCAGGCAACTTTCTTTTGCACAACATTCAAAGCGCACGTTGGTCCGGAAATTCTATGAAATGGGTTGCCAGATTTGGGTCTTTCTTTGTTTTATTTTTTTTCGCTACCTCGGGGCCCTGGTAGTGATGGGGGCCCTACGCATCTAGAATAGATGGTGGTTTTATGTAAGCTAAGGGTGAATCACTCGTTTCCATATTTTTCAACACATTTACTCGCAGCATCAGTGACTTGACACAGGTGAAGGGAGTAAGAACAAATAAATAAATATGCTTTGGGAAAAAACAGAATACAGTAAACATGAAATGGATTTAGAAAGCCTGACATCACTCAGATTTGTAAACATTTGTGGCTTTTTAATGCTTGATGAGGCCCGATTCTAGTTAACCCAATAAAATCATTTGAATCATATTTGATACAAGAATTTTTGAGATCCCTATCATATTAGCATGATCAAAATGATCCTTAAAAACCCATTGGATATTATTTAGTCAATGTTTTCTACCTTGTAGTTCATTATCATTCCACTAGGGGCAGTAGATTCCTTCTCATTTTAAAATGGCTGCTTCCATTATATCTCAAAAACACTCTGGCGGGAAAACTTTTTGCTAATTTTTACAACTTTCTGATGAAGATAATTCATATATTATTAAACCATTTTAATGACTATTTGTTGTATTAAAATAATGCAATGTTGGTTGATAATTAGTTATTTTTAACAGTTACACAATCACATTCGAGACAGTGGGTAAATAAGGTCGTTTTTTTTTTTTTGTTGTTTTTTGGTCACCTGTGTCAATAATTGCATCTTAAAATTAACATTCTTGTAAACACAAAAACAAAATTCCAAATGTAACAAAACTGATACTGTTTATATCTAAAAAAAGATGTTTCACATTTTACTGTGAATTTCATTAAAGAGTTTAAAACATCTTAATTTCAGAAAGTTGAACTTTCTGTGATGTTGTGACTAAACATGGTTGATAAAAGATGATACACCACTGTGTGGAAAGACTTGTGTTTGAAATTTCACATTTTTTAAAGCTGTACTTATTGAAAGGTGGTCATCACCTGTCTGATTGTGTTCCTCACGGAAGAAAACATCAGTTTGAGATACAATTATCTAAAGTCCTGAATATGGATTTTGTCTGACACAAAATAATGAAGACAGGAAGTGTTAAAATGAGTTTTAATCAGATTAAGATGGTAGATATTTGAGCATAAGAATCGCAGAGTTGAGAATGAAAAGGAGAAAGTTGTAGACAATTCAAATCAGAAATAAAGTCGGCAAGGAAAAGGAGAAACTTGACACTGACAAAGTGAGCGTACAAGACACTTGTTGAATCCTAAGTTTGAAGAAATCATAGCAGAGATGATCCCTTCAGCCTCAGAGGATGGGAACTTGTTCTCACAAATGAGCACAGTTCCCCAATTCTTCTTATCTATCTGTCCCACTTTAAATGAGCTCAACACATATTTCCATATTTCCCTCCGTTACATCAGATAAGGTTATTCTTATCCTCAAGAGTCCCACTAACCACATGCAGAACAACGCTGGCTGGTTTTATTTTTCCCTTTTTTCATAACTCCCTTCTTGGTCCTGCACAAAGAGTGCAAGCTGTCCAGCTATTGAGCAGCAGAAATGCACATTGACATGTTCTCTGGGGTTGTGCTTCTTCAGGGACTTGAGGATAAAATCTAATTCAGTCTTTTCACTTTCAAAAGATGGCTTTGGTTAAAAAAAATGCCACTTACACTCATAGCTGATTCTTTTGGAAAATAGTTGTAGATTATTCATGCACAGAAGAGAAACAAAAACTTGGTTTGACTCAGACCAGTCAAAAACATAGAAAAAGAAGCATATGCTGCACTCTAGTGGACGACATGGTACATTACTGCTATAAGATGGAGAATATTCTGTTAATAAAGAAAATATATTTGATAATTGCAATAATTGTAATCAGAAAAAAATGAGACTTTAACTTGGAGAACAAATTGCTTAATGAGTAACGGTTCAAGAAATCAAAATATTACAAAGATGGAATGTCAAAGAAAAGATGAAAAATGTAAAGAGAATTTGAAGGCACTTTATTAAATCTGAGGACTATGTTATCCTGCCAAAGGTAACACTGAAACACCTTGATGTTTAACATGTAATTATGTCAATTAACTTGTTAAGTTTTTGGACAGGTTGTAAATGCAAGCAGTACAGATTCTAAATTCTAAATTTGTAATTTCTGAATTTGTTAGTACCACAAATACAGCACAATATAACATGCAGTCGTTTGGGACCAACTCTGGAAGTTGCAGAAAAAATTTTGAATCCAGAAGAAGTTGCAGATTTATTTGATCTCAATGCTCGTGATGCGAGCTTCGTCTTCAAAGCTGAGGAATGTGTCATGATTCGAAGGCGAGACAGACCCAGACGCTGGAACCCAGAAGGAAAACACAGGTAAGTATGATGGTAAGTAAAATGATTTATTTTGATCCGGCTTGGTTAGGAGTCATGGCGTGTCTGGAGGTCTTGACGTTTTTTCAGGATTTGTGGCGTGACTGGAGATCTTGGCGTGGTTTGGTTTTAGTTTCAGGAACACAGCGGCTGCTTTTGGAGACATCTGACTCAGGAGACACTTGTGGTTTGAAGTCCAGGGACAGGAGAACAAAGTTAGTGAGGAGCCAAAACATTGGAGCTAGACATGACTCTAAAGATCAGACTAAGCATCATCAGGGGGCAACAAACTGGTGAAAAATACTGGAGTTGGGTCTCCTTAGGAAGAGCTGGAGTTTGTTGAGGTGAGTGGTCACAACTGGTAGAGTCAGGAGCAGAGCAGAGAGGGGAGGGGGAGGAGAGCTGCCAAAGGCACCATGACAGAATGAGTATTTCTCAGTCCTCTCTGCACTCATGGGGTGCAGCAGAGAAACCATTGGGTCAGGTCAGGTCTTCTTTGGCAGGTCGAAGATGGGTTAAGATGCAGGCAGAATCTGGACCAGCCTATAGTAATTGTTACTGTTATTAAGTTCAATTCAAACATGCTAACAGTAAGTTAAATTTCCTCTGATTACTAGCTAGTCTGGCAATAAGCCTGTCCAAAGAGGAATGTATCGGCCTCTCTTACTTGAGCTGGGAGCTCCTTCCATAAGACACAAATATTGGCTAAAGTCTCTACCTCCAACTGTGCTTTTAACAAATTGCAGGAACCACAAGGAGTCCAGCATTTCGTTAGAAAATGGTTCTGTTTGGTTGGTAAAACACTATAAGGTCTTTAATATATAATGGGGCCATACCATATAAGGCCTTATAGGTTAGCATGAGGATCTTAACTTGATTCTAGATTCAACTGGGAGCCAATGAAGTGACGCTAACACAGGAGTGATGTGTTCTCTTCTGCTAGTTCCTGCTAACAATATTGCTGCTACATTTTTAAAAAGTTTTAGACTATTCAAGAAACCTTTAGGACATGTTGCTAACAAAGAGTTACAGTAATCCAGTCTATATGTGACAAACGCGCGGATGAGTTTTTCAGCATCACTTAAAGATAATGTATTTCTGATCTTAGCCATATTGCACAGGTGAAATAATGCAGTTTTACAAACCTGTGATATGTGAGCCTTAAATGAGTTCCCTGGGCTACAACCTCCGTTGTTTCCGGAGCAGGAGAAGGAGGTGACAGTTCCATGAGTTCAACACCTTCACCGCTGCTGCAGGCACATCTATAGGGAGGCACGCGCTGCTCTTCTTCGCTCATCTGCAGCAAACAAAAGACTGGCTGACCAGCATCGGTTACCTGCACCTGCCTACACACCACGTCAGTTGGTTCTCCTATCTACAGCTAATATCAAGCTGTGGACGGAGTCAAGGGAGCTGTCTCCCAAGTATATCGGGCCTTTCGACGTGGAGAGGGTCATCAACCCTGTGGCGGTCCGACTGCGCCTTTCCTCGGACTATGCATGTTCATCCAGTCTTTCACATCTCTCAGCTCAAACCACATGTTATGAGTCCTCTCCAGCCTTCTCCCTCCCAACCACCACCGCCTCGTATCATCGACGGTCAGCCTGCATGGACTATCAGACGCATCATGGACGTCAGGCGTCGGGGTCTGCAGTACCTGGTTGACTGGAAAGGATACGGGCCCGAGGAGAGGTCCTGGGAGCCAACATCGAGGATGCTGGACAAGGACATGCTCCGGGAGTTCCACCGTCGCCATCTTGACAAAACTGGTGGTGCGCCCAGAGGCGCCCCTTGAGGGAGGGGTACTATCGGGTACCGGGACCAGGGCGGTTAGGTTTGTCTTCACTTCCGGGTTGGAGCTTTTATTTTGTTAAGATCCTGTTCTGTGTTCCATTGTGCTTTTGTTAACTTGACTTCATTCATCACCAGCACCTGTCTACTCACCTGTTTTCAATCACTGTTGTGTATATATACCTTGTGTGCCTCCTCACTTGTCACCGGATCGTTCTCTTTGTGACTGTTACTTGTGTACGAGTCTCAGAGCCTTCCTCTGGATTAAAATCCTTGTTTTCACGAGCTTCTGCCATCCTGCATCTTGTGTCCACGTATTTATTCCTTGACACAAGGAGCCAATGCAGCGATTTTAAAATGGTTGTCAATTGTTGCTGGCCCCTGGTTCTCGTCAGAACTCGTGCCTCTGAGATCTATAAAAATTGTAAATTTAAGAGACTTTTTAGGTAAACCACAGAGCAGGGCATTACAATAATCTAAACGACTAAAAATAAAAGCATGCTTAGGCACCTCTGTCCTGGCAAGAGCGAGGAAAGCGCGGATTCTGGCAATGTTTTTAAGATGATTAAATCCTATCTTAACGACACCTTTAATGTGTGGGATAAAATTTAGCTCAGAAACAAGAGTCGTGCTTTAAAGTCCTACTCCAACTTTACATTTTTTCTATTGTAAAATTGAAATAGTTTTAATCTTTAACTTCTTTTATGTCCTCCAGCATCAGAAAAATGCGACAAAAACATGTTAAAAACAATACGAAAACAATTTTTATAGGAGTGTGTATTTAAAATATCAATAGAAGTGAAACTAAAGTACTTTATTGCTTTATTAGATGCCAAAAACATTGGAGTTTATTCTTTAAGAAATACATCTGGATTTTAAAAGCAAAACTTAAAACAGCTCTGTAGAATTCCAAATATGTCAACATCTTCTTTTTTCAAATAATATTTTAAATTATTGTATTTTCATTTCATGTCATAGCGATTTTACATGTTCCTATTGCTTACACATCATGCCTTAAAAGCCAGCAGGGCTGCCTGAGCTTTTCTTTTCTCTTTTATTTATTCATCTTCTAATGCATTTGTTCCCTTTCAGGGTCACGGGGCTGCTGGAGCCTATCCTAGCCACTTGTGGACCCTGGACAGGTCACCAGTCTGTCGCAGGGCCGCAATCACACACCCACCCACTCTCACACCCATGGATAATTTAACCAATTAAGTCCCTGGAGAAAACCCCTGGAGAAAACCCACGCACACATGTGGAGAACACGCAAACTCCACACAGCTCCCCTATTGGTGTTCTTGGTGTTCCATGTCCGGGACTTGAATCAGGAGTCTTTTAACTGTGAGGCCAGAACCCTTACCACTGGGCCACAGTGCAGCCCAAAGTTT
>CM074506.1:10837941-10862891 GCA_037389245.1 Oryzias sinensis | reverse complement strand
AGGGGGTCTGGTGGAGGGGGGCACGGTGAAACATCCGTGCTCACCTTTCGCTGGCCCCCCCCCACAATTTTAACTTCCTCTGTAGACACACACTGCATGCTAGCAGCACACACACACACACAGCAAATACACACCACTAACAGAGGGACCCTGGAGTGGGGGGCTCTGTGGCTTGGCAGTGGTGGGGCCCCCCACACTGAGGACCTCCTATTTTACCTGCATCACACACACAGCACTCCCACGCCTCCATACATGGGTGGGGTCGGGGGGGCGGCCGGTCTTCACCCGCCTGGTCCTCTCAGTGCGGCCGGGCTTATGGGAATCCTGTCGGCTGCGGGAAGGGTAGGGCATGCGGCGCTGGGGGTCGGCCGGCTGGGTGGGGTTACTGCGTGGCGGCGGGGGTTGGGGAGGGTAACCAGATGATTGTGAGTATGTGTGCGTGAGTGCATGGGTAGGACGGACCTGGGGGCTGGCTCGCTGGGACCCTCTGGGGCTTTCCCTCCCCATCACAGAGAGGGGAGGGCACTGAGAGGGTTGGGGAGGGGGCTCAGATATTTTGGCGGGGGGGGGGTTAGGTTGTAGTGTGTAGGGTTGTAGGGTTATGGGGGGTGGCTGTGGGTGGCTAAGCTGTTGGACAGAACAAGTTAAAAAAAAAAAACGCAATTATGACGTCGGCGACCGGGAACTCCTAGCAATCAAGTTGGCTATTGAAGAGTGGCGTCATTGGCTGGAGGGAGCGGTCCATCCCTTTATCGTCTGGACGGACCATAACAAGAGACTAAATTCTCGCCAGGCTCGTTGGTGTCTGTTTTTCGATCGCTTCAACTTTGTCATAACCTACATACCAGGAAGCCGCAACGTAAAGCCAGACACTCTCTCCAGGATGTACTCTTCCACTGACAATCAGGACACCACCCACACCAGCATCATAGGAAGTTTAACTTGGGACATTGAAACCAAGGTACTACAGGCTCAAGGTGAGGAACCCAGCCATCCTAACCCTCCCGCTGGGACCCTGAATGTAACTTCTTCCCTCAGGTCTAAGGCTATAACTTGGGCTCATGCATCTCGAGTAGCGTGCCATGGAGGCATAGCGAGAACTCCCAACCTACTCCGTCATCATTTTTACTGGCCTCCATGGGTAAAGACGTCAAGGAGTACTTAGCGGCCTGCTCCACCTGCGCTCGCTCAAAAACCTCCTCTTCTCCGCCATCTGGTCTGCTCCATCCACTGTCCACTCCTAGTCATCCGTGGTCTCATTTCGCAGTCGATTTCGTCGCCGGACTACCCCCCCCCCTCCCAGGGTAATTCCGTCGTCCTTACCGGTATCGACCGATTCTCTAAATTTGTGCATTTCATTCCCCTGTCTCAGCTCCCCTCCACCGCTCAAACTGCTGAGGTTCAGGTCCAGTTTGTCTTCCGCCACCATGGGATCCCCTAAGTTATTGTGTCCGACCGAGGGCCCCAATTCGTGTCCTAAGTTTGGAAGGCCTTCTGTTCCGCCTTGGGTGCCACTGTCAGCCCCACTTCAGGGTACCACCCTCAATCGAATGGACAGTCTGAAAGAGCCAATCAGAAGTTTGAGACATCCCTCCGTTGTCTGGCCGATCGTAACTCCATGGACTGGTCAAAATACCTAGTGTGGGTCGAATATGCTCATAACACCCATCCCTCCTCTGACACAGGTCTATCTCCGTTCAAGACCACCCTCGGGTACCCACCACCCTTGTTTCCATCCCATGAACTGGATCTGGCTGTACCCTCCGTGCAGGACCATCTTCGGAGGTGCCAGGATGTCTGGCGGCACGCCAAGGCCGCCCTCCTTCGTACTAAGGAGGACTGTTGCCGATCCGCCAATCGCCACAGGGTGGTGGGACCCACCTACCAACAAGGTCAGAGGGTATGGTTGTCCTCACGGAATATTCTGATTCAGGTTACTTTTCGCAAACTGGCTCCCCGTTACATTGGGCCCTACGTCATTGATAAAATCATTAACCCCACCTGTGTCTGTCTTCGGCTCCCGGGGGCCCTCAAGGTCCACCCTTCGTTCCACGTCTCGCAGATTAAGCCAGTTATGGACAGCACCCCTTGCCCGCATTCCCCTTCCCCTCCACCCACCCGGGTCATCGATGGCGCCCCCGCCTACACGGCCTCTCGGGTCCTGGATGTCTTCCGCCGGGGTCGTGGCCATCAGGTCTTGGTGGATTGGGAGGGTTACAGTCCAGAGGAGCGCTCCTGGGTCTCCCGCTCCCTCATTCTGGATTGTACCCTCATTGATGACTTCTTTCGCGCCCACCCGGATCGGCGTCCCGGACCGCCTGGAGGCGGTCGTTGGGGGGGGGGGGGGGGGTACTGTCATGGTGACTGTCAGACTCCTCCCCCTCCTACACTGCCAGCCGTGCTCCTATCACCTCCAGCTGACAACACTCATCTCATCTACCTGCTGCTTAAAAGGAGACCAAAACCTCAGTTCAACGCCAGTTCGTTAACCTCTATGGTGACTAGTCTGGTCTCATGTCATATTAAGTCTCGCTACTGTCTTGACTCTCACTTTGAAAACTAACCCTGATCTCCTGCTCCAAGAAGCCCTTGTCACGGGTGACGTCAGTTGGAACCTCGGATCCATTCACGACAACCCACCGGACCTCATCATCCACGCTGACTGCATTTGTACAAATAAAAACTCTTCTTACCTGTCACTACCATTCTCGCTCACTGGGTTCCAGCATCTGGGTCCTCCGGCTTGGAAAATCATGACAATTCTCTGTTTTTTCAGAACCTCAAATTTCAAAATAAAAATATTTTCCAAAGTAGCTTTGTTTTTATTTCATATTGCTGTTATTCAGAATGACTTATTTATTTCATAATGAGCTTTTTCACCAGAATGAGTCTGTCAGTCAATCAGTGAAAGTGGGTGGGACCTACATGCATTTTGGCTGATTGTTTGAAATTGACTCGTATTCCTAGATACTTGTTCTGTGGTGTACCAGTCAGAGAGATGACATATTTCTGCAACATCCACACGGCTTTGCTGACCTAAGAGGATCAAATAGAGACAGAGGAACTTTCTTTAAGTGCTGGTCGTCCACGTCTTGAAGTTCCCGTTGAAATACTCCAGACTCTCGTTCTCTAAAAATGATATTCACAATAACAGGGTTTTAAAAATCAAATCCAACTGATCCGTTCACAAAGACACACACAGGACGTCACACACCAGGCAGAAATGAACTTATAGCTAAAAAAAATGATGCCAGGATTCCAGCTCTAATAAAATGACAAAAGAGCAAAAAGAAAACGAATTAATTTTATTTGTTATTTCTTATTATTAATATTTTCAGGCTTTGTTAGTTTGGTTCTGCAGCATGCTCATATTTGTATAATTTATGGAAAAAACATTTTATTTATTTGAGGTTTAATTTGAATTATTCTGGCAATCCATATTTATGAAACCTGAATGAAGCCAGTCAGATGGGAAACATTTTTTCAATTATGTAAAAGAAAAAGAAAAGGTAAAAATGTCTCATTATAAATGTTATAAATTATCCTACAGGTGCAGGTACAGGTGCATCTGGACACAAGGGACAGCAAGGATTCCCAGGTAAATATGTTAACATTTATGAGTCATTTTTCTCATTATATAAAGTTAATTATATTCTGTCAGATTGTTCACTTTTTATGCATTTTCCAATAATGCCATTACTGATAATGCTGAATTTTGATCAGCTGAACTGCTAAAATGTCTCTGTAGCACAAAAGTAACTGATGTGTCTTAGATTTGTTTTGTGTCTTTGAAATATTGTTGTTATATATAAATCTTTTCAAAATTATCTGTATAAAATTTAGCTGTGGTTTATGTTTTTTTGCTTTTAAGCCAGACTAAGAGTCGTGTCAGATCCTCTTTCGCTTTTGTTTTTATGTTTTAATTTCTGGAATATTGTTTAGTTTCCTAAAATATAATGCTGTTTTTCTACATATCTGGTTTCCTTTTTTAATTGTAGTTATCATGAAAATGTTTATGTCCAGTGATTTGTTGGTGTGATTTACACTTAAGGGCCACCGTAGAAATCACAGTTTTGTTCAAACTGTGTTTCAATTAGTCTGCTATGATCTTTTATACTTTGTCTACAACATTCTTACAATATTTTTTACTTATAAATGCATATTTAAAAACTTAAGTATCTTTATTAATAATATTTCTTTATCCTAAAACTAAAGGTGTTCTGCATTCCTTAAGCACATTTCTTATCATTTCTGGATCACTTTTCTCGTCATGTAACAGTTAATTGTAGTAATTATTTGGTGATTGTATTTTAGGAACAAAGCTGTATCTTGTTAAAAAATGGGGAGATGAGGAAGTTATAGAGAGATGTGCAAAGTCTCCTCTGTTATTGTCTTGGTTTGACCAGAAAGAATTCAAAGTTAAATATTGTGTGCTGGCCATTCCTGTTGTCCAGCTTCAGGGAAGTCATGCACAACATGTAGAACCTATTATCAATGAGATGGGGGAACGTATACTCTTTCAGACAGGTATGACGGCAGTGGAACCTCAGTGGCATTAAGTTCTGACAACCCCATCATTGTGTCCCACTGAACAGGAGCCAGCATGAGTGTTGAGGGCATGATGGGTTCTGGTGCGACAGGAGCTTTAGGAGAGACGTCAAGTCGAGACAGCACATCAGCTTTACTGTTTTTGGACCTGTTTTGGAAATTAAAACATGAGAAAAAACAGGCACCAATGTGTTTGAATATTGTTGCTATACAAAAATCTTTGCCTCTGGAGGTAGGCAGGCGCCTGTGTTTGGCAGCGGAGCCGCCACCAGTGTATGAATGTTTGAGTGGATGTGTGTGTGACTGGGTGAATGGGTCTGTGACTGTAAAGCGCTTTGTCCTTGTAGGAAGAAAGGCGCTATATAAGTATACGCCATTTACCATTTTTGTTTGTAAAATGATCTATTTAACCGTGGCTCATATGTTTTTGCTTTCAAGCAAGGCTAGATCCCGATGATGGCTGGTATTATAATGGTAAGTACCGGTATCTGAGCTGCTTTGTTCACTATAGTAAGGATGTGTTGTAATTCTGAAGTGTAACGACCGTACACAGAGTACTCTGGCCTCTAACCGTTGTGTGGTTTACACGTATTCTCTGCTGAAACAAAGGTCTTATGGAACCCACACTTTTTGTTCTTTGGCGTACAAGTGATGCTGGATCAGCTGCTGTAACACCCACTGGACACGTGCAACGTGCTCCCCTAACGTGTTAGAGTAGACCAGGATGTCGTAGATTAAAACGACAAAGCCTTGCAATATGTCCCGAATGTCACTGACGAGAGCCTGGAACACAGAGTGGTGTTACAAAGAACAGTATGTTATTCAGCTCTGATGGTGCCTCGCTCCTTCAAACCTGAATGAAGACTTTAAGATTGTAACATTTTGAGCTGTATTTTTTGATTATGTAAAAAAAAAGAAGAAAAAAAAAGTAAAAATGCCTCAATATAAATGGTCTTTTATCCTAAAGGTTTGTTGTTTTCTGGACGATAGAGACACCCAGGATACCTAGATAAATATGTTAACATTCCTCAGCCTATTTTCTCATTATTTAAAGTTAATAATAACCTACAAATTGTTTACTTTTTTTTGCATTTTTGAGGACCCCCTGGAAAACGAGATGACACATCTCAAGGGGCTTATCCTTCAAACAAATAAATTGAATTGAAAATTTTCAATAATGGCATTACTGATTTATGCTTAATTTTGATCAGTTGAACTGCAAAAATGTCTCTGTAGCACTAAAAAAACTGATCTGTCTTAGATTTGTTTTGTATTGTTAGAATATTGTTGTTATAAAAAATCTTTGTTTGCAAAATGATTTGTTTGAGATTTAACTGTGGTTTATATCTTTTTGCTTTCAAGCAAGGAGCGTTTCCGATTATCTCTCGTATGACGGTAAGTACCATTATGTGAGCTGTTTTTTTTTTTTTTTTTTAACTTGTCCTGTCCAACAGCTGGGCAGACAGATGAGAGCTGAGGGCCTCTTGTGTTGGACAGATTTTACTTTAACAAGAGGGGTTATTAATCTTCAGACAAACCAAAGGTATGTCTGGATAAACCCCTTTTGTAATTGAGGCCAAACTTTATTAATTTCAATCATGTCTGAAAATCTTTGGTGTTGGACCGGACGGAAAAGGAAAGAGGGGAAGAAGAGAGAGGGACGATAGAGAGAGGGGGGGTAGGGGGTGATAATAGGAGGGGAAGGGGGATAAGACCATGAAGCAGCATAAAGCAACAAGTTTACTGGTTGTTAATCACCATGGTAAGGCTCAAATGCAGTACAATAAGGGCGGAGCCTGTCCACACACACACTCAAATGTTATAAACACACCTGCTAGCTGCAAAAAATGTCCACCTGTCGACATGTATACAAAACAGATAGTGTTCACATGCATACTTATGCCTTAAAACCAACTAGTGTGAAATATTTCAGTCATTCAGTCATGCAAACTGTTAGTGCAAAGGTGAGCTAACACCTGTGCTCAGGTGAGTGTTTATGTTCTTCTAAAATGGATGGTGGAACGTGGAAAGAAGGAGGGAGAGTGCCCAGCCATCCCCACCCCAAGACCCCCACCGCAGCAGCAGCGGCAGCCGGAATCCCCCCAGCGCCACACGGGAACGGGCAGGGAACAACCGCCGCCCGGGCGACCAAGCCCGCCATCCAGACCAGGGGCAGGTGGTTGGTTCCCTATAGTAAGGATGTGTTGTAATTCTGAGGTGTAACGACCATACACGGCCAGAACAGAGTATTGTGGCCCCAAACTGTTGAGTGGTTTACACGTATTCTCTGCAGCACTTGAAAACTAATTCTAAGCAGATGTCTTGAGTATAAATAATGGAAAACCACGAAATGCATACTAAAAGTCTATGCTATGTTGTAGTTATTCCTAACCACAGAGCTTTGGGCTTAAGCTAAAATTACTAACTCCTTCCAAGATCATGATTGTTCTCACTAAATTTTTGTTTTCTATTTTGTTTGTTGATGCTGTTAAAAGATATTTGGTCTGAAGATTATTTTAAATATAAATATAAAATGGTATTTTTTCTGTTTTTCAGATTTGGCAGTGGACTACGGTAAATATCTGAGCTGTTGTTTTTCTAATGATCTGTTATGACTACGGTTTCTTTTAATCTAAATTTTTTATAATTGGGAAAACATTTATGTTGAAGCTTGAAAGCAACTTTTACAAAATCATCAGCAAACAAACAGAAATCAGAACCCAGCAAAGTTATTGTAGAGAAGAAATTGTTACAACCTCCAACAGGTAAAATTGTAGCACTGACAGTCTTTTTATCTAAAAAGGTCAGATGTGGGTTTTCCTTTAATACATAGTACAACAGAAATGTGCCCATAACACAATAAAATCCCCTTTGCATTTCATTTGATTATAATGTTCAGATGAGCTGCACCGTGGCGCCAGGGTCGGCCTTGGTCTTCTGGGGGCCCTAAGCGAAATTAAATTTGTGGGCCCTCCAACTGATCAGGAGCACCAAAAAAACGCAACTGTTGTTGTAATATAAATGAGATCTCTCTATTAATACATTTGTGAATTATTGTTGCTGCCGAAGAATTGAATACAGTTAATTGCCTGCATGTTCGATGCACATTTAGTAGTGCAGAACAAATTTTAAATGCAAAGAAATAAATATGAATGACAATGATTGAAAAGTAAAACAGTCAAATGTTTTCCCTTTCAACAGTAGAAGTGGGGACAGGAGTTTCTTCTGCAGCTAAAAAACAAAAATCATTATTATAAAATAATCAATGATAAAACTAATAAAATACCTAAAGCAGAATACTACTCCAACTACTACAACTACTATTCTACAACTCTGTCGTAGAATACTACTAATAGTTTAGTGGCTCATTTAAATCTGTGTGCAGGTTTTTCACAAATGCATGATCTTTTTATATATTTATGAGAGATTTATTGTTTGGTTGTATATTTGTATGAGGTCATATTTATTAATTTAATTATGAACAACTTGGGACTCCATACTCCTCAGCTTGTTTATGAACATAAGGGGATATGCAGACACTGTTTTTTAATACTTTACATCAGGGGTGGCTAACCCTGGTCCTCAAGAGCCTCAACCCTGTCTGTTTTCCAGTTCTCCCTAGACTGCTCGATAATGATAACCAAAATCAGGTGTGTTCAGTTAATCAGGATGTGAAATCACTTGAGGCAGCCAATCAATACGATAACGTGAGTTATTTAAACATTTATCAGCCATCATACCATTATCATTATTTACTTTTCTCTGCTCTCAGCTGTTGTCCGACCTCATCTTAGAAACTTGGGTATCAGAATTATTTTCGAGTTTTCCAATGGAAATTACGACAAACGGGGTCATTTTATGTACAATCTTTACCTCAGATCGATTAGTTTACGTAAATTGCGCAGCTGCACAGAAATACTGGATAATGTAAAAAAGACGGCCCCAACATCATCCAAACTTACCTTGTGATTGATGTTGAAGTTCTTCATCTTTTTTCAGCTCCTAATGATGGATAAAGTATCTTTGGCTTGAAGTTCTCTTGTTGTCGCTTTGATCAGTGTGACAAAATGTGCTCGTTTTTTTCCCCCAACTTTATTGAAATACAATGCGCTCGTAACTGTACAGTGTGCCAGGATCAGATGCAATGATGTTGACCAATTGTTGCTAAGAGGGGCGTAACGTCCTTATTTGGGTTGCCAGATTGGTTCAGGTGTGTTGAAGGGGGGGATCACAAAAGTGCAGGCAACTTTCTTTTGCACAACATTCAGAGCGCACGTTGGTACGGAAATTCTATGAAATGGGTTTGCAGTTTTGGGTCTTTCTTTGTTTTATTTTTTTTCACTACCTCGGGGCCCTGGTAGTGACGGGGGTCCCACGCGGCTGCGTAATTCGCGTACAGGGAGGGCCGGCCATGCGTGGCGCAGTGGTTAGCGCTCTTGCCTTACAGCAAGAAGGCCCCTGGTTCAAGTCCTGGCTGGGGGACATGAAACAGAGCTACCGTGGGGGACCTTTCTGTGTGGACTTTGCATGTTCTCTCCGTGCATGCGTGGGTTTTCTCTGGGGTCTCCAGCTTCCACCTTCCAAAATCGTTCCCCATAGGTTAATTGGTTACTCCAAATTGTCCCTAGGTGTGCATAGGTGTGCGATATGTGTGATCCTGCGACAGACATATGACTTGTCCAGTGTGTCCCCTGCCTTTGCCCATAAATGGCCGGGATAGGCTCCAGCAGCCCTTTGACCCCAAAAGGGATAAAGGCAAGAAGATGAATGAAATAATTTTCAGAAGTTTTTAACCTAATCATAGTCCTAATTTAGGAGGTTTTCGTTTGCCTATTGAGGTGAGTGATAGTCAATGGAGCCTGATGTCAAAGGTTAATAACAAAACTGGTTCCACAATCAGTTGCATTTTACCCCTTACACCCTTTTGCCTCTTACATACTGTAAATGGGACAAAATGTGTTGAAGTTTGAAAGCACCATTGATTTGTCACAGATGAGGATTTTCAACAGCTAAAATCAAATGTATACCATCTTCACAGAACTGCTGCTGACAGTCTGCTTGTGTTTATAATATTGGGAAAAAATAAATCAAATAACAACCCCTTTGTCATTTGCATAAAGCATATTTGCATTAATTGAGATAAATTTATGTGTTATGTATAACAGTAATATCATAGTAGTAAGTCATTACCATAAAAGCATAGTTTCTAATTTTATATGTCACCTTAAGACCTGCACATAATATTTATTCAAATTGTTGTGAAGCAGGAGCAGACAAAAAAATGTGACTGGAAAAAAAGCTTATTTGTGATGTAGAAAATACGCTGGGTGGGCTACTAGCTTCTGCTCCTAACTCTCAGCAACGGGAAGAGTGGGACTTTATGCAGTGATTCAAGACTTTTATTGTTGGCAAATTGTTAAATATATATTGTTGAATAGTTTTATTTATGTGCAAAAAATACTGAATATTTTGTTTCTTGAAATGTTTGTCTTTACAGGTGTCCTCGAGCCAGGTATATCTGCTTCTTTGCTTTTCTTCTGCCACTTTTGCACACACAGCTACTCAGTCTTGGCTTTCCACAATGATACAATAAATGCTTCAATATTATTAGTTTTAAATCTGGATAAAGTTTAGAATATTAGCTTAAATTTAATTTGTTTGCTAGTTCTCTGTTGATATGTATAGAAGAGAGACTGAACAGTCAGAAAATTGTCACTGTCCCAAAAGAATTATGTTAAAGTAAAACATATTTTTTAAATGCTTTATTTTGTGAAACATCTTTGTTTTTGGTTTTCCTTTTTTAGTTGGAGGTTTAAAAGAACAACTTCCAACAGCTTCAGATTTAACCACCATGGGTAAGTTCTTCAAAGTTACATTAATGGTTTTTACTTGTGTTTAACCTTTTTTTTCAGACACAATAGAAGGCAAAAAAAGAAATCTGCAAAAAAGTGTGCAGTTAAATATTTACAGATTGAATCACATTATCTTAGAAACTATAGCAGCCGAATTTGCTGGAATCTTTTTTTTTTTTTTAATCGTGAGATATTATTTCATCTAAGGACCCATAATGTTCTGTCAGTTCATGAGTGAGTTCATTTTTGGGGTTGGCAGCACAGACTCTTCCTGGAAGGGGCTGTTCCTCACTTTGTCATGTCACAATGTGAGAACCTGCTCGTTTTTGTGGATCGGGAGTGGCTGGTGCTCAGAGAGCAGGTTTTAAGAGGAAAGCTTATACATTAATGGAACAAAATACCGCTTTGGGATTTTGTTGTGTGAGGAATTGACCCTATAATACACCAGTCTACAAAATGCTTGTAAAAAGAAAAATAACCTCCATAAAAAACTCTTAAAAGAAAAGTCAAAAGAAACTGAAAAAAGATATAATTCATACAAGAATAAACTAACTGAAATAACAATTGCATTTATTGCAGAAGCATTTATTGCAAAACAATAAAAAAGTCTACTTCAATAATCAACTGAATGAAAATAAACAACAATGTAAAGCGAGTTTGTGAAATATTTAATAACATCATTAAAAATGGGACAAAAAAGTGAACATACCTACCTGGTATGTTCGTAAAGGGGTCAAAGCTATAACATTAATGAAGCCGCAAACAGCCTTTATAACTATTTTGTTAACGTGGGTCCAGAGTTAGCAGCAAAAAATGCAAAACCAGCAAAGACAATAATCCATCATGGAAAGGATCCCACACTCAATCCTTCTCTCTGATGTGGATGAATATGAGCTGATATCAATTGTAAATATATTCAAGAGTAAAAACTGAAAAGATTGTGAGACTATAGATATATGAAAGTGGTGAAATCAAACTCTTAGGGTTTGTTATTGATAAACTAAGTTTGAGGCCACACATCTGACGCAAACTAAAGTCTCAAAAAGTGTCTCAATCATCAATAAATCTAAACATATTTGAATACAACAGTAAATATTTATTGTACTGCTCTAAAATATTACCATATTTCAACTACTTTATAAAAATTTGGTGGAATAATTATAAGAACACACTACATTCTCTCTTTTTACTCCAAGAATTAGCCATCATAATTGTACATCTTGATCATACAAACAATTTCTTTAATCAATCCAGACTTTTAAAACTTTATGACCTTGTTGATTTTTACTCTGCACAACTTCTATACAGAGTCAGTGGGAAATCGTTACCATTCAAAATCCAAAAACAGTTCTTATAAAATGAAGTATGGAACATATTGAGGGAATGTAGGAACTTCAATTTCAAACTGATAAGAACCACAAAGAAAAGTTTCTGTGTGTGGCACTAAACTTTGGTTTAAGTTAAGTAATGAGCTCAAAAAAGGTTCAGATATCCAAATATTCAAGAAAGGTATAAAGAAACTCTGATTTCACAATTGGAAGATAAGAGGAGTTAAGGATAAACAGGTGTTTGAATAATTCTAAATTCATGTGTGAACTTGATTGTGGTTAAAAAATCAAAGCTCTTTTAATTACAACAACTATTGATTTTCTCTACTTGATCTGCAATGTGTAGCAATAATTACTGGTTTAATATGATAATCTGTTCTAAAAATAATTAAAGATTATTACATAACTTTTACCATTACTGTTTACTGAAATAATGAATGAACGTTTTCTAAAGAGTCTAATCAGTCATTAGTAAGCACTGGATTTTGTTACTTGAAAAAATCTGCATTTGATCTGATCAGAACCAGATTATCAAAACTATGCAAAACTATAAAATGAATTAACTCAGAAAGGTTCACCTCTTCCCTCTTCTTTTCAAGTAATGAATCAAGCTCTGCCTGATTTCAGTTGTATTCAATTAATCAAATGTGACTTAAGTGTCTTTTTTATCTATGCATTTCATCATTTCTGCAATATTGTCTACAATAAAAGCTTAAAAGTATCCAATTTTAAAAAGTTGATTTTGCATAATGTAGGCCAATTAACACTCTCTCTATGTTGTTTACCATTTTTTAGGCTCCTGTTGTTTCTCCTGTATCTTACTTTCACAATGTCTGTCCATCATGCACAGCAAGAATACACCAAAGACGATGAAGAAAACAAAAACAGTTTATAAACTGACGTAAACAGAGCAGCACTTATTTAAAAAATGTTGATTTATTTCACTAAAAATATTTCTTTGATTGAGTTTAGGTTAGAAAGTTTTATCCATACTTAGCCAGTGTTGTTAGGATTCCAGCTGTAGCATTGCATACTTAAACAATCATCATCAAACTTATTTTGATGCAGCCTTACTGTGCTGTTACAGTCACAATTGTTGATTTGTGTTATAGATTGTTTTTTCAGTTGTGCGTGACAGCAGGTCTCTTTGTCTCCAGCTCCGGTTTCCCACAGACTTTGGCTCAAATCAGATTTCCCATCTCGACCACTGTGCTTTGATATATCTGGAACTGTCCTCCTTAAACTTCTTCATCATCCCAGCAGGGGTCAGTAGTGAGACTTCCTCAGTCAAAAACAAACACTGTGTTATATGACATATTATTATGCCTACATAACTTTTGTTGCTATTTTGTTTTTTTCTATCAGAGCTTTATATAAACGGAGAACTGGATTCAGTAACGAATGGAGGCTTCAATAAGATTGTCATCCGTGTGGGGAGTGATCAGCGGATTGAGGTTGATGCTGAGGGGATCACTGTCCAGCAGGGACAGAATGTGTCCCGCCATGTGGGACTGGATCCTATCAGATCTGGAAGGTGGCTTTGCTTGGTTAAAAATTCTACCACCATGTTTGAACCATTCAGAATGAACAAAAGTGGAAACTAATGCAAATTTTTGCATATTTTTCTAGTGCAACAATCATCAGGACGGATAAAGAAATAGACATTGAAGCTGAGGACATCCGTCTGATCATCTACATTCATCAGAACGGAGAGCATCTTCTGTGGCCAGCTTTAAGACATATTCCATCGGAGAGTAACATAGACGGACTTTTAGGTGACTGGCTGGAGTGATTGTGTTCATTTGGAACTTAAACCCGGGTTTTAAAAAAGTGCTGCATAGCCTGCTATTACCGAGATACTCCACTCAAATCTAAATGCAGCAACTTTGAAAAAGGTTTTCCAAAAACTTTGCATTGTTGACTGTTATTGTTTCTCAATGGCAAAGAAATTATGAGAGACGCTGCCAGTATGATCATTGTACTGTACTGGTTATTCTAATGCAATAGCTGCTAACTAAAATCTAGTTACTTCAGCCCTATAGTTGAATGTAAATCTAAATGAATGTTGCATCAAAATGAAAAACACATCAACACAATTATTTAAGCAGTTATAACTCAATGTTGTTATATTTGTTCTGACGCTCTATATTGTTTTTATTTCTGTAGCTTTGAAGTCTGTAGCCTATGAGATATCCCAGCAAAGCCCTCTCATCAAAGTGAAGATCAATGAAACAGAAGTTGAAGTCACAAGGTACATGTTTTTATAAGCAATTATTTGCTCTTTTTTTTTTTTTTTTTTGGTTTAACGAAACAAACGTTTCTCCTTTCTCTTTTCTGTTGTAGTGCCACTACAACTGACTACAGTCTTGGCTCTCCAAGGTTCATGGAGTGCTTTCACGCCTCAGCTGATCACATCCTTCCAAGGCCTCTCAGCAATTTTCTCGTGAAGCAGCTTTAAACGGGAATAATTTTCAATTCAAGTCTTTTGATTCACACAAACTGTGTTAAGGATTCAATTGACAATAAAGCTCATACTTCGAGTAAAGGAGTTTGCAGCATTTCAGTTCTTTTCCACACAGATTCCACATTAGACCAGGGATAGTTACAGTACGACCTGGGGGGCCACATATGGCTCGTCAAACTATTTAATCTATTTAATCTGGCCCCCACACTGTAATCAATTATATTGATTATTGACTAATTTTCCCTGTAATTCTGGTGTCTCCCCATAGATGATACTTTACAATATAGTGACTTTTGTTTAGGTGGAGAAACTCCTCATGCATTGGTGTTGTGTTGGCAGATTGGTTGTTTTTCTAATGTTTAGTTGTGTCTTCCATTTCTCTGATCATTCCACCAGCACATGAATGTAGCATTGTTTCTAAGTTTGCTTCTTTCTATGAAGGACATCAAGCCATTGGTACAACTGGCATTAAGAATGAGAACAAAAATCAGTTTTGTAATTAGAACACCAGAATGTTCGGTTTTAAAATATACATAATAATTTTCAATCAAAGATAAAACACGTTTTTGTTCAGATTCTATAATAATTTTCTTCTTTTTGGAGACGCTGCGCATCCGCTGCCGGTCCGGCCCTTCTGTTAAATTTTAGAACCCTTTGTGGCCCACGAGTCAGAACATATGCCCACCCATGCATTAGACTACATGGTTGCACAGAGGGAGATCTTGACTTCTCAGAGATGTTATTATCTTTTTAATACATTGTTTAAATAGCGACTCGTCGCATTTCGGGAAGACACTCTGCAGAATTACAGGTTACTCCCCTAGGGCCGGTCAGTCAATTAACTCACCTGCTTAGCGTCCTATTTAAGTCAGGTGTACAATTGTTCATTCTCTCTTACTTTCAGCGCTCATTCTTCGCCGGTCTCCGTGCCCGCGGAACTCCTTCTCTTTCGGCGTCTTGCTGTGTTCCCCCCGTCCTTCGGATGGATGATCCCCATTTTTCTGATGTGGGATTTTCGTTTCACTGCATCTTCTCTCCTTTTGCGGCAATCAGCGGGCGGCTGACGGCGCACAGCGCGTTCGTTTCGCCACGGTCATCTGCAGGGGGTGTGCTTTCCGTGGTGTCCGTGACCCCCGATCAGGAGCAGTCCGGGTCTTCTCGTCTGCCGTGGTCAGCCGAATTTCTACGGTGAGCGGCATGCGGTTCTTTTCCCGTGTTGCTTTTTCTAAGGCTTCGCTCTTGCTTCCTGTTTACTTCGGTGACGTCACGCCACTAAGGATCCTGGGAATTGTAGTTTTGTCTCTTGGTCCTTTATGATGCACTTCTGATTCCTTTTCTGCTGTGTAGTTCTGCGTCGTCCGGTTATTGTTTCAGGGGTTGTGGGGTCTTTTCTGTGGTTGTGAAGGCTGGCGGTCCTCGTTTTAACAGGTTTCTCATGCTGGCTGAATTTATCGTGGCTTTTAGCATTTTTTCTGTTGCTGTTTTGTTCTTTGGGAGCTGAGTGTGAATCTTGATTATCTTTAATTCGATGCTGGCTTTATTATTATGGCGGTTCTTCTGTTTATTTTCTTCGTTTTTGTAGCTGCTGGTTAGTCAGAATGTGAATTAGTCTCTCTTGGACCCGTCTCTGCTCTGTGGACATTTTCCCTATGATTGGTCTCTCTTATGCAGCGTCTATGGCTCATTTTATTCACTCGGCGATCCTCGTTCGTTGCCCCCGCACGTTCAGCATCTGGTTCTGCTCCGCCTGTTTTTCCCCGCTATTTGTACCCCAGTGAGGGGCCTGCCCTGGCCTCAGAGACTTGCGTCGGCCACATTGGTGAGTGTGTCAGTCTCGTCGCGGCCTTGCTTTCTCGGCTGGACAGTTAATTTGTTGTTCTCTCTCTGGTTTGGTTTGGAGGTTTGTGGGGGCTATGTGATGGATTCTTCCGGGGCATCGTTTTCAAAGCCGCCACTGTGGGTGGCCCCTAGGAAGTGTTCAGGTTGACATGACTTGATCTGGATCTGTTAGCGCCTCGCAGTTCATCTTCTGGGCATCGGTGGCCTGGTTCCCCATGCGCCTTCAGGATTGGTATATATTTTCTTCAGCTGCCCATGCTGTCTCAACAATTAACCTCCGAACGTGATATAAGGCTGAGGATGACTGTTATCGCCGATGTTCTCACTGTTCTGCCTCTATGCCTCTCAGCGGCGTCTTTGGCATTCAGTTGGCGTTCGAAGTGTTTGTCGGTTTACCTTTGAGCTGTCGTGGCAGTCTTAATGATATCAACTTTATTATCAGAAGCCCTGCAATGGATATTTATAGGCGATGGGTCCCCTTCATTTTGCGAGTTATTGATGATTTCTCAGTGACCAAATTTCCTCTGTAACCCTGGTCTTTTGAATCTCTGTGGAAAAACTTTATTTTTGAATCTGGGTTTTCACGTTGTCTACACTGTATGGTCCTCCGCCCATCTGGATTTATTTTTGGATCTGGATGGTTCATTGATGCTTGCCGCTCCCCATTATGGCATCTCTAGCTTTGTGCAGTGTATTGTTTATTCATTCTTTGGTTGAATATGATTTGTCAATGATTGGGCCACCTGAAATTTGCTGTGGCTTTGGTCCCACGGTAATCTGTTCATCTTGTGTTCTTGTTCTGGGTAGCTCGATCCTGGGCCACATGTTCCAGTTCTGGATTTTCATGTTTTGCGTTTGATCTTTCCCTCTCTATGTTTGGAGTGGTTTGTTATGGTAATGACTGTCGTGTCTTCAGGCTCCCCCCACTTGTTCTTCTGAGGCTGCGCCTTCTGGTTTTGGGGGGAAAGATTTATGGAGAGTGGTTTGTGTTTGTCCGGCTGCATGAATTGATAGCTCTAATGGTTTGTAAGGGATCGTGTGGTTAGATTAGATTTGCTGTATTGTCATTGTGCATAGTACAATTTATGAGAGAGAATTTAGCCATGGAGATTATATTGAGGCTGTTTCTATGTGAAATGATAATCTTATGTGTCATCGGTTGACTGGGTAGTGTTTAATAACACCATGAGCAATTTTAACCCTGACCGGAGAAATTATCACTTACACTCTCTCAAGCTTAGTTCAAGAGTTAAATCTTGTTCCAGTAGTCTTCTATCTGCCCTGCTTAAGCAGATGACACTCGGCTAGAGGCATCTCCTTTAGAGGCTTGTTATTCTCCGCCTCTAAATGCTAAGGTTCAGTCTAGCTAAAATACTTAAACCTACGATCCCTTGTGGATCTGAAGTTCTTCTTTTTGCAGTATCCAGACGCCCTTGGCTAATTAAAACTTCAATAGTCTATGCTTTGTTGTCCACCTATTTGAGGACCACTGATATCATAACCGGCCGAGCTGCGATCCATTGCTACGTGGGATGTTGACCTTCCTCATCTACAAATATTCTTGGTCTTTGGTTACCCTTCCATCTTCCTCATCTACAAATATTCTTGGTCTTTGGTTACCCTTCCATCGCCTGCTCCTCGATGACCTTCTGAAGGTGGATCCCTCTGGAATTGTCAAAGGTTACTTCTCTTACATTAGTGTACATAAAATTGGTGTTAAGATTTCTTGCAGGTTCTATATTTTTTATCAATTCTTCAGAATTTGGGATTCTGGCGGTTTTTATGGTGCGATGAATCCATAAAGGGATTTTTACTTACTTACCTACTAAATTTCACTTCTCAGAATTGTTCTTTAAAAGCACTGTTATTCCATTTATATCAAGAATTTAAAACTGAGCGATTTCTGGGTTATTTCTATATTCTTTGCCGAGACTAATTATGCTTTGTCTTTATCTATGCATTGCATCCTGAGCCTGTGAACCCCTACCTCCCTGTCTGCTCTCCGTTTCCGGCGAATGATGTCACCCCTGCATTCCTTGATCTGGTGCTGCAAAGATGTCTGCTTGTCCTGCGGTCTTCCGTCAGACCTTTACACCCTGCACTCCCTGAGAATAGGTGCCGCTACGACTGCTGCTCTTCATGTGCCATCATCTCCGCTAAAAGCAATGGGAAGGTGGTCCTCCTCCGCTTTTCAGAGATATGTTAGATTAAATTCTGATGAAATATTTGCGGATCAAAGAAAAATAAGTCTGGTTTGAATGATGAATACGTTAAGTCAGGTGGAAGCCGCGAATGAGGAGTATTAACTGCATTGGTGTTAAAATTGAATCAGGTTGTGTAATCTTGTTGGCTCCCCTTCATTCTTCCCTCTCTCTTCAGATAGTATGTTACCCTGGTGAACGGGAGCGGCCCAACGGTCAATGGTGCCGGGTAAACACATTGCAGATCCACTAGATGGCATGTTCCCTTCGTAGAGTGGTTCTCGAACGGGAGCGGCCAAACGGTCAATGGTGCCGGGTAAACACATAGCAGATACACTAGATGGCATGTTCCCTTCGTAGAGTGGTTCTCGAACGGGAGTGGCCAAACGGTCAATGGTGCCGGGTAAACACATAGCAGATCCACTAGATAGAATGTTCCCTTCGTGGAGCGGTTCTCGAACCGAGCGGCCCAATGGTCAATGGTGCCGGGTAAACACATAGCAGTTACACTAGATAGAATGTTCCCTTCGTACAGTGGTTCTCGAACGGGAGCGGCCAAACGGTCAATGGTGCCCGGTAAACACATAGCAGATACACTAGATAGCATGTTCCCTTCGTAGAGTGGTTCTCGAACGGGAGCGGCCAAATGGTCAATGGTACCGGGTAAACACATTGCAGTCATACTGGAAAATGAAATGAAATGAAGTGAAAATGGAATGCCGCCGAAAACACACCTCATTATTTTCTTCTTCTGGATGATCTTGGTGTTGGGGGTTTTGTTACCCGAAAGTGTATGAAAAAAATAATTGTCTCTAGGAATTGAACGGAGGCTTATGCCAAAACGAAGTTGTGAATCAAATTGTGAATGCCAACCTAAAGATGTTGTGAAAANGAATGCCAACCTAAAGATGTTGTGAAAACCTAAAGATGTTGTGAAATAAATATTCTTGTGCAAGAGTTGTCTGACTGAAATTAAATACAACAGACAGTGTATTCTTACTTTTTTCTCATTCCTGTCATGTTCGGACGTAAGTTCATAGTGACCCAGGTGCTGGAACCCCGAAGAAGGCTCGGACAAAGAGGCAAGTTTTAGGATTTTAATGGAGAAGTAGATGAATGTGCAGTCTTTCCAGGCGGGGGCGCGGCTGCTGACTGGAGGTATCTTGCTGCGGAAATCCATGCGTGAGCACACGTGAAACCAATTGATGACACGGCAGAACACAGGACTGGACTCAGATGCAGAGTTTTAATCACCTGACGTGATAATATCAGGCTAAGCTTTGTCAAGGAGGTAACAAGACAAACAGGCACTGGACACAGGGAAAACCAGGCTATAAATGTGTGCTTCAGAGGACTCTGAAGTTCCTGTGATGTCATTTCCGGGTGAGCTTTTTCCAGTACTAGCCGTGTGTGACTACTGTCCTCTTGTTTAGCATTAACCCTTATAGTAAGCAATAGTAGTCAGGCTATCTGGGGTTAATATTCACATCTAGCACCTTTTAGTAGCGAATACACTACTGTCAAACCGCTTGCTGTTCACTTTCTCATTTTGCTAAATAAACCACTTCTCTTTACCTAAACACCGCTAGCCTTAGCTTAGAACCTAGCATGGCCACCACTCTTTCCGCCTCTCCTCCTCTCTCCTGCCCCATGTGCCATATGTTTAGTGATGATCCTGCCTCCTTTAGTGAAGATAGCGGTAGGTGTGTTAAGTGTAGTCTTGTGTTAGACTTGGAGGCCAGGCTGGAGCAGTTAGAAGCGTGGCTCCGCACAGTGGAAGCTAAGCCGGCTAGCCAGGTCGTTACTCGTAGCGCGGGCTGCGCTACCAGGGCTAACTTAGTTAGCACCCCACCGCCCTCCCAACAGCCGGGAGACAGTCAGGGGTTTGTACCGGTTGGGAGGAAACATAGTGCTAAACGCAAAAACTTAGAGCACCCGAGACTCCACGTTAATAATAGGTTCTCCCCCCTCAGCGACTCACCCGCTGAACACTCAACTCTGGTTATAGGCTCTTCTGAAGTTAGAAACGTGGAGCTCCCAGCGGCTACAGTCAGGTGTTATCCGGGGGCCAGAGTATGTGACATCGAGGGGAACCTTAGGATGTTAGCTCAGACTAAGTCCAGGTTCCGTCGAGTCGTGATTCACGCAGGCGGTAATGATGCCCGACGGAGACAATCAGAGGTGGTTAAGTTAAACGTAGCTTCGAAGTGTAAACTGGCTAAGACGATGTCCGACACTGTAATTTTCTCTGGTCCCCTGCCGAACTTAGTCAATGATGAAATGTACAGCCGCTTTTCATCATTTAACCGCTGGCTTTCTAGATGGTGCCCAGAAAACGGCGTTGGTTTTGTGGATAACTGGAGCGCGTTTTGGCGGAAGCCCGGTCTCATGCGGAGAGACGGCGTCCATCCCACCCGGGACGGTGCCGCTCTTCTTTCTAGAAACATTTCTGCTAGCCTTAGTCTGTCAACCTGACAATCCAGAGACGAGACCCGGGCGCAGAGCAGCAGTGTAAAACGCTCCTCTGAGCCTCCCTAAGGGTTAGTGCCGGTGCAAAACCCACGCAGGGAAAGTCAAGCAGGTTCGAGCTTTAGCTTATGTGCTGAAAGACAAATAAAAGGAGCGCGTCAAAGAAACCTTAAATTGACAGACAGCAGTTCTCACAAGCAGAATTATGATGTAATTAAATGCGGTTTATTAAACATTCGATCCATTTCCTCCAAGTCCCTCTTAGTTGATGAGTTAATCATTGATAACAACCTTAGTCTTTTAGCCTTAACAGAAACTTGGCTCCAACAGGATGACTATGTTAGATTGAATGAAGCAACCCCCCCCCCCCACACACACACACACTTGGAGGTGGTTTGGCAGTAATATCACAGTCTAGCTTACTTCTCAGCTCTAAAGTTAAAAATGCTTATAATTCATTTGAAAACATCATATTGTCTTTAAGTCACCCAAACAGGAAGACTCAAAAACCTGTTTTATTCATAATTATCGCCCCCCCGGCCCATATTCAGAATTTTTAACTGAGTTTTCCGACTTCCTATCGACTATTGTCTTAGATTCTGATCAAACTATAATATTAGGGGATTTTAATATTCATGTTGATGACCCCAGTGACTGTCTAGGAAAGGCTTTTGCAGCTTTATTAGATGATGTTGGTTTCAGGCAATCGGTGGTTGCCCCGGCCGGTTGGCTGCCTCGGTCCCGTCAAGGCCTGACCAGAGCTCTTCTAGGGGGGGGGCAGGGGGACAGCTGTTTGACCACCGGGGGACAGTCCCCAACTTACCTCCTTCCTCATATAACCTCATATTAGGGCGAGGGGTGGGGGGTCTAGCCTGCGATGCGCCTTGGGGGGGAGCTACTTGGCATTGGCCCCCCTCCTATGGTTGCCGTATGGAGTGGGCCCCCCCTCTTTCGGTTTTATTTGCACCTTAGACATGTAGGGTCCTTGGTAGGGGGGGTGCTTGGACATCACTGCCAGTAAGCAGCAGATGTCCTCCTAGCACCCTACCCACCAATTTTAACCACACCTTAGACATTTAGGGCCCCTTGGTGGGGAGGGTGAGGGGACATCACTGTGAGTAATCAGGAGATGTCCCCTTAGTGCCCTACTTGCCAATTTTAACTGCATCCCCCTTAGTACAGACACCACTCCCCCTTCAATATATACATTCCAACATAAACACACACACATGCACACACACACCCTCTCAAACACACATACACGCACACACATTTTGCAAGGAAGGTGGGACCTGGGTCCATCTGTCCCCTACCCCTTCCCTGGTGGGGGGTGCGGGCCCCTTGGCGACGGCGGCCGTGTCCCCTGGGTGCCGGCTTCCTGGGCCCGGCGGTGCTCTCTCCGCGCGGTGGGGGGGTTCACATTACACCTGAGCCGGGGGTGTTCGTGTCCCTGGGGGGTGGGTCCTGGTCCTTGCCCCTGAGCGCTGGGCCCCGCCAAACTTCCATCAGTGGCAGAGCCTGGTCGGGCCATATTTACAACACTCCTTGTGGGCCCCTTTTTTTTTCCCCGGGGTTCCCCCCTCCTGGGCGGGGGCGACGGGCCCCTGCCTTGCGCCTCCCTGGACCAACCGTGGGCCGGGTGGGTGGCTGCCTGGAGCGCGGAGCGGGTCTCCCTTGGGGAGTCCTGGCTCGTACTCCTGCCCGGAACTCCTGGGTGGTGGTGGGGTGCTCGTCTGGGGCTGTGGGCGTCCTTCTCCGGTGGGGCCCTGCGTTGGGCTCTCCTGGCGCGGCTGCTTTCCTGGTTGGGCTGGGGCGGCGCTCTCTTTCCCTCCGCACCTCCCTGCTCTCTGGCTCTGGGGGCCTCGCGGCGGTCCTGCTGGCCGTGGCCTGGGTGGCGGTCTTTGTCGCCCGGGGGGCGGTTGTTCCCTGCCGTTCCCGTGTGGCGTTGGGGGGATTCCGGCTGCCGCTGCTGCTGCGGTGGGGGTCTGGGTGTGGGGGTGGCTGGGCGCTCCTCCTCCTTCTTTTCACATTCCACCATCCATTTTAGAAGAACATAAAGACTCACCTGAGCACAGGTGTTAGCTCACCTTTGCACTAATAGTTTGCATGATTGAATGAATGAAAGATTTCATACTAGTTGGTTTAAAGGCATAGGTATGCGTTTGTGAACACTATCTGTTTTGTGTACATGTTGACATGTGGACATTTTTGCAGCTAGCAGGTATGTTGATAACATTTCAGTGTGTGTGTGGACAGGCCCACGCCCCCACAATTACATTTAGAAAACAAAAAATGAAATTGCAAAACAATCCAGCGGTGAATTCATGCTTCAGACTGTGAGGCTAATCCTCTGTTAATAAACTGTATATAAATAAATTTTCATTATTTCTAAAATGAAGAAAGCAGTGAAGATGTGTATCATAATACAATCATTTTTACTTTCAGATATTTCCAAACTGGATAAAACCGTGCATAACTTGGTTAACTAGGCTGCGCTCCTATTGCGAAAACAAGTCACCTCTTCAACAGTTCATAAGGCAAAGTAAATGTTTGCTGAACCAACTATCTATGGTTTGTGTTGCATTCATAGTTATGCAGCCAAACCTGTAGTGCTGTCATTTTGTAGCCTTCAGCATGAACCCCACGCGCTTACGCATCATAACTGTGGGTTTAAAGTATGTGAAACTGTGAACAGATTTGTCAGGTTTTTCTCTTTGACTGGAAACGACAACTGGAGCAACCAAAGAGCTTATTTTATACAAGATCATTTAACTGCAGAAAGTTATTAAAGGTGTCAGCTGGGCCTGTGGCTAGATCAAAAAGATTTGTGGACTTTAATCCATCAGACCAGGGTTGGTTATTGTGTTATGAGGAGTCTAAGCAGGGAGTTAGCCACAGGTACACAACAAAAAGGTTAAAAAAAATTAAATAAATAAAAAAGAGGGGCGGGACATTGGAGAGTGAGACACACAGAGCTGTGAGGTGTGGAGTTTCTCAAATGCAGTAGACGCTGTTTGGACTTCCTACACTTTAGCTCCTAGGGTTCTTTTTCACTATAGTTCCAATGACTTGGTACAGAGAGTGAGAGATGCTGATAAATTTCCCACTTTCGTGTGAACGGGTTTCCTTTCTGGCCCTCCTAGGAGCAAATCAAAGACTCAGGTGAACCAACTGTCCATAAAAACCCTGCTGTTCCAACAGCTCTCCACTGAGGGTCGCTATTGTCAAAAGCAAACTCTGCTTTGGAAGGCAAGAGAAGAAATTAAAGAAGCGATTCCTCTGACCGTTTATTATGATGCAATGGCATTATTTAGGGCTTGCACCTTTAAGCACCTTTGCACTTACGCCTAAAACATTCAGTAATTTGTTTGTGATTTGTGCTTCCCTAGAACCACTCTGGTTGGGCTTTCCTTTTACTCATAATGCATGGCATCCTTTTCCACCTTTGGTCATCTGGATAGTGCGTGGTGTAGTCACACTGATGTTAATAGCACCAGAGTTCATCTGCAAGTGAGCAGAGACTCACACTTGCAAAAGCCTTTGTCAAAACTGCCCTTACAGGTGGATACGGGCTGTCTGTCATGCACATCTACAGGCATGATACGGGCGACAGGTCATAGCGAATAGTTATACAACATGTAAGGGTAATAAAGGGTGAAGTTTGTGAGATTGCACGTCGTATAAATTTTTCCTTTTTTGTGACCACCCTCAAATCCTGCGCACTGCACAGAAAGCCCATGAGTGGCGTAAAAGTTGTAAGTGCTCTTCCCTTGGGTGCAGCCTGACTGTTAGAATGTACGGTAAATGTTTTAGGACAACTTTGGTAAACGATGAGGCATTATGGGTACCATATTAGGGAGCCTTGCAGATGTCCCTCAATTGTTTGTGAATAAGGTTTGCCTTATCTAACTGTTTAGTTCAAAATATGGGACTTTTTAAATGTAAAAACTTTTTGTTTTTCTTAAATCAGAGAGCCACAATAGAGTGGTAAAAGAACCACATGTGTCTCCAAAGCTCCAGGTTGCAGACCCCTCAACTCAATTATTAGCTATTACTACCAGGTGAATTTTTTTTTTCCAAATTATTTGCTCTTTTTAGCCACTTGTTGTCCCAGTACCAACTTTTTTAAGATCTACATGAGAGGTGAAATTAAGCCTATCACGAGCCCATTTAATACATTATTTAAATATGTTACATTAAGAATATAAAATAGGTTTTTAAAATGAAATGTGGACTTTTTGGTGAAGTA
>CM074506.1:10799237-10837441 GCA_037389245.1 Oryzias sinensis | reverse complement strand
CTGAGCACACTGTCAGTTGGGGCCTTGAGCTTGATGTACTCATGCATCTTGGATGTTTCATCCTGGATAGTGGCTTCTACGCTCACTAGTCCTCGGCCTCCTTCCTTGCGGCTAGCATACAGTCTCAGGGTGCTGGATTTGGGGTGGAACCCTCCATGCATGGTGAGGAGCTTTCGTGTTTTAACATCCGTGGTCTGTATCTCTTCCTTTGGCCATCTTATTATTCCTGCAGGGTATCTGATAACTGGCAGTGCGTAGCTGTTTATTGCCCGGGTCTTATTTTTTCCATTGAGCTGGCTTCTCAGGACTTGCCTCACTCGTTGGAGGTATTTAGCTGTTGCAGCTTTCCTTGTTGCCTGCTCGAGGTTGCCATTTGCCTGCGGAATTCCAAGGTACTTGTAACTGTCCTCGATGTCTGCTATTGTTCCTTCTGGGAGTGAGACCCCTCCTGTGTGGACTACCTTGCCTCTCTTTGTCACCATCCGGCTGCATTTCTCGAGCCCGAATGACATCCCAATGTCAGTACTGTAGATCCTGGTGGTGTGGATCAGGGAGTCAATGTCACGCTCGCTCTTAGCATATAGCTTGATGTCATCCATGTAGAGGAGGTGACTGATGTTGGCCCCATTTCTGAGTCTGTCTCCATAGCCAGTCTTGTTGATTATTTGGCTGAGGGGGTTCAGGCCTATGCAGAACAGCAGTGGGGACAGAGCATCACCTTGGTATATCCCACATTTGATGGACACTTGTGCAAGTGGCTTCCCATTGGCTTCAAGGGTGGTTTTCCACAGCTTCATTGAGTTTCCTATGAAGGCTCTTAGAGTCCTGTTGATGTTGTACAGCTCCAAGCATTCAGTGATCCATGTGTGTGGCATTGAGTCATAGGCCTTCTTGTAATCAATCCAGGCTGTGCACAGGTTGGTATGTCGTGACTTGCAGTCTTGAGCGACTGTTCTGTCGACCAGGAGTTGGTGTTTGGCTCCTCTGGAGTCTCTACCAATGCCCTTCTGTGTGTTGCTTATGAATTGATCCATGTGCCTATTTATCTTGGTTGCAATGATGCCAGACATGAGCTTCCATGTTGTGGAGAGACAGGTTATTGGCCGGTAGTTGGATGGGACTGCACCCTTTGAGGGATCCTTCTGGATCAGGATTGTTCGCCCTTCTGTTAGCCATTCGGGGTGAGTCCCATCTCTTAGCAGCTGGTTCATTTGTGCTGCCAGGCGCTCGTGGAGTGCGGTAAGCTTCTTTAGCCAGTAGGCATGTATCATGTCAGGGCCAGGTGCTGTCCAGTTCTTCATACCTGAGACTCTTTCTTGGATGTCTGCCACTGTGATGGTTACTGGATTCTGTTCAGGGAGGTTGCTATGTTCTTTTCTCAGAGAGACCAGCCACTGGGCATTGGTGTTATGTGCTGTCTCTTTCTCCCATATACTTTTCCAGTACTGTTCAGTTTCCAGCCTCGGTGGGTCTGCTCGGCTGTTTTGACCCTGCCACTGAGCATACACTTTTGCAGGTTGAGTTGCGAAGAGCCTGTTTATTCTTCTGGCTTCATTGTCTCTTGTGTACCTCTTTAGGCGGCTGCTCAAGGCTAGGAGCCTTTGTTTGGCAGTTTCCAGTGTATCTCTTAGGTACTTGCTTTCTCATTGTACCTCTTTGAGCCTCTGTCAGCCTACTCACATCCTTCCGAGTCACTTTGATTTTGGCCTCTAACCGTTGCTTCCATGGTGGGTACTGCTTTCTTCCATGGTTGCTCTTATAGCCAAGCATCTCAAGGATCACTGCTGCTGAACTGTAAACCAGTTCATTGGTTTCTGTGATGGTTGTGGTAGGAATTGCCCTCAATGCTTCATTCACAGTTTCCAGTAGACTTTCAGGCGGTACATCACCTAACCGTTGTAGCTGGTGTCGGGGTTGCCTAGTGTTCATTGATCTTTCAGGTCAGTTGCTGCCTCGCTCAGCGGAATTGTGGTTGTTGGGGCTGTGTACCCAATCTCAGGGTGGGAGTGTGGTATAACCTCCTCTCTGACCTGTTGTTCTGGCTCTCCTGTGGTATTGTATTGTATCGCTTCAATCTCAAGTTGTGACAGGAGTTGCCGTTTGTGGATGTTAGAGCACTGGGCTACCAGTTGTTTGGCAGTTAGCCTTGATTGTGGGTTTCGAAGCATCCATTCATTCCACATTCTCTGCATGTAACCCCTCTGGGTGGGATTACTCGAGTAGTAGCATTCTAACAGAACCTTGTTCTCACATCTAGTCCATTTCCATCTTGTTCCAGTAGCCCAGTTCCAGTAGGGTGCTCTGGTCCCTCAGCACCTGACGCAGACCTTGTTTGGCCGGGCGACGTCTGAGCCGGCATGACATGTGGTTCATTGTCTCTCATGTTGTGAGGTAGGCATTAGCGTTAAGGGACTTGCCCAAGGACCCTCACTGGGTGATGTTAATTGCCCGTCATTGTTATGGTAATTGCACCATTTCCATTGCCATTTTTCCACTACCATTAATTGTTCATTCCGCCCTGGGAATCGAACCGGGGTTTCCTGCATGACAGTCCTTGCAGGGACTGTCCGAGCTACCCAGCCGGTTATATATATTTCCAGTACTAGTCGTGTGTGACTGCTGTCCTCTTGTTAAGCATTAGCCTGACTACTATTGCTTACTCTAAGGGTTATCTGGGGTTAATATTCACATCTAGCACATTTAGGAGCGAATACACTACTGTTAAACCGCTTGCTGTTCACTTTCTCATTTTGCTAAATAAACCACTTCTCTTTACCTAAATACCGCTAGCCTTAGCTTAGAACCTAGCATGGCCACCACTCTTTCCGCCTCTCCTCCTCTCCTTTTTTTTTTCAACAAACTTTATTGTACATTTTTCAATTTACAGACATTCACAGTCACTTACTTGCACAATAAACAATTGTTAATATCAAACACACATAAGACTGAAAAAACGAAAAATAGTAATATTTTTAAAAATGTGTGTGCCTCTGTTTTTTTTTTTTTTGTTTTTTTTTTCTATAGATGCTCATATACAAACCAAATTAGGGTGAACAAACGTTATAAATGCACATATAGAAAAAAAAAGAAACAGAAATGAAATAATAGGCAAAGGCAAGGCCAAAACAATTCAAAATAATAATACTTTTGATATATTTTGATAAATGACTGTAGTTTTCTTGTTTTTGTTAGGAATGCATTTAAGACACTTATAATAATCAGAAAAAATAATTCAAAAAAATACTAAATATAGGGCATGTATTTTTCCATTTACACAAATGAATGAAATGTTTTCATAAAATAATAACAACATTAATGACATCAGAAACTCCCGGGTCCAGATTTTCCATATAGAAAAGAACATCACATAAGGAAAAAAAAGGAATATTTAAAATTTTGAGTGACAACCAATTGTGTATATCAGACCAAAATATTTTAACCTGGTTGCAACTGTAAAACAGATGTTCTAATGTTTCAGTTTCAGATGAACAGAATATGCATAGTTCCGTTTCAAATTTGAATCTTTTATGTAAAAAATCTCCAACAGGGTAAATTTTAGATATTATTTTAAAATGCGTTTCTTTCATTTTAGGAGGAAGTGGGTACTTTGTGTATAAAGAAAAAGATTTGTTCATTTGGGTGATTTCTAAATCGCATCTATTGTTTATACTAAAGTTGCAGAAAATTAATTGTTTAAAGGTTAGAGTTATTAATTTATTGTTGCATTTTTTATCTTTTAGGGGAATATTATTAATCTTCAGCTCCGAAAGTTGTGGTTTGATTTCATTGTATTGTAGTATGTTTTGAATGAGATTAAGTAGAGGTATGGGAATTGCTTTACAGACTTTGTTATAACAGTTACTAGAATCCTTAATCTTGTATTTGGTTACAAACTCATAGTATAACAGCCTTCCATCAGTACGCATCAAGTCATGGACAAAATACACACCATTATCATACCATTCAGACATAAACAAGGATTTCTTGTTTACAGTTATAAATCTGCTGTTCCACAAAACAGTGTTGTGAGGGGAGAAGGTATGGTTGAAAAGCATCTTCCCAAATTCTAAGGCTTGTTTGTAGAAGTTTGATAGTTTTATTGGTATTTTTGATGTATTATAATCACACTTCAGCAAAAACTCCAGTCCCCCGACCTTACGGAAGAGTTTGTTTGGGATATGATACCACATAGAATGAGGCTGGGAAATACAACCTTTTAACCATTTCATTCTAAAAGCTACAATCTGTGATTCAACATCTAAAGCTTTTAAACCACCATTTTTATAAATCTCTGACCAATTGTGATTTTCGTATATAGTGAGCCTTATTTTTCCAAATAAATTTAAAGAGAATAGAATTACACAACGTGATGTTCTTTGGAAACAAAAGTATTTTATTGATAACAACAGGTACCATATTTTTTATTCTTTAAAAATAAAGCTGTGTCATCAGCAAATTGACAAATTTTAAATTCCCTGTCTAAAATGTTAATACCCTCAAAATCTGGAGAATATTTAAGAAAGATGGCTAGTAATTCCGCTGAAATTATGAACAACAGCGGGCTAATTGGACATCCTTGGCGAACACCTCTATTAACAGGAAAACTGTTTGAGAAACCTCGGTTGAGTGCAATGTTGCTACTTATGTCTTTGTAGAACATTTTAATTATGTTACAAAATTTTGATTCAAAGCCAAAGGTTTTCAAGGCATTAAACAAAAAGGCGTGTTCTAATGAGTCGAAGGCCTTAAAAAAATCCAAAAAAGGATAAGACTTTCCTGAGGAATAATTTGATTGTAATCTAATATATCTAAGATTAAGCGAGTGTGGTGGTGAATATGTCTCCCCTTAATAAATGCTGATTGTGATTCGTCTATGATCTGAGATATTCCTGATTTCAGTCTGTTAGCATAGATATGTGCTAGTATTTTATATTCACAACAAAGAAGTGTGATTGCTCTCCAATTATCAATTAATAACACATCTTTGCCTGGTTTGGGTAAAAGGGAAATAATGCCTCTTTTCATTGTAGGTGACAACATCTGTTTGTCGATACATTCATTGAATGCCTCAAACAACCTTTCTCTGATGTCAGTCCAAAAGTGTTTGTAGAACTCAGCTGTAATTCCATCAGGTCCCGGTGATTTACCACTGGCCATCTGGGAAACAGCTTTATCAAGCTCATCTATAGTAAGTTCAGATTCCATTAGATCTCTAAATGTCTCGTCTATTTTAGGGACTTTATCATAAATTAACCTTTCAAATAAAAGTGTGTTTTGATTTGAATATTGAGTAGTGTAAAGGTTTTTATAGAAGTTGGTGATATAATCCTTAATATTGTTTTGATCGTCTACTAGAGAGTTTTCTATCTGTAACTTAGAGATTGTTTTTTTCCTTTTTACTTTTTTCCAAGTTAAAAAAGTAAGTTGAATTTTTTTCTCCATCTTCCATCCACTTTGCCTTTGAACGAATAAATGTTCCTTTGGCTTTTTCGGTATAGAGTTCATCTAATTTAGATTGCAATTTGTTAATTTCAATGACATTCTCCTCACTCAGTTTAGTTATATCACACAAAGTGTTTAATTTTGAAATTATTTCAGTCTGTTCTTGTCTTTTTTTCCCAGTCAAAATTTTTCCTTCTACAATCGCTATTTTTCTAATATTAAATTTTAACCACTCCCACCTATTAATAGGAGACAGGTATTGTATTTCTTTTATTTCAGGAATAAGTGATTTGATTTTTTTTACAAAAGTTTTTGTTATTTAAAAGGCTATTATTGAATTTCCAGTGGGATGTTCCATTTTTTGGTTGATTTTTTTCAGGGGAAAGAGCCAAAGTGATAGCACAGTGGTCAGTGAGAGGAGAGTGGGAGATATTACAATTCAAGGTTGAAGATGTTAGATTACTTGTTACTAACCAGTAACCTATCCTTGAGTGTTGAGAGTGTTGAGAGTTATTCCAGGTGTATTGAAGCTTATTTGGATTTTGTCTACGCCAAATGTCGATAAAGTCGAGAGAGTTAGAAAATTCAGAAATAATTTTATTGAAACGAGGAGAGTTATGTTGAGTCGGATATCTGTCTTGGTTTTCATCTGGTACTACATTAAAATCACCTGCAACAATAACCTTGTCAGTTGCATACATCTGTTTCCAGTTGATTATCTTGTGATTTATGTTTGTGAGGAATTTCTGATTTTTTGTCCTATTATTGAAACCATAAATGTTAACAAGAATATATTTAGTGTCGTCCACCTCAATGTTAACCATTAGCGAATGACCTTCCGTGTCACTTTTATGATCAACAAATTTACCATCAAAATTATGTAAGAAAATTGCCACTCCTGCTGAACGAGGACTTCCATGAGATAAATAAATGTTTCCACTGCCCCACTGAGATTTCCAAAAATCAAAATCTTCACTACTGTGTGTCTCTTGAAAGAAAAAACAGTTCACGTTAACTTGTGCCTTACAGTAAAGAAAAATTGCCTTGCGCTTTGTTACATTCTTAAAACCACGAACATTTAAAGATAACAAAGAAAGAACCATAAAGAATAGATGGAAAGCAATTAACTCCATAAAGGGCTATAATGCAATTTCACATTTTTCTAATCGGTTTTCTCAAAGCTGTAATAACATTTAACACTATAACATACCAGCTTTGGATTTATTTTCTCTCTTCTTCTTCAGGAAGATATCTTTGTCCATTCAGTCTAGATGAAGGATTGTTGGTTTCAAGCAGTGACCTGATGACCATCGATGACCGCGTAGCCGTCCTTTAAAAAGGCCTTGAGTCCTCTCTTCCTCGCCTCCTCCACTCTCGGCCAAAGACGCTGACGAGTCTCCCTGTCTTCTTTGCAAAAGTCTTCTTTGAAGCGAACATTTAGATCTTTGCAGATTTTTGCATTTTTTGACATTCTCTAGACTTGGTCTCGAACAACTCTCATTCCAAACTGGATGATAATTTGTCTTGGTTGGTTATTTTTTCCTTTCTGTCCCAGCCGATGCACTGTGTCCACTGAGTGTCGTAGTTCCTCAACGTTGACCGACATCACTTTGGAAAGGATCTTGAGAGTTTCATCTCATGTGAGTTCCCCTTCTTTCTCAGGAAGGCCAATAAGTCGCAAAGACCATCTTCTATTATATCTTGCATGTTCCAGACACATTTCACGGAGAGAAGCATTTTCTTTTTGCATAGACACCATCTGCAGTTTGAGGCGGTTCACATCTTCCACAACACTTTTAACAGCAGCTGTATTTGCATCAACAGATTCTTTAACTTGTTTAACTGCATCTCTGATCTCTTGCAGTTGAAACACATATCCTTTCAGATATTCGCTTTGAGTGTCAAACTTGGTTGTCAGGGTTTGAATTGCGTTAAAGAGGACACTGTTGGATATTTCCTCCTTGCGTTCTTGTGGAGCATTCTTTTTAATTTTTAGGGTTCGGGCTTTTTACCGGTGTGTGGTGTCTGTTGACTCTCGTTTGATCTTGTGAGATGTCTTCCTGTTCCTCCATCCATTCAACTTCTCCCTCGCTGCACGTCTGTCCTGAAGCCACTAGATGGTACTCATGGTCTTTGCTAGTGTTAGCTATTTCTTCACGTCGAAGTTTGAAAAATATAACAAAAACAGTGGTAAACAAACCTCTTTCAAGCTGAATCGGTTTGAGAGTTCTTTGCTGGTATCTTCTTTAGCTTTGGTTGAACTTCTCATATAGAAAGAGTTATTATTTCAGGTAAAGCGTCGGAGCCCCGAAAAAAGTAACCGCTTATTCCGCCATCTTGGTAACACCCCTTTCTCCTCTCTCCTGTCCCATGTGCCATAAGTTTAGTGAGGATCCTGCCTACTTTAGTGACGATAGCGGTAGGTGTGTTAAGTGTAGTCTTGTGTTAGACTTGGAGGCCAGGCTGGAGCAGTTAGAAGCGTGGCTCCACACAGTGGAAGCTAAGCCGGCTAGCCAGGTCGTTACTCGTAGCGCGGGCCGTGCTACCAGGGCTAACTTAGTTAGCACCCCAGCGCCCTCCCAACAGCCGGGAGACAGTCAGGGGTTTGTACCGGTTGGGAGGAAACAGTGCTAAAAGCAAAAACTTAGAGCACCCGAGACTCCACGTTAGTAATAGGTTCTCCCCCCTCAGCGACGCACCCGCTGAACACTCAACTCTGGTTATAGGCTCTTCTGAAGTTAGAAACGTGGAGCTCCCAGCGGCTACAGTCAGGTGTTATCCGGGGGCCAGAGTTGGTGACATCGAGGGGAACCTTAGGATGTTAGCTCAGAGTAAGTCCAGGTTCCGTCGAGTCGTGATTCTCGCAGGCGGTAATGATGCCCGACAGAGACAATCAGAGGTGGTTAAGTTAAACGTAACTTCGGTGTGTAAACTGGCTAAGATGATGTCCGACACTGTAATTTTCTCTGGTTCCCCGCCGAACTTAGTCAATGATAAAATGTACAGCCGCTTTTCGTCATTTAACCGCTGGCTTTCTAGATGGTGCCCAGAAAACGGCATTGGTTTTGTGGATAACTGGAGCGCGTTTTGGGGGAAGCCTGGTCTCATGCGGAGAGACGGCGTCCATCCTACTCGAGACGGTGCCGCTCTTCTTTCTAGAAACATTTCTGCTAGCCTTAGTCTGTCAACCTGACAATCCAGAGACGAGACCCGGGCGCAGAGCAGCAGTGTAAAACGCTCCTCTGAGCCTCCCTTAGGGTTAGTGCCGGTGCAAAACCCATTTAGGGAGAGTCAAGCAGGTCCTGGATTTAGCTTATGTGCTGAAAGACAAATGAAAGGAGCGTGTCTTAGAAACCTTAAAGTGACAGACAGCAGTTCTCACAAGCAGAATTATGATGTAATTAAATGTGGTTTTTTAAACATTTGATCCATTTCCTCCAAGTCCCTCTTAGTCAATGATTTAATCATTGATAACAACCTTAGTCTTTTAGCCTTAACAGAAACTTGGCTCCAACAGGATGACTATGTTAGATTTAATGAAGCATCCCCCCCTCCCCCACGCACACACTTTTATATATGTAGTTGTAGATTTAGATAAGTTAATTCTTCTCTAAGAGTTCTGGTAAATCACCTGTCCGTCCTGGGGGAGGATCCCTCCTTCATGTGGGCACCCCTGAGGTTTCTTCGTTTTTTCCGGATTCCGTTTTTTTTTGGGAGTTTTTCCTTACCGCGAAGGGGGGTCTAAGGGCAGGGATATAGCTTAATCAGTTTGTTAGTTCATTTTTGTATTTTCCTATTGAAGTCTTTGTATTCGTGATCCTTTTGAGTTCATGTTTTACTTCGAAAAAAGCGCCTGCGCCCTTCTCCGGTGGGGCCCTGCGTTGGGCTCTCCCGGCGCGGCGGGGGGCTGCTCTCCTGGTTGGGCTGGGGCGGCGCTCTCTTTCCCCCCGTGCCTCCCTGCTCTCTGGCTCTGGGGGCCTCGCAGCAGTCCTGCTGGCCCTGGACTGGGTGGCGGACTTGGTCACCCAGGGGGCGGTTGTTCCCTGCCTGCTCCCGTGTGGCGTTGGAGTTGTTCCGGTTGCCGCTGCTGCTGCGGCGGGGGTCTTGGTGTGGGGGATGGCTGGGCACTCTCCCTCCTTCTTTACACATTCCTCCATCCATTTTAGAAGAACATAAACACTCACCTGAGCACAGGTGTTAGCTCACCTTTGCACTAATAGTTTGCATGATTGAATGAATGAAAGATTTCACACTAGTTGGTTTAAAGGCATAAGTATGCGTGTGAACACTGTCTGTTTTGTGTATATGTTGACATGTGGACATTTTTGCAGCTAGCAGGTGTGTTTATAACATTTGAGTGTGTGTGTGGACAGGCCCGCCCTTTTTGTACTACATTTGAACCTTACCGTAATGATAAACAACCAGTAAACTTGTTGCTTTATGCTGCTTCATTGTCTTATCCCCCCTCCCCTCCTATTATCACCCTCCTACCCCCCCCTCTCTAACATCCCTCTCTCTTCTTCCCTTCTTTCCTTTTCCGTCCGGTCCGACACCAAAGATTTTCAAACATGATTGAAATTAATAAAGTTTGGCCTCAATTACAAAAGGGGTTTATTCAGACATACCTTTGGTTTGTCTGAAGATTAATAACCCCTATTGTTAAAGTAAATTATGTCCAACACAAGAGGCCCTCAGCTCTCATCTGCCTGCCCAGCTGTTGGACAGGACAAGTTAAAAAAAAAAAAAGTTTAAATATAATTTATTACATTTTGGATTAAACTAAACTATGCACACTGTGTATATCACTTAAAAACGTTAGTTTATTATTTTTCCTTTTATCTTTCTGATTATCTGTTATTGCAGAAAGAGATAATAAGAGCAAAAACGTTTCTAAATATTTATGTGATTTTTCTACAAAATGATCTATTATTTTGACTAAGATAAATAAACAGCCATGTTTACATTTCTGAGTCTGATTCTGACATAAACTTATTGGAGATGAAGATTTTGAGCTTAATATTTACAGAGAAAGTTCTTCATCCAAGAAAGCACGCAGTGTTCAAAGGAGAGGATCTTTGTAAATTCTCCAACATCTGATCATATGGGATTTTTTTTTTTTTTTTTACCTTGAACATGAAGTTCCGTTGTATCATGAAATCTTCCAAGTGGGTAAGTGTTAATGGTGCAGATGTAAGACCCTGCATCTGACAATTCCACATTCTTAATTTGTAACGAATGATCATCCATGTCCACTCTCCCCCTCAAATGAGACTCATGAACACCTGTTCCATGTTGTTTGTTAAAGACCATGATCTTAGTTTTATTTCCGTCTGGTGACAGGAAGTCCCACTCCCTCTGAGTAACATTGGAATATTATGTCCCTTGAATAAAGCTGCATGGCAGGGTGACATCAAAGCCAACATATCCAGTCACTTGAGACAAGACTTCAACTTTTTGTGCCCACAAACCTGTAAAACGATAAAGATAATTGTTGTTGGTCAAATAAAAGAACAAATAAATAAATAATCGGCAAACTGAAAGCTTTCTTTTCCATTTTTTTGCCAAGACAGGTATTACAAAAAATCTTTTAAGAAATTATCATTATGTGACTATGTGATCATGGTTTTGTTTGATTTATTCCAGACTTTGAGCTCTTTATATTCAGAAAAAAAACTGAATTTTAACCTTTGTATTAAGTATATATCTTTTTTTATTCAAGGAAAAGAAATTTAAGAAAGGTCAGACTTACATGGGTGTAATGTAAGGGTGATCGTCTACAACAATAGATGACTGATTCTCGTGCAAAGCTTCATCATGCGCAACTGAACTGTTTTCCGTTCTCTGAGACTTTTTTTTTTTTACAACAAGACAAATAGAGTAAGTTAGCAGCAGGAGCCAATGATAATAATGTACGCTTGTAAAAAAATAGAAAAAAGGAACTCAGACGCTGCAACTTAAGGTCACTATTTCTAAATGATAGACAGGCTTTCAAAAGTCCCAGCAAGGTCTAGGCTAAACTCTGTCCTTAAACTTAAGCAACAATGAACTTGTCCGTTCTGCATAGGTGCTATGCAGAACGCAATATGAATGTTTTTAACCAAACTGTGAATAGAAACGCGCACATCATCAGAAGTTGTTAAAAAGGGGTGGGATCATACAAGATTTCTCTTTAACCGACTCCTTTAAAGGACACAGTCTTGTTTAATCTATTATAAAATCTTGTGGTTATTTTCATTTGTGTTTGAAATAAAGAAATTGAATTGAATTGAAAAAAATTAAAAATAATTATATAGAGGAGTAGGCTGTGGGAGCCGGTTTAGCTCGTGCTGGTTTGCGGCACCTTCCGTCCGTGAAACCTGGGTTCGAATCCAGGCTGCTCCCTGTTCCCTTCTCTACCTCTGTGCCGGTCCCAAGCCCAGTTGCTTTGAGAAAGTTGCGTCAGGAAGGGCATCTGGAGTAAAAACATTGCCAAGTTTACCACGCGATTTGTTTGCTGTGGCGACCCCTGATGGGAAAAAGCCAACAGAGAAAGAAGATAGAGGAGTAGGCTATGTTTAGTCCCTTACATCTTTGGCATGCAATTAGAATTGTAAATAAAAGAGAAGTCGATCATTTTTCTTGGTTGAGTTAGTTCAGCCAGCATGAATTCTAAAGTCAGCCAAGACTTTCTAACATTCTACTGTGTAATAGTGAACTTGTGTGGTCAAAAAGTGTATTTTACTTTGGAATCACAAGCCAGAACATAAAGTGCTCAGATAAGCATACAAGCAAACACATACATAAAGTAAGAAATATGTGATTTCTACTATTCCTAAGATTTAACAAGATAAACCAAACATATGGAATGACAAACACTGGAAAGTCAAACTGACTTGTCTCCCCACACTGTGGCCTTGTGGTTCCTAAATGCTCACCATCAGCTGACAGTTTGCTATATGAAGCATTTTATTTTCTTTCTGCATCTGCAATTTCAAGCATCTCTTCTTTTTTCAACCAGCTCTGAGCTGTCATCCAAACTCTTCTGCAGATTACTGGCATATACACCAAGGAGTGCCCAATATTTTTATGAACGCATTTTGAAAAAAAACGTTGACCAATGAATTTGACGCGCGTCATGTTCTGGCCCACCGCCTCTCTTGACGTGTGACTTGCATTTGGTGTGAATGGCACTAAGGCTTGGGAGCAACCTACATGTTTTTTCTTCTTTATTATGGTTTTTTTTTTTTTTTTTTGCACCTGCAACCTTTACTCCGGTGTGACTCGTACTCTGGTGCGACTTATACTCGAAAATACGTAAGGCTACTTAACCCTCGTGCTATCCTAGGCACTTTAACATTGGGAGTTGGGTCATCTAGACCCACTAGGCAGTGCGCTGAACCCTTTTTCTTCAATGATTTGTGATCTTCACTGGTTTTCATGGATTACATGAAATCTTTCCACGTTTATCCACCTTTGTCATGGTAGGGTGAACACGTCACTAGCCGCGGTTACATGGGCATAATATCTTGATCGGATCAATGGTCGGGTTAAAATTCACCCGTGCACATGGGCACAGAAAACCTTTTTCCGATTAGAACAAACGTTCCCATGGCTCACACTCTCGTTCAGAATGAATCATCTGGGCATGCGCAGTAGTGTAAAATCACCTGGATGCGGAAATAGGTCCCGTTGTAAACAAACCGCTTCCACAGACATTTATGCAGCAGCTCGGTAACATACGAGACGATCTTCCAAACGTGCTTTTATTAATGTTATGAATACTATGAAGTGCCTGTTCGCTCATTGTTATATTTAATCTGTGTGGTCAGTGCTTTTTTGTGGAAGAATTAAGATGGACGAAAGCTTAGGACAGGCTAACATCATTAGCCTGATGATGGATGGACACAAAATCCAGGACCGTGCGAGAAACGCAGCAATCTGCAGCTTTCTAAGGACTGAGCGACATTTATTTTTGCTCTGAAAAGTTCACACAGACCGCCCCAAAGCCACTTTGTGAGCTAGCGGCCCGAGCTCTGTTCGAACACGGTTCCTCCTGAGTCCTGCAGCTGCTAACCCAGAGCGGTGGGACGGCTCGCAGTCTGAATTCTCCCACACATAACAAAACAACAAAACGCACACGTAAAAAGCGCCCCCCCCCAGACACAAAATTATTAATCCAGCTGCTCTGCTCACTCGGGTGCCAGTGGACTGAGTGAGCGTCGGGGGGCACGAAGTGTTCCTCCTCCGAATCTCCACCGTGAGGGGTGAAAGAGAGGCGAGAGCCAGAGGGGCGAGAGCCAGAGGGGCGAGAGCAGAGCGGCGCTTTTCACGGGGCGTCCGCAGAGCTGGTCGGTCCGGTATGCGCTCCAAAGCTTTCTCTCAGCCAAACACCGTCTATGCATGACGTAACCCGGAGCAGCAGTGACACACGATCGGAATGACCATTCACATGCTCCACGATCGGATAAACGATCGGTATAACCCACCTATCACGATCGGAAAGAAATTCTGATCCGAATGAATCTGACCGGGGCAGAGTATTCCGAACGGCGCGTTTACATGACGCATTTTCTTTCCGATCATGCGTTCATTCCGATTACTTTTGCCCATGTAAACGCGGCTAATGTAAGGGTGGGGTCATCTAAGATAGCACAAGGGTTACAGACAGATTTACATCTTAAAAGTAATAGGTGCATCCTCTCGTTCATGCTGTAACACTCAGCATTAAATGAGAGTATTTACAAAAAAATTAATCAGGGATCTACTTCTTTAACTGAATTATGATATATTGAAATATATAAATATATTTACAACATCACCTTTAGTAGAAACCACCACCCAACTAGAACCAGTCTTTTTCTTATTTACACAGTACTTTAAAGTTTCTTTGGCGTCTTTTGTCCCTCTGGACAAAGCAGTCTCAAAGATAGTGGGGCCTGTGACGCTCCGTCCGCCTTCTGATGGTCAACGACTTCTTACCGGATCAGCTGTGATGGAAATCGTGAGACTTTCTGGTGAAGGAAGACCTTAGGAGGGTGGCAGAAAGTTCCGGTATATTCTTCAGCTTTTTTAATCCAGAGAACCATCCGTTGCTTTAATCCATCCTTTAAGCGGCAGTCAAACATCACCCCAGCCAGTTTGTTTCTCCTTCCTCTCTCCTTGGCTCCATCTTGCCCTCTTTTGTGCTGTCATTAGCTGTCATCAGCCACACACCTGAGTAACCAGAAGTCACCGGCAGGAAGTCTCTGTGCCGCCATATTTGTAGTTTACAGCACATAATCCAAATACATACAAATCAAACTATTATAATGTGCTCACCTGGAAACTTAACAATGACATACTGGACCATTAATATTGGTGGCTAATTTGGAAAGCATTTACTGTTTTTTATCCCAACAGCGATATAACAATCCTATATTTGTGTGGCAATGCTACAATGCAATCACTCACTTTCCTTTTGCACAGCCAGAACATGTACACAACATCCATAATTCCTATTGTTACAAGGATATCTCTCACCCAAAACAAGTCACCGACCCTGGAGCCAGTAAAACAGCCCCATACCATCACACATTGTATTCCGTGTTGGACAGTTGATGTCCTTCAATGTAGACACACATCCTTTTTTATTTTTCATGGCATAGAAACAAAAATTTTAAAATGTGATCATTTTTTCCACAACATCTTCCTTCCATGTTTAGTAGTCCAGTGGCATTGCTGGCTCAGGTGACACTATTTGCCTTAACCCTTGTGCTATCTTAGATGACCCCACCCTTACATTGACGTGTTCTCCCTACCATGACAAAGGTGGATAAAGGTGGAAAGATTTCATGTAATCCATGGACACCAGTGAAGATCACAAATCATTGAAGAAAAAAGATTCAGAGCACTGTCTAGTGGGTCTAGATGACCCAACTCTCAATGTTAAAGTACCTAGGATAGCACAAGGGTTACAAAAGCCTTTTCAGGCAGAAACCTAAGGTTCGCCTGTTATGTTATTGCCACATGAATCAAGATGTGTCTGAAGTTGTTGAACCCAGGAGTTTAGTAATTTTAGGGTGTAATAAAAAAGAGTTTAAAAATTATTTTTTCCATATTTTATTGTGAGAAGACTCAACTTCTGCTAAAAACAAAAACAAACAAAACACAATGACATTTTCAAAGACCTCAAGGACACAGTTTTTAAAGTCTGAGGGACAGGCAACTTAACAGCAAGAGGCCACTAGAGGATGGTAGAGGTCAGTAAGACGTCAATTTCATTTAAATTATGTTTCTCAGTCACTGTGGGTCCAAAATTCAAGAGATTAACAATTACTTTTGGACAGATCTAATGGTTTATTTTGGTTTACTGGAAGGTTTAAGATCATTTTCTGGAATCACCTGTCAATTAGAATCTACAACACTGAAGCAAAAATTATGTTTAACGGAAATCTCTACCTCAGCTGATCCATAAGGTGATGTTTGGAAATCTATAGAACTGAGGAAAACTCTAAATTGGTTTGATTGGGATGCTCAGAGAAGACAATATGTTTTGTCTGTTACTGAGAAATCTTTATTTTTTTAATTTTAAAGAACCCGTTGTTTCATCAGATGCATTTCTCTCCTTCTTTTATAAAACATGTGTGAGAACACACACTTGTTTTTAATACGTATCTTTATTGGTGAAATACTAATATGTTTTACCAGTCAGACAGGAAGTGTCATGCTTTATTTGCTTTTACAGCTCTATTAGACAATCTTAAATAAGGTTTCAGTATTGCAATTTAGTTAAGTTTCAAGTCTCCAAGAAAAATGAAAAAGTTTTTTTTTTCATGTTTCTAAAAAGCTTTATTCAACAAAAAAACATCACAAGAAACCTTCTGTTTTCACACCATGTCTCACACCTTGTAGCATCATTCTGTTTACAGAATAATATTAGGGGACAACACAGATGTCTGCTTCCTGTTGTTAACACTCTTCAACCACAGAATCAAAAAGATCAACTTTACCACTCTACATTGCATTCGTGTGGCAACACAGTTTTGCAACCCTGTTCCCGTTGTTTTAGAGGAACTCAGAGTCAGAAACAGACGAAAAAAGAGAAATTAACCATGAATGTCGTACCAGAATCTTTTTCTCATTTGAAGTTCCTCAATCTTGAGGCTTTTGCACAGACTTGTATCGCTGTGGGTTTTCTCTATAAACTGTCAAAGCTCCGCTTTGCTTCTTTTATTAGCATCATCCTCCTTTTTAGCACATGAAAATTTTAGATTATTATTGTAAACATATACCAAACTTTGGCAGGTCAGCACTTTTGTGCAGAGTAAACTGGTTGTTGTAACATTCTCACGAGTTTATTCAACTTCAAGACAGAAAATGTCTTTTTATGCATCAATGCTCTATGAACTCAGGTCTCAGAAGAAAAGCCTTGGTAGCTGCTTCTACTTTCCAGTGTGGAAGCAGAACAGTACAACAAGTAGTTTTACCAATTTTGAAAAAAAAAAAAAAACAACAAATATACAAAGTAACAATTGAAATTATTATAAACACTAAACAAATCCTATTTTCAAAATGTTATATTTAAACATATCTAAAGAATAATTTTGTCAAAGCTTCCAAAAAATCATTTTTCCAACCCACTATTGATGTCACACCAAGTATTAGTTTCTGTTCTGAGTCGTCGTCCTCTGTCTATTTCTGTCTGATAGGGGTGCACATGCTCAGACCTGAGATGCTAAAAGGCTTTGCTGTTTGGTTCAAAGATAAACACACGCACACACACACACACACACACACACACACACACACACGCACGCACGCACGCACGCACGCACGCACGCACGCACGCACACACAAACACACACACACACACACACACACACACATATAAGGGAAAAACAGATTCACTTCAAACATGGATTCCTTAATTTTGTTGGTGAGAAACATTTACATGGGAGTAAATGACATAGTCAGAGTGTGCAGAGTCTTCATGCTTGGTTTTAGATGAAGAAGCTTTCGTGGTTTTCTTAATCTTCACACCAGCGTAGACCACTTCCTACATGAGCACGAAAAAAGTTTATCTATATTTATTTACTGCAAGTTTACTGTAATTTACTAAAGTGAATAAGAAATAAATAAATGTAGCCTTGAAGCAAAAAAAAAAAGCTCACCTCCTTTTCTGCAGTAAGGTCTGTCTCACATATACCTAAAAAAAAATCACAAACTTTATTAAGAGAAGATGAAATCAAAAATTGTAGAGGCGATAAAAGTCAGAATTGAGAGGTGACACACGTGCATTCCCTTGTTCATGTTCATGTCCCCCTTTACAGTCACATCTGAGAAAAAAGAAACAAAAAAATCAAGTATTTCTAAATGGCCACTATGAAACCAAACATTTTCACATATAGACCCAAACACACCTTCCGCAGAAGAAGTACGCAGTGACTGACAGGATCAGCAGCAGGAGCAATAAACTAGAAGCTATTACATAAATATACCAAGACGGCATCGGTTTCAGTTCTGAGGAGAAAAAATATTCAGAGCTAAATTATTCGGTGTATCAAACCTGACTTCAGACACACAACATTTATTATAACTTCATGTTAACGGCACAATTTGATCAAAAATGATTTTAATCACAGGAATTTGTTAGTTATTCACTAATACTTCAAGAAAGAAACTGGTGTCCAAAATAATCTCTTGAAAAAATATTTTTTCCATCAGTGTGCTCTAGTTTACTGTAATTTCTAACTGATTTAAATGTGTTTAATGAAACAACTGAGTCTACATGTTAGTCTCGAAAAACATTTTTAAAAGTTGAATCCTGTAACACGCATTTTTGTGAATGTTTATATTCTCAAAGAAAGTTTAAGTTTTTACTTTTTTTTTTAAAGCTGTTCAGATATGATTACCAGCTAAATTTACTTTGGTTTTATGCAACATCTCAGCAACGCAATAATCTACTGCAGGGGTCGGGAACCTTTTTGGCCGAGAGAGCCATAAACGCCACATATTTTTAAATGTAATTTCGAAAGAGCCATACAATAATGTAGCGTCCCTTTCCCACACTGAGGCACGGAGACTTAACCTCTTTTAAGGTTCTTTATTCTGGTTACTGCAGGCTGTAACCAACGCCGTTCAATTAATTCAGCCACTCCTCAGTATCTCCCGCTGAGAGCGCTTCACCCAACTTCTTATACGCTCACTGCCGCTCCAGCCCTCCTATTACCCTTATTCGGCCCATGGCTGAACCCCATTGGTCCAAACTACATAAAAACAAGCTGAGCGACAGAACTGAGAGCCAATCAGCATCTCTGCTTGATGCGTTCAATGAACTCCAAAATTTTGAACGCAACCCAACAACAGCCACCTAGTTCAGCTCAGTCAGCAACAATATGTTTAAATCTAAATATACGAGTGAATGTGTGCATTTTATGTAATTTCAACACTTTCAAAGTACAGTCTGTGGATTCTTTTTTAATAACATTTTTATGTTGTTGCTAATAAATGATGAGTATTTCCAACCATTATTATGACTTCTGGTGCTGCGTCGTTTTGCTGGGGGGTATTCCAGGAAGCATGTTTAAACTAGCCTGACTTTAAGCCTGAACTCTGGCTGAAATCCGCCTGAACTTGCTTACTCTGGGTATGTCGGTTCCAAAAGACCGGATATGAGTTGGCGTAATTACGCTCGACTTGGTAACCCTGGGTTAATGGACGGTACATAAAGACATTCTCAATAGATCGCCGATTTCTGGAGTCACCATGGAAACGCGTGGAGAAAAAAATAGAAAGCGCGACACTTGAGACGGAAGTGAGACGGAGTCTGAGATTTTATTGACGGCGGATAAAGATTATAAGTCCATCAAAAAGTAACACGGCTGAAAAATAATTTAAATAATTTAGTTAAATTTATTCAAACTCAATAATTGTTTATACAACTCAAATTTACGTATTTATCTAACTAAATGTCACATTACTCAATTAATCTTTTTTCCATCTTAATTACTTATATTTCTTGAACTTTCATATATCTAAGTTTGAGCCGGCAGATATGCTCATGTTTATAACAATAAAAAGAACGGGGGAAAAAACTCATTTAACTCATTAAAGAATTTTCCATCACTGTCATAACATATGTAAGTGGTAGGGGTGCTATATAAACTCATCATCCTATCTTTTACTCTCACTCATGGTGCAGAGATGTAAGCATAGTAGGACAAAATAGCTCGGTAAAACACGGTGAAACACAGTAAAACAGCTATACAACTAAACACATTTTGTCAAAAACCCACACCTGTCCAGACAGGCAAAGGGAATGATATCCCAGAATCCCTTGCGGTGCCGATCTAACAGCAGCATCAAAGTTACATCTCTCTCTTTCTCTTTCAGCTTTTCCCCATCAGGGGTCGCCACAGCGAACAAGTCGCATGGTAAACTTGGCAATGTTTTATGCCAGATGCCCTTCCTGACGCAACCTTCTCAAAGCAACCGGGCTTGGGACCGGCACAGTAGTAGAGAGGGGAACGGGGAGCAGCCCGGATTCGAACCCTGGTTTCATGGATGGATGGCGCCGGAAACTAGCACGAGCTAAACCGGCTCCCCATCAAAGTTACACCTACTTAATTGAATTAATTTGAACGAAAGGAAAATAATTGTCTGAAAACTACGTGTTATTTTTAAGGTGACCTAACAAAAAATGGATTTATATTAACTGAAGCAAATAATTAAGTTAGATCAAAGTCAAAAAGTTTCTTTCCATCATCCATATGTGGTCTTATCACCCTCTCATGGTGGAAAAAGTATTATCTGAGCTTTTCATCCACTAAATCATCTTCAAATGGACACGCCATGCTGCTTCACCTCTCTGTAAACAAACTAAAGTGTGGATGCCATGCTTTGAACAACTTTGTCAAATAAAAAAGCCCTTTAAACGCTGATTCTATTGATACCAATAGTTTGCGTCGAAAAAAATCCGAAGCATATGAATAATAAACATCTTTCGAAGGAATCAGAGATTTGAATTTGCCGCTAAGAGCGCAGGCTGGAAGTGACCTCGATATGACCTGTGACGTCACGAAAGGCATTGACTTTCGCAGTTCCGCTTCGGACAGCATGTAAACAAAACAGGTAGTCTTCGTTTCTCTCGTGTTTAAATCTGTTAATCATCAACATGCCAAGTCGTTGTGTGGCAGCTGGATGTAGCAATACATCTAGTGAAAGTGTATCTGTGTATAAATTCCCAAAACAAGAAACGCTGCTGAAAAGGGGAAAGTTCAAGAAGGTGGACGGCGAAGGATTTTTCCCTCCAGATCTGCAGGAGAGAAGTCTGCGTTTTCGAAGGGACAAAAACCGGGACACAAACGAAGAATTTTTAACGGAGAGTTGGGAGGAGGATCTTGGCTTCTGAGTCGAGGAATGGCGGGTGAGCTGGAAGCGAGCGAGCTGTTTTCTGGGTCGGACAGGACGGCGCTGGAGTCGGGAGCGGAGGCTGCTAAGCTAGCTAGTGTGCATCACGATGGATCACATTGAGGCGAAGTAGTCGTGTTTTCTGTTGTCCTTGGATCCAACTGGAGTATTTCAACGCACTCAATGTTTTGCAAGAGAAGCAACAGGCCTGCAACGTTTTTTTTTTCTTTTGCTTTTGAGGTGCCGGTACCGTGAGTAAACTGAACTGTGTGTGTGTGTGTGAGCGCACACGAGAAAAGGTTTCAAACTGGTTCAAACAGGTAAAACTGTTAATGTTCCACAGTTGTTAATGGTATACAGTGACTTTGTTAACTAAAGAGTAGTAATATCTGGGAAACTTTTATTTTGTGACATTTATTTTGTAAATTGGGTTGAAAACCAGTGTTTACCTTTGTTTAGATTAGGCCAAAAGGGGACAGGGGAGTCTAGCCGAATCTTCATGCTGGCTATCGTCATCGGCATCACTAGACCTACTACTTTCTGCTATATCCTCCTCACTTTCGCAAAAGGGTTCGAATCGATACGGTTGCAAAAGTGACTCATCATCATGATAATCTCCGCAACTTTCCTCTTCATCTTTCTGTTCATCTGATGATAAATCGCTAATAGAGACGGTAGCATCACTCTGTGCTTCGCTATCGGTGCTAGCCATGTTGTCTGCCTTGTCTTCCTTTCGTTACGTCACAAACAGGGCGGCGCGAAGTCGGCGGAATGCGTGAAGCCGGCGGCCGTCCTCGTTGTTTATATTGCATTTTTCGCTATTTATTCTTTTTCGAAAAATATTAAAAACAATCGCAACATGAGATAGAGACTATTTACTATATTTTGGCTTATTAAAATAGGCCATGTCACCCACACTCTAAGCTTCAACTAAACCTGCTCCGGACCAGGTTATCTTCAGAGCATGAGTTGCCATGGTAACTTGACCTACCCTGAAACATACCTCCATTTCTGGAACCGAAAGCTGAGGTTATCAACTTCCTTAGCCTCAAACTTATCGTGGGAGCTAGCATAACCTGCTTTCTGGAATACCCCTCAGGTCTAGTCTGGTTGATACGTGGTGAGTTTCAGCTTCCTGCAGGCGTTGAGACTTTAAATGTGATCGTAGGTTGGTATGAATGTTCTGTAGATGTGAGAAAGACCGCTCACATGCAGACGCGGAGCCAAACATACTCATACGCTGCAGTATGTGACGGGCAGCGTGTTTGAAGTTTTGACAATCCCTGCGCGATTCACCCTGCTGCAACCCCCCCCCCCCTTTCTTCCTCACACATCCCGCTGCAACCGCGTGCTCTTTCTCAGAGACGGGGGCGCGCAGTTGCAAGGACGGCAGTTCGCAGGTTTTAGGCTGTTATAATCTCTGTGAAATGATAGATCATAGTTAACTAATATGCGGTGCAGATTTATTTTCTCCAAGCACCGCTACTACTGGCATCGCATCCCACCCGAGATGGACTGGTCTTATGAAAAAAAAAAAAGTATAATTAAAGGTTTGTCTGCGAGCTACATGTGATCATCAAAAGAGCCATATATGGCTCGCGAGCCATAGGTTCCCGACCCCTGATCTACTGTATGGCTGCATGCTGTTGAATAATTTTCCTCATTATAATTTAATAATTATACTGAAAATCACATGGATTTAGTTAAAAAAGACATTTTCCTGGGGTTTGGGAAACCTTGATGAATTGGTGTGAAAACATAAGCATTCTAATGTTTGACATGATTCTGTTTCATTGTTCTTTTAACCCTTGTGCTATCTTAGATGACCCCACCCTTAAATTGACGTGTTATTTCTACCATGACAAAGGTGGATAAAGGTGGAAAGATTTCATGTAATCCATGAACACCAGTGAAGATCACAAATCATTGAAGACAAAAGGTTCAGCGCACTGTCTAGTGGGTCTAGATGACCCAACACCCAATGTTAAAGTGCCTAGGATAGCACAAGGGTTAACCACACAGCAAATTTCCCAAAATATATCACTGTAAATGGGATATGTTTAAATAGCACTGCTCTTGTACTAAGGCACAAAGGAATTGACAGTTACAAAAGATTTTTAGTCAACTACTAATTTTCAGGATAGTTAGTAGAAAAATGTGCAGTGCTTTAGAATACAGGTTGGAGATAAAATTTGACCAAAAAAATTCCTCAAACCATCAGAATATTAATTTTATTTCATTTAACCAAACTTGCTCAGTAGAAGAGTGTCCATCGTAAGAGTGGGACAGTGTGGGTCAGAAAGACACAGCATTAAGGGTTTGAAATTGGGATTAAACCACCATATTGCTCCTGACTGTGGCTGTGGCAGTAGCTCATTGTTCTGCTGGGTCAACTGTGGAAAGCATATTTTGTACACGTAAGGGTGAGACAACTAATGACGGTTTACCTTTAACTTAAGGACATAAACTTATTGAAGAGAAAAAAATGACTGTAAGTACAGTAAGTGTTCAATTGACACTTTGTGGTAAAAACTAAAGGCATGACTGAGACTATAAGTATTAAAGCTCCAGAACTACTAGTGTCAAACTGAAGAACTGAATTTTGATAGGAATAGTAGGAGAAAGATTTTATAAAGTATGATGCAAAACTAGCATCTATAGAATAAAATAAATGACATTGAATTTTTAGATGTTTGTTTCATAATTGTTTAATATTTTTTAGTGTCTAAAATTAGTCTTTCTGTATGGTGATGTCTGTGGATTATTCAATTTGATGTTTTTTTTAACTCTCAAACAACAGAACGATATGATGAAATGTGTTTTTTACTCACCTTGAACATGAAGTTTGGTTGTGCTTTCAAATTTTCCAGATGGAAAAGTGTTAAAAATGCAGATGTAAGACCCTGCATCTGACAATTCCACATTCTTAATTTGTAACGCTTGATCATCCATGTCTACTCTCCCCTTCAAATGAGACTCCTGAACACTTTTTCCATATTGTTTGTTAGAGACCATGATCTTAGTTTTATTTCCATCTGGTGACAGGAAGTCCCACTGACTCTGGGTAACATTGTAATCATTTGTCCCTTGAATAAAACTGCATGGCAGGGTGACATCATGGCCAACATATCCAGTCACTGGAGACAAGACTTCAACTTTTTGCGCCAAAAAAACTGTACAAAAGATACAGATAATGATAATTGTTGTTGGTTAAAGAAGAGAACAAAGAGATGGAAATATATATCTATGTAAATATTAACAGTTTAATGCATTGTTTTTACTTTGTGCTAAAACCAGTATAAAGTTATAACAAAATATGTAAGAAATCACCCTATGACTAATATGTGTATGTGTGTTTTATGGACTTTGTACACTTCATGTAATCAACAAAAAGAAAAAGAAAACAATTTTAGCATATTTGATAAGGATGTTTTCTGTTTTGTTAAAAAAAATAGAATCTTTTAACTTACCTGGCTGTAAGGTGATGTAAAGCATGCATAGATAAGATAATCTCTCATAAAGCTTCATCATGCAAAACCGAATCTCCCGAAAATATCTCCCAAATTTGCCAAGATAAAAAAAGACTTAGATTTGTAGTTTTTATTTTACAACATAAAATATCTAAATATAACGAGTAAGTGCACGCTTGTAAGAGAGAAGAACAGCACATAAAGAAACCCATTGTGACTTAAAAGACACAATGACCAACAGGTTCTCTATAATTAAAGGGCGTTACTAAGGTCTGGGCTGAACTCCATCCTTCTCTTGTGAACTTACTTGTGAAGAACCAAGTTGGAGTTCTTCTTGATCTTCTGCGCAACAGTGACCTCGTGTGGTCATATTGTGGAAGAGCTAGAAGAGCAGTTTAATAAAAAAATGAAAAAATAGAAGAATAAATAAACATGTAAGGAAAAACAATGTAGAGTCAAACCATAGGCAAACTCTGTGGTCTGGTCGTTCCAAAACCCTTTATTTTCCTTCAACTGACGCTTTTCTTGATGATGAGTTGTTTCAATGCACACGTGTGAACTGAAGATTCTCCTCTTTTTGATAAGATACACATTTTATCGTAACCCTTGTGCTATCCTAGGCACTTTAACGTTGGGAGTTGGGTCATCTAGACCCACTAGACAGTGCTCTGAACCTTTTTTCTTCAATGATTTGTGATCTTCACTGGTATCCATGGATTACATGAAATCTTTCCACCTTTATCCACCTTTGTCAGGGTAGGGACAACACGTCAATGTAAGGGTGGGGTCATCTAAGATAGCACAAGGGTCAAAGACCCACTCAATTGAAAGTGATGATTGCAGTGTTTTTAACATATTTTGTTTTTGTGTGTGGCATGATTCTGATGATGGAGGACATAAAATTAATACAACTAACTTTTAAATTGCATCTCTGAGTCTCTGAAACGGAAGTATACGAAAAAACGCAAAATAGAGCTCAATTGTGACAGAGAATATGCTGGAACGGCCATAAGCTCCCTTCTCTGCTCCATTATATGGGCATCCACGTGTAGACAAGTAGACTATGGATTTCTTTTTTTTCCTCGCCTGAGCTGGCATTTGGCTCAAAATTGGCCTAGATAGCTCCACTTTTGCTCATCACTTTTGTTGCACTAGTAATGTTAGGTTGGGGTTGTGAGGGCCCGTGAGCTAGCAGGAGAGCATGTAAACAGATGAATGATGGTAAGTAGTTGTCACGCTGATATGCGGAGGTGTGGTTGTCTCGCTGTGTCTTGGAGCACACAGCAACTCACATGAGCGTAAGCTGGGAACACTCAAAAGGGCGTTTCACCACGCCATGTGTAAAAAAAATCTGAGCTGGAGGACGGCAGCTTATCTATAAACTTGGAAGTTGTATTCACTGTGTGAGTGAGATTTGGACTTTAAAAGGCTACTGCTTAGCTCAATGCTGGACTTTTAATATTTGTCACATTTTTGAGTTAAGGGGAAAAAAAAGTTGTACACTGTTCTAAAATGTGTGTATTGAAAATGATGTCCATACTTGTTAGTCTGAAAAAGGATATAATTATTTGTAATACAATCTACTTAAGTTAAGAAAAATTGTATTTAAGTTTCCTACAATGTAACTGAGTTGTTGGTTTAATTTTCTTGGTTACAAATTGTTGGTTTTGCTTTCATCTTAATTTATTCACCTGGTTTACCTTATATTTGATAAATATACCTGTTTATTTACTGTTTTGTTTTTTGATTATTTAAGGTTTTTCACCTGCTAATATCTGCTAGTACCATCTGCTACTACCAATATCTGCTAGTACCATTATTAAGTACTATAAATTGTTTAAGTATATTGAAATGGTGCACAAAAATACACATTTTAAAGGGGGGTCTAAGGGCAGGGATGTCCAGTTTGGCTTAGTCAGTTAGTTAGTTCAATTTAGTATTTTCCTATTGAATTCTATGTATTCATGATCCTTTTGATTTTATGTTTAACTTTTTCAATTACTGATACGAAGCCCATCGAGACGACTGTGAATTGAATTGAAAAGTAAAACAGAATCTGCCTTGAAACAGCCCTCATGCTTCCTCACTGGTTGAAGGTTTGACACACAAAATACATTTTTGTTAAGTTTCTCAGAATAATACAGCTTCTGGTCAAGTCTTTATAAAAAATGAATAGACAACAATACTTAGTTTTTTGGGTATTTTAATTTATCCTAAACATTAAAGGAAAAAATGCAGAGAAAATATTCATACTCTCCCATAAACAGCAAAGAGAAAACAGAACAGCTCTCATGTCTATTTCCTCAGGTTAAAGGTTTTTAGCCACAGAATCACTTCTTCAAAAGAGGTTACCTGTGATTCAGTGAGGGACATTGACTCATGTGTGAAGTCCATTTGTACAGCCTTTGGTTCTGTTCGGCAAATTCGTCACTTTTTTTTCAAACCTCAAACCGAAACACAGTAAGCTTAAACATTTCAGACAAAATCTAGGCCTCAGAAATATTCTAAAGTTTTGACATAATGTTTCTCAATTGATATTCCTAAAAGATGTGGCTCTGTCTAAAAACACGTACCTTTACAGAAACCTCCCCATTTTGTCCTTACAAAATTCAACACAAAGTCTGACAACATAATCAAAGTCATTTTATTTTGAAATCCTAAAAAGTTAATAAAACCTTGACAAACTAATTATACAAAAAAAGAAAAATAAATCAAAACAAGTAGAAAGCATGCCACATATTTTACATCAGTGTAAAATGAGAAACATAAAAAAAGATTGATGAGCAGTAGTTAATATACATAACCGCCGTCTGTTTTGTCAACAACAAGCTGTTGATTTTTTTTAATGTAATGCATCATTTGAAATTTTGCGCTTACAGTGAAAACAAGCAAACATGTTGTTATCCTAGAGAGTCAAACTGATGTAACTTTGCACAACTGAATGGTTTAAAAAGGCCTTTTGATCTTTTAAAATGGGCAAAAAAAAAAAGTCCTTTCTGTACCTGTAAAGGACAAAACAAAAAGTTCAATTTCAGAATCCTTCATAGAGAACTTTTTATATCTATCTATAAATCCATTGATCAATCGATGGACAGGTCACCAGTCTGTCACAGGGTAGAATGTCCACAATCACACCCATTCACCCTCACCCTCACACCTATGGACAATTTAGAGTTGCCAATTAACCTATGAAGCTTGTTTTTGTTTTTTAAGCCAGAGATCCCGGAGAGAACCCACGCATGCACAGGGAGAACATGCAAATTTTGATCAAATTGATGTTGTTTTTCATGTTCCCCAGCCAGGACTTTAAACCAGGGGGCTTCTTGCTTTGAGGCAAGAGCACTAACCATGGCGCCACCGGGCAGCCCTTGTTTTCAACAGTTTAATGGATTGAATAAAAAAAAAAAAATTGTCAGTGGTTTCTAATTTGAGGCTTCCTCTCCAAAAAAATCCAGTAAACAAGTTTGACAAAAAAAAAAACTGTATAAATAAACGTAAGAAATGGTTTGCAGTTGTAATAAAAAGTTGTAAAGAATCTTTAGTCACACTTACGTACCTGCTTCTCAAAAAATAAATTCTTTCAGCATGAACGCACTGGTGACCAACACTGAAAAGGACCAGCAGCTCACAGACCCGGAAGCTAAATGCAAAAAGATCAATAAACTTTGTTTCACAAATCACTTAGAATTTCAGACAAAACTGTCACTTCAAAACACAACCCTGTTACCTCTCAAATTCAGAACTGTGGAGTTTTCCTTCATGGTCACCATGTTGATGGCGGTGCAGTTGTAGTCCCCGCTGTTTTGTGCCCGGAACCTCTCAATAACAAACAGTGATGTGTTGACATGTGTTTGGCTGCCGTTGAACATCCAGCTGAAGTTTGCTGGAGGGACTGAAGCTGCTAAGCAATGCAGTATCACTGTGTCTCCAGACGACACAGCAGATGGTCCAATAATGGACACATTATATGGTCCATCTGAAAGGATGAGGGATAGATTCAAGTAAATAAAAATGAAATACTTATTTATAAATAAAGTTGTTTCCTTGGAGCACACAGAGGGTTCTTACAGTTGACGGTGAGTTGAAAGTCAGCCGTTTGGGCGCTCACTGGGTTGCTGACCCGACACTGGTAGGTACCATGGCTGGAGCTGAGGACAGGATGGAGGAACACTGTGCTGTTGTCTGCAGAAAAACTGATCATGTCTCCCGCCTGAATGAGGTGGCCATCTTTCATCCACTCTCTGCTGCTGACAGAGCCGGAGGCCTCACAGGTGAGGTTAGTGGAGCTTTTCTCCTCTATCAGCACAGCTGCAGTGCTGCGGATGGTGGCTCCGGTTATAGGTGCTGGCGGTGCATGAAAAAAATCAGTCTACTTGCAAATTACAGAATGCAATAAATGCAATTAAATGAAAACATTTGGTTTCAAATACATTTGCACAAAATCTATTGAATCCTAGTGGTTATAAAATCCATAATAAATACAAAAATTATTTTGAAAGCATTTTTTTTCTTTTAAATTAGGACCGTATAGCTTGACATTATCAGTGTCAGCTTTAAACTTTAAACTTGCACCAAATTTCACATGAAAAATATAAAAAGTTTGAAGTTACCACAAAGTTTTATGGTAAGAGCCACATTTTCTGTTCTGTAATTTATTATTTTGCTCAGATTCTTGCTCTTCCTGCCAACAATCCTTAATTTTGAATCTATTATTTTGTTAAGTAAATTTTCAAAATATTTAATCTATTGTTCATTATTTTTAAAACATTGCCATGCCCAGCTCAATATCTTTATAAATTACTATCAGTTTGTAATGCTAGGTTAGATTCAAAAACATACTGTAAACGTTGAGGACGATCCTCCCCTGCATCTGCAGCCCCCCGTCTGGTGTGATGGTGAGTGTGTACTCCCCGCCGTCCTGCAGAACCAGATTCCTGAGCTCCAGGGATCCCGTAGCTCGGTCCAGTGTGATCCTGTTGGCATATCCGGGATCAGTGATGTTGGTGCTGGTTGATGTGATGATGTTGACACCTTTAAAGGTCCAGCTGATAGACAGGAATGGACTCGCCGGGGGTCTGAGGGTGGTGCTGAACACCACCGTGTCGGCCACTGCTCCACTCAGGGGTCCTGGAGGTAGAATGTTCTGACCTGCACACGGATCTTAGGAACCACAGTACAGGAAGAACAGCTTTTTAAAACCATGTGAAAATTTAGTTCCATTAGAATATAGAAAAAGAAAAAAATCAGTCATATTATATAGTTTTATAACCAAAACTCACTGTATTTACCTGATAAAAGAAGTATCCCCAATGTCCAGATGATCTTCTCCATTGTGAAAACCGACTCCTTCAATAACTTCTTGATGTCCGGCACAAAAACAAAGCAAAGAAGTTTCACGAAAGCTCCTGCCCTTTTATTGCCCCCTGCTCCCCCAACTCCAGCCCCCCACTCAAAGATGACACAGAGAGGTTGTATTTACTCTCCCTGTGGACATTTTTTAACAAACTGCCCCTGAGTCTATACATTCAGGGTTTACCTGCACTCACGCTGTTGGAATTTTCCCAGAAAAAGGCTTTGATCGCATGAAGTGTCTCCAGCTGTTTCAAAGAACAATGAAAGTTTGATGCAAAAGTATCTGATAAATAAAAAGCATAAATATGCATAAATCTAATGTTAGAACCAGATTTAAACCTTCATTTCTGGGTTTTTCTTAGAACCTTCTTAATTTTTTTTTATAATCCGAACCAAAGAAGGAAATTTAACAAAAAATGTAAAGTTGAAAAATATTGAATATATCAAAATAACATTTTTATTTCCCTGTCTTTTTGTTAACATTAGTAATAATTTAATCTGAATACCCAATTCATTGATTTCCTAAACATACAGTCACACCACTAAATAAAATAATAATTTTAGAGTTCCAACTGTGCATCAAACAATAGGAAGATGAAATGTGATGGATACAAATCAGGGTCTTTGTCATTTGTTGTCGTCATTGCTGTGCATCAGCTTTATGAGCTTCTCCATCTTCAGTCAATGTCTTTTAGTGATGGTTGGCTCCGGGGTCATGTTTGAGAAGCTGCAGTGAGCTTCAGGATCAAAGACATCAGGGAGACTCTCAGTCTCCAGCAGGAACTTAACCCAGACTCTGACAGAACGCAAATGGACACAAAAAGGAAAAGAAAGCTTCATTTGATTTTTACTTTCTAATTTATCCCAAAAACCAATATTATAATAGTTGCTTTTAGACCAAAGCATTTATTGGAAAATGTTGTCACATTGGAACAGGTAGAAAAATGGTTCATTAGTCTAGTAAGACTAATGCACCAAAGGTTTACTGACATTTATTTTATAGCTAAACTTCATGCAAAACTCCAAACCATTGTCTACAGGGAGATGAAGGTAATGTGGGTCATTTGGTGCTGAGTGATTAATGAGAGTTGTGCAATCAGTGACAGCGGTGTCTTTGTTATTGACCTGGACCAGAACAACTGAAACTATTAGAAGTGATGTTTGTTTCTGAGCATAAATCAATGGCAACTGAAGGTTTCTGATGGTATCTACAATAAACCAGAAATCATCTTAATCAGAACAGGCAGATCTAACTGAAGTTTTTGTTAATTTACTTTTTTTTATATTAAAGTTCAATCAAGAAGTCTTATCTCTCAAATCCTCTGAGATTGGTGTTGTTTTATTTAATTTTTCATCACAATGACTCCTTTGATCAGATCTCAAATTGACTGAAAATACAGTATTTGCTCTTTGACAAAAACATACATTCTTTGCAATGGAAGTCATGCTGATCCAGACATCTTTATGAGCTCTGACCAGACTCTCAGGCTTCTTTCTTGGTAAATTATGCCATGAAAATGGAGTCAGAGAATTGTGTAAAAATACCTCAACTCCTCTCAAGAACCTGAAACTCATTTATTAGTGTGCACAAAACTCACACTAATGCTCTTTATGCTTATTCTCAACACTAAAATAAACCCATATTTATACCAATATACCCTGAATTTAGAGAAATACTGATTTAAACACTGGGTACTTTTTGTTTTAAGGGTTTTTACATCTTTGTGAGATGGTTCAGTGCTTTGAGTTTTTATTGAGAATTTACTGAAGATAACATGATAAAATGCTTATATTTATTCATTTAAGAAATTGGATGCAGAGTTTCAATGCAGAATGTGGAACAGCTGTTTGGACAAGAATGCTAGATGAAATGACAAGAGCCACCCCAATGAATATACACAATGTTAAATAATACATTTACTTTCGTCATTGTAGATGCAACATTTCAAAAAATAAGTAGCTGCTTGGGTTCATATTTTCTATTTGAAAAATGTAAAAACATGTTTACATTTAATTAATGAAATACAGCAAGAGAGTAAAAGAAAAAAAAGTATGGAAACTGAAAGTAAAAAGAAAAATCACATCAAATTACATGACATTAACCACAAAAAGTAACAAAAGAGTATTTTTAATTTAAAAGTCTGAAAAACACTGCAACCAAATTTGAAAAAAGGTTGTTTTTTTCCGTCCGTTTTTCACTCTATACGGCAAAAAAATCTATTTTCATCATTACCTGCCACTGTAGGTATAGTTATACATACATAATCTATATAGAGAACATGCAATTTTATATAATGTAAAATAATGAAAATGACGTTTTGCCATCAGTTTTCTAAAGCTCAATGTTGGATGAAAGACATATTACTAAAATGCAGAGCAACTTTAAAACCAAGGAAAATTCAGTCTAAAACTTAGACTTAATATGATTAGTTGTTCAATTATAAATATCAAATCAAATTCACAGATAACTACAAAACGTACTTACTTGTATAAGTAAACATATTTCTCTTTCTTGTGTGTTAGTTTTGTGAAGTTGAAACAACATTTTATATCATTAATTGTAATATAGGAGGCCTGTTGGGAATAGTTATGTTCATATTAAGCTTTTTTATTTGAGCCTTTTTGATTTCCTGGATATATGCTGTTGACTCTAAAAAATGGAAAGAAAGTGATGAAAATATAAACTTACAAGGATTTGGTCTGAAAGTTTTATTTATGAAAACCAATGTGAACAAACAGAGGAAGGTTGTTTGTGTGACAACAAAGAAAACAAAGTTAAGTTTCAGTTCACTTTACTTTTTAAAAACATTTCAGTGCACAAATGTTTGCAGTATAAATATGTCTGATCAGGACTCAGGAGCCCGGTGGGCTGTCATTGTCCTCGTCCCTTCCTGGATTCTGTTTTTCCAGGAAGCTAAAGCAAACAGCACTCCGCCTGCTTTTCTTGGAGGTTTTTTGCTTGTTGACAGAGATGGAACTTCATTCAAGATCTCAAGCAGCTTTGTGCACAAAATGAGAAAATATCAACCAGACATATAAATCCAAATGAACCCGTTTATGCTCTATTTCTAAAAACAAACATTTGACAATTTTTTCTTAAATCTTTTTTGTTTTAGTTTACAATCTATTATATTCTGCCATATGTAGTTATTTAACATAAGTTTGTGTTAAATCTATCGTTTTGATCTTATGGCATTTTGGATTTTATGCAGACTTTAAACTTATCAGGTATAGTATCTTAATAAAAAAATTTAAAAAATTCGGGGGGGAAAAATCAATGTTGGTCCTCAGATTTATAACAAAAAAAGCATTCTTCTTCCTAAAAGGGGCATTTACTGCATGTACCTTTCAGTCAAAAGTAAAGGGGGAGGTAAAGTTTTGGACTTATATCTGGCTACTCTTACCTTGAACGTGTCAGTTTAAAAATCTGTTAAATATGGATTTAATTTATCTAAAAATTTTGTGATACCGTTTCCCATGATGCAAATACAAATATGCAATTTTTTAGATTTTGTTTTAATTTTATTTTCAAGGAAAACGCACATACCTTATCTACATTTTATTATAAATATTTCAAGGACATGAAATGTTAGATGGAATTTGTACAAATATATTTGAATCATTAAAACTACTTGCACCACAGAGAGGCAGCAAAGTAAAGTTTACTTAGGATTTTTTAACAAGCTAATAAAACTGTAGTTTGTTTAGGTGCCACTTCAAAAGTGATGGTTTGTCTCAACAAGCCCTAAACACACATATATCCTCTCTACCATTGTGTGCCTTTTGTGAGATAACACTTTTTGTAGCCCCCTACTTTGTGTATGTCATTGACAGAAATGAAGGCTTGCTATACCTAAATCTAACTGTGGAACCCAGACCTGATGTTTAGGAATATTTATGTTTTGAATTTGAGGACACGGACAAATTCAAATTCAAATTTAGCCTAATTCTACGATTCTAATGTACACACTGTTATAGATTTCCTATTTATTTGGGTAATTGTGCCACATCATAAAATGCATTCTTTAAATGTGTTAAAACTCCATATAGGCTAAATAATTGGACCAGAACATTATTTTGGTGCATGCACATCGTTCTGCTGAAGAAGATTCAGTAAAAGGATTACATAAAAATAGAAAAGTCTTGCAGAGATTCCTTTGAACTGAAGGTAGCAGCAGAAAAAGATGCCTCGAGTTTCCTTTATTAACACATTTTATAACAGCAATTTTTTTCGACATATATATAGCCCCATCCCCCCCAAACTACAATCAGGTGATTTGTCTAAAGTTCTATCTTATGTTGTTGACTGTGATTAAAAGTTCTCCTTTTTTTACTTTATGATTCTACATTATTGCACTTATATTTTAGTTCAATCATTTTTTTAGTTTTTTAAAGATTAACCCATTAAAAACTACATTAATGTTTGACATAGTTGACATGCATTTTGATTCAAAGCCATTTTGATTTATAAAGTCTCTCTCTTATTTAAACTATATACATTATAATTTACTGCTTGTTTATTTACCTAAAATGTGTTTAAGTGAAGAGAAAACATAAAAAGACAGTATAAGTTGTTTCACATACACTTTATATTACTTCAATGTCAAGAAATAGCAAACATTTATAAAAAAGAACCTTATATTTTTGCAATGATTTAAATAATAATAGTAAAAAATCCACAATTAATTTCAAAGCCAAATGATTTTCATTCATTTATTTATATATTTTCATATCATTTATGGTGCACGCTTAGTAGGCTTTCTGCCCTCTAGTGGTCTATTACTACAGCTGGTGGAAGAGTGTTTCCATGCAAAAGGCTGCTCTCTGTAAATATAAATAAATAAATAACACATTTGGTAGTTTTTCTAATTTTCAAAACTTTATGGTAAAAACAACACAAATAAAGATAACAAAAACGTTTTTTCTAAAAGTAGCAAAACAGGAAATGATTCAACAATGAGGGCCTTGGTTGTAAAACCTTTCACTAACATCCTCTGCAAAAAATAAATAAATAAAGACAGATGAATAAGGTGTCCATCATCATTTATATAGTAACCTTCAAACTATATTATTATTCGATTCTCCTGAAAATGATTGTCTGCTACAAAAAGAACAAAAAAATCAATAAACTGACAAAATGTGATAAAACGTGGCCTCACAGGTCATGGAACATGGGCAGATGATGAGGCATAAAATGCATGAGTCATGTTTACAGTTTATGCTGGGGCAGCAAAAGTGCGGTGAACCTTTTTTCTTCAATGATTTGTGATCTTCACTGGTGTCCATGGATTACATTAAGTATTTCCACCTTTATCCACCTTTGTCATGGTAGGAGGAACACGTCAATGTAAGGGTGGGGTCATCTAAGGTAGCACAAGGGTTAAAGTGTTAGATTTTTCTGCTGCTTAAACTACACTAATTCCTGAAAAAACGAATTTAAACAATGGATTGTGTTTTTAAAAGTAAAGATGCCAGGCAATTGAATTGTGCAATATATGGTTTTTGTTTCTTTTTTTGGGGGGAGAAAGGATTGTGTGTTTTTATGCTGATCATCCTCTGGAAACTTTAGTGAACAAAGATATTCTCTCTTCTAAAAGTATAAGGAAGTAAGTCATCATCAGAGACACATTTATGGTCATGTTCATTCATTAATCAGTCTTTCTGTTGAACTTTGTTCCAAACTGCCTTTTTATCACCTCCATTCAGATGATGTATTAAGCTGAAGTAGTTTAGTTTAAATGCAGATTTAGCTTCATGTGACTCGTTATCAAAAGTATCTAGACTCTCACAGATTACAAGTAGGTGACTTTATGTTTGCTTGAGGAGTCCTATACATCTTATCATCACCACACTTTCTGTGTTATGTTTCTTTAATTAATAATGAGTGCATTCTAAAAAAATAATATTTCTTGAATTTTAAATGCTCTTATGTAGAGCTGACCACAAATAATACAACTGACCTCAATGTTTTTTACTGGTAAACATTTATCAGTAAGCACTGAATCAATTTCAATGTGCTGTTCATAAAGTAAACTTTTATTCTTTACTTGCAGAAATTGTTACTTTGTTTTTATTACAATTAGAATTCTGTTTATTCCCTGGAAAAATGTGTCCTAATTTTGTTTGAGAGGCTGATGGCTGTTAATGAAGGTCTCACTGTCTCTTTAAACAACTTAAGAGTTCATCTTCAATAATAAAACATGTATTAGTCAATTATTGATTTTCATTATTATCATCAGGTGAAAAACTCTTAAGTGTCCAAAAAAATAGTGAAAGTAAATACATTTTTCCTGAAGCTATTGATCAGGGGTCCCCAAATCCAGGCCTCGAGGGCCAGTGTCAGTGTCAGCTAGTTTTCAAGAAACCCGCCTTATTTGCTGCTGATTACCTGTACCTGGATCAGGTGTGTTTAGCCAATAAGGAGCATCAATGGTTGGTTGGTAAACATGTAGGACACTGGCCCTCGAGGCCTGGATTTAGAGACCCCTGCTATTGATGGTGGAATGATATTTTAAAAGTAATGAAAAATAAAGAGAAGACGATGTATGGAAAGTATTTTAAAGAAATAATGGCTTAAATATTTCTGTACCCGTGTAACAAACAAACAAAAACACAATGCCAGACTTTCTAAAGTGCTCACTTTGGCTTAAAAAAAAACAAGATAAAAGTGCTTGCTAAATATTTTTATTTATAATGTGAATGCTTTGTTCACAGACAAATAAAATGACAAACGTATAAATTTTAATCACGTTTCTTGGTGAAAATTTTCAAATTGTAATAAACAATTTTTAAAAGCAGCAATTTTGTAAAAGAAAAAGTGTTTTAAATAAATACAAAGGCAGTTTAAAATGCACAAAGGAGCTTCTGTTTATGTCTCAACATTTTCATAGACATTTCATGACATGTCCTCATAAACATGGTTTTGCTGTAAAAGAAAAAAGAACAAACTTTTAAAAAAAAGACAAAAAATGTATTGCTTCAATATTAATAATTATCTTTTTTTTTTACTTGTCTTGTCCAACAGCTGAGCAAACTGATGAGAGCCTTTTGTGTTGGACATAATTTTTACAACATGGGGTTGTGAATCTTCTGACACACCAGAGGTATGTCAGAATAAACCCCTTTTGTAATCTAGGCCAAACTTTATTCATCTTAATCATATTTGTAACATTTTTGTGTTGGATCGGATAATAGAAGGATCATAGAAGGTGGAGGTAGAACCATTAAGCAGCATAAAGTCACAAGTTGCTGGATGGTTCTAATCATTAGAGTGAGGTTCAGATGTCATACAAATCTAGAAGGGGCGTGGCCTGTCCACACACACCCAAATGTTATAAACATACCTGTTGGCTCCAAAAATGTTAACATACAAACATGTCAACATGTAAACTATTTATTTTAACACCTGCATATGTTTGCATTTAGACTAACAAGTGTGAAACAATATTAATAATTATCCGGTAACTTAAAAGTAGAGCAAAAGAAAGATGATAAACATACCTGCACTGTGATGAGAAGGAATCAGGTTTTCTGTTGTGTCTAGAGAGAGATGATTTTACCACATCTTCATAATTTTAAACCTTCTCAATGTGTGAGAAACCTGGGCGTACTTTTTGACTCTGAGCTAAATTTTATCCCACACATTAAAAATGTCGTTAAGACAGGATTTTATCATCTCAAAAATATTGCCAGAGTCCGCCCGTTCCTCTCTCTTGCCAGCACAGAGGTACTAATGCATGCTTTAATTTTCAGTCGTTTAGATTATTGTAATGCCCTGCTCTCTGGTTTACCCAAAAAGTCTCTTTCAAACTTACAACTTCTACAGAACTCAGCGGCACGAGTTCTGACGAGGACCAGAGGGAGGGAACACATTACACCGGTTTTAAAATCGCTGCATTGGCTCCCTGTGCGTTTCAGGATTGATTTTAAAATTCTTTTAATGGTTTATAAATGTTTTTATGGTCTTGGGCCTTCTTATTTAAATGATATTCTTTTAAAATATGAGCCCTCGCGGACCTTGAGGTCCTCCGGTGCTGGCCTCTTAGTTGTTCCCAAGGTGAGGACCAAAACTTATGGTGAGGCTTCGTTCTGCCATTATGGTCCTCGCCTGTGGAACGGCCTTCCGGAGAGCCTCAGGGCCGCAGAGACTGTAGAGGTTTTTAAGAAGAGGCTCAAGACCCACCTTTTTAATTTAGCTTTTAGTTGATTTTAACTGCTAATTTATTCTATTAGTTTTAGTATAGGCTATTTTATGTATTTATTTTAATTTTACGCATCTTATTCTCAATTTTATGTTTTTTTTTCTTTTTTATGTTTTTAATTTTAGCATCTTATGATTTTAGCCCCAGTGTTTCTTGAGGGGATCTTTTCCTCCAGGGATTGCCGGCTTGGTCAGCGGTTGTTGCTGCAGTTGTTGCCCTTGCTGGGGCGGCAGGGGTCTAATTTTACAGCTTTTGGCTGTGAGGGGGACCCCGGTGTTGTCCCGGTCTGGGTGGGCAATGTGGCGATGTTCCGGTGGCCAGGCTGGCTCCTGGTATGAAAGGATTCCCAGATACTGTTTCCTCGCAGCAGAGC
>CM074506.1:10781188-10794574 GCA_037389245.1 Oryzias sinensis | reverse complement strand
TGTACTCAGATGGTCCAGAAAATACAAAAATTTCAGTGTCTCCATCACTAGAGTTCTATGAGGAAGGGTCAGAGGTCATTCTGAGCTGCTCAGCTAATTCTAGACCTTCAGCCCAGTTTTCATGGTTTTTAAATGGGACTAAGCTTCCTGATTCTGGACCAGAGCTCACACTGAGGAACATACAGTTCAGTCAGAGAGGAGATTACAGCTGTCAGGCCTTCAACAGCAAAACTCTGACAAATGAAAGATCTCCATCTTTTTCAATCTCTGTTCTACGTAAGTTAAAATATTTGTTCTTACGGTGACAAATGTTTTTCACTAAATCAGTTTCATGTTAACAACAGTTAAGTCATAATTTCACTTATTTTGTCTTTGTGAATGTTTTGTTTGTAGACTGAAGTCACATTATTAAATGTTTCTTTACATATTTAAGTAAAAAAATCTAATACATAGATAATTTTGATCACCAGAAAAAATATCTGGAGTTTCCATCAAAGCGTCAACAGAGCAGATCATTGAGGGGAGCTCTGTCACCTTAACCTGTGAGGCCTCTGGATCTTCCCCGAGCAGAAAATGGAAGAAGGACGGTTCAGATCTCAGCTTGTCTGAAAACGTGACACTTTCTGAAGACAACAAAGTCTTAACTTTCAAAGCTGTGAACAAGGAAAACAGAGGAGAATATGTCTGTCTTGTCAGCAACCCTGTCAGCAGTTCTGAAGCTAAGTTCCCCTTTGTTGTTAACTGTAAGTATAAAGTTAATATGAAACTAAGCTACAAATGACACATTACTACATTGTTTTGGTTTGATGTTTGTTCTGACAATTTCACTACAATATGTGTTTTTTCAGATGGACCACAAAATGTTCAGATTGAAGGTAAAGATAAGATAAATGAAAATGATCAAATCAAGTTGATGTGTTCTGCTGAGTCCACTCCATCTGCTACATTCACCTGGAGACTGAATGGATCAGAGATCATTGGAAGTTCTGCTGAGTTCCTAAATGAAAAGGCTCAACGTTCTGACAGTGGAACATACACATGTGAAGCTCTGAATACTGTCACTAAGAAACAAGCAACAGCTGAACATGAACTCAATGTTCAAACAGGTAAATAGATCAATGACTTCAGACATTTGAGACATGAAATCTGTGCTTTAGGAGAGTTTATTGTTGCTTTAAAAAATATAAAAGGTGGTTACAGTGGTTTATTTATTGTCAATCAATATCCAGTCATCTTTCTAACTACTCAGCGTGTAACCTGGGCCAGTTAGAAGTTTTTGTCCAACAAGCTGTTGTTGTTTCAGAAAACTCATCAGGATGTTCTGCTGGTTGCATTGCTGGAATCGTGGTTGGATGTTTAGTTATTGTTGCTGCAGCTTCTGCTGGAGGATACTCTGTGTATAAAAAACGGTGAGTAACAATAGATATAATGATGATTTACTTTATCTTTCTGTTCTTGTGGTAAAGATTTAGTGTATTGATTAACTATAGTTAAAGAATCTGAATGTTTGTCTAAAGATTCTGCAACAGAATTTATGTTCAAATAAAGTAAAAATGTTACGTTTCAAAAGACATAAAAAAAACTTTTGGTTTATTTTATTGCATTTATTTCAACGTGTCATAACATCAAAGCAGGTTGACAGTTGTTAAACCAGTTTTTCAAAGTCAATCTTTATTTCTCTGTTTTTTTCTTTTAAGTAAATGTATTTATTGCAGCCGTTTGGAAGATCTTCCTCGTTCACTCATTTGTTGCATTTCATTAACATTTAGACACAACAGAAAACCTGATCCCCCTCCTCCTCACAGTCCAGGTATGTTTCTCATCTTTCTCATCTTTCATTAAAATTTCTTAAATAACCAAATAATTATTAACAATAAAACAACAGATTCTTGGCTTGAAGGATCACACATTCTGTCATTGTTTCACATGTTTGTTCTTTTTTCTCCCAGAGCCAAACCATATTTATGAGGAAATGTCGTCAGTCTATGAAAATGTTGGTAAATAAACAGAAGCTTTTCTGTGTACTTTAAACTACTTTTTATTTGGTAAAAAATGTTCAAAATACAATAGATTGTCAAAAATATTTCATGAGAAATGTGTGAATAATCTTTTCATCTTTTTTAATAACATCATTTTAAAGTTCAAGTACTTTTATTTGTTCAATATACATATTTTTTTCTGTTTAAAAATCTAAATTTAAAGATTGTTGTCATTTTACACAGATACAAAACATTTAAAAACATTATTTTTTTCAAATACTTGTCATAATTGTTGTTTTTCTCTCACTTGGGTTTTGACTGAACCCTTCCATCTTGTAAAAGATCCTTTCACCTTTAGCCTCACAAAAAGACACATTTATGTTCCAAAAATTTATATTCATCTACTTATCAGACACCTGATGGTCAAAATATTTTCTCTACATCTGATTAATCCTATACGCAGACTTCCATTGAGCATCAGATGATAATCTAGAAAACTGAAGAATTTTTATTTAATTTATTTGTAAATAAAAGTCAGTCAATTTTTTTTTCTAAAGTTCATTTTATTCTTATATTTCAGTCATGTTTAAAACTGTGTACAAAAGATTTGATCACTAAATGGATTTTAAAATTTTTATGTTTGCATCAATATAGACTTCATAAAGAAATTAAAATTATGAGCAAACATTTTATGTGATAATTTTTCTTTTTTTTGATAAAGATTTAAGTATTCTGTAAAATCAGTAAATGTTTTGATAAACTGATATTGGCTTTATCATTTTAATATGTACATTAATAAAGTTGTTGAAAAAGACAGCGAGACCTGTAGATCCACTTTTTGACCTTCATTAAGATTCATCAGCCTCAAAAAAGGTGGATTTCACCGAAATACAACTCCGTTTACCAAAAGTGAGTAGTATAAACTGCTTTAACAATTACATTTTATTAAACCAAGAGGCTCTGAACTTTTCTCACTTCACTCTGCTGCTGGACAAGAGTTCAAATCATTTTTTTTATCTTCAAGTACTTAGTTTATGTTGCACATGTTCCAAACAACTTCAGCTTTATTCATCACTTGAATGGAGTTTGTTGTGAGGTTGTTAAAGGAGAGTTTGGAATGAAGTTCAACAGAAAGGCTGGTGAATGATTAAACGAAAAAGAGGATGATCTACTTCCTGAAACTTGTAGAATAAGGAACATCTTTGTTTACTCACGACTTTGTTTAGTCATGAATGCATGTAAGCATGTACGTCCCACAAGAGTCACAACTGTATTTAGTTTGTCCATGTCAACGGCCATGTTTTATTTGTGATTACAATTGAGAACTTGATATAACAAACGTTTAGCGCAATTCTCCACGGCGCAATAACAGTTATCAGAACATTAAATATGCAAACTACCGTAAATAAGCATGACAAAAATACAGTTAGATTATGCATGTTTCTGATTTGCTATTCCATAATTCATGTTTTTGTTGGAAGATCGGCTAATGGTTTCTGTCTTCAACCCTGTCATTGACACTTTGTTAGTTATGACTGGTTACTTTATGTTTTGTAACTGTAGTGATTGGTAAATTTTTTCTTTAAAACTATGGTTAGCTACAGATTTATGGAAATTCATTCATTCATATTCTTCTGTATTGTCCCTTTCGGGGTCACGGGCTGCCAGAGCCTATCCCAGCCACTTATGGGCGAAGGCAGGGGACACCCTGGACAGGTCGCCAGTCTGTCGCAGGGTCATACATATCACACACCTATACACACACACATTCACACCTAGGGACAATTTAGAGTGACCAATCAACCTATAAAGCATGTTTTTGAATGGTGGGAGGAGGCCGGATTCCCCGGAGAAAACCCACCCATTTATGAAAATTCCATCCCACAATAATAGAGCCCAACATGATGAATTGGAAATAAAAAATCATACATGCAGGCTCAAAATTAACCCACTTAACTGTTAAAATCCTCAGTTAACTAGTTAAAGAATTTGTAACGTTTAGGCTGCCAAAAATGATTATTAAGGTAACGACTAATCAGAAGTTATTTGTCTCATTAGTATCTTATGACAACAGCAGCATGCAGCATTACGTCCCAGCAGATTCAACATTTATGATCCAATTATAAAATAAAACCATAGTGTTACAGCAGACTCGTGAGCAATGACTTGCTGAGGATAACCACCAACGTTACATACAGCTGTCATTGAAAGAAATGGTATAGCAAAAGTTTAATAAGAAAATAAAAGCTTAAATATAAATAATGACATCAATTGGAACTTCAAGGCCTGCTTCAGTTTAAGTCATTTATCTCCCAAAAAAGGTTTTGGTTGTCATCACCATGGTGACCACATCGGTTTGTGTCGTTTCACACAATAATGAACAAAAAATGGATGAATTCTGTAAACCTGTATTAAAATGTGGGTTATAGAACACAGTATGATTGACTTTAAAAAAATTCCTAAAGTAACCCCCCCACCCCCACCCCACCTCCACCCCCTAACTGAAGTGAAGAAAAATTATATTTGTGAGAGAAAAGATTCAAATGAAACAGCAAAATTATAATCATCTTAATACCTTTTTCTTGATATTAAATCGTAATAATTTTTCTTGATTATACTACAAAATCAGACACTGTATCTGGTAGTATTTTGTAGAAGCGATCAAACAATAAAAAAACACAGAGATAAAAGGCTGCATCCATTTTTATTTTAGTGTAGAACAGTGTTTCCCAACCCTGGTCCTTGAGGCACACGGTCCAGCATTTGTTTTAATCCAACCTTGCTCCAACACATCTGCAGTTCATGACTGTCTTTGTCAGGCTTCTGCATAAGCTAATGATGTGGTCAATCAGGTGTGCATAAACAGGGTAACATGGAAAACATGCAGGAGAGTGTGCACCGAGGATTATGGCTGGATAACACTGGTATAGAGCAGAACGCTCTACGTGGCTTTCTAAAAGCTTTTCAAGTTTCTTATGTGGATGTTTGTGCAAAATAAAAGCACTGTTTCCTGGTTTGTAGCCTAACTGATCAAAGAAAGTAAGTAATAAAGAGGGAAAAGTACATCCTCCATGTTTGTCGATCATTAACTACTTTTCTCGTGAACTTTAATCCTCTCAGTCTTCATTACACATTTCAAAGGGTCTGCACCATAGAAAAAACAATCTTTTTTTATAATGTTCAGTCCTCACAAACAGAAACCCCAAAGCGATATTTTTGATCTGTTCACACATTTCTGAGTATTCCTCTAAAAACCTACAACCTGAGCTCCAGCCCCTCCAAAGCTACAAAAATGAACGAGTTCTCACTTTGTGACATAGACCAGTGAGAACAGCTTTTTCCAGGAAGAGCCTAACAAAAACACCCACATTCTCCCTGGAGCAAGCGGTGATCAGCCAAACGCTTTCTTTTTATCTGCACAATATGCACATCCATCTTTGCAAAAGTTAGGATGTGGTTTGTTTTTGTGGATGAAGCACAGACACGCTGCAGAGGCTAACTCTAGGATGAAATCATGAAATGGGCGGCATCCACACGGGGCAAAAGCTAGTGGTTCAGAGATCGAGACGTTTTACTTCCATGTAGGCAAAGAGCTCAGGAAAATAACATATACCGGTATTTAACAAAAACAATGCAATATATTGTCCTAAAAGAAATATATTATCATATACATGGATATGGTTTATTGTAAAAGACTAATGAATAGCATGATATTGGCCCTTTAAAGTGGAACTCATCACCTTTTTATCTTTATGATAAAGCCTTCTTAACCTCTTCAACTGTTGTAGAGCTGTCTAAGTAGGTTTGCTGATTCTCATTACGTTTAAGTAGGTTGAACTTGAAAAAAAAAACTTGGTAAATAAAATCCTTACATTTTTTTATGTCATTTTCAAACTCTGACTTGTTAAGTCTGTTTTAAAAAATAAGAAAGACTGGTAATAGCCTCATTCCAGTCTTAAGTATCCTGGTTATTGTAGTTTAGGGTCAAATAGGAATTCAGGTATTCAGGACTTGTCTTTTATTAACATACTATTTAGCAGTCGCTTTACATCGGAAGGCTAGTAGGCTACATGCCACATAATTATTTTTGTGGGCAACATGCCACGTAGACCATCATTTATCCTGTTGTATTTGAATGCACTACAGTTACAGGGACACAGTGATTGGTCAAGATCCATTATTGGATATGTGTGATCCATGATGGGATACATAGCATGTAGCCTACTAGTCTTAACTCTAATAACTTTATTTGTTTCAATCGCATGAACAAAAACTTCAACAAACTCTATCATTTTTTTCTATTTCAATATTTTTTTTGTTTTTACTGTTTTCTTAATGATGGCTCCCATGGATCAATTTTTATTTTCTGCCACAGTTCCAGTCTCCTCTGTAACAGTAACTCCTCAAAGTGCAGACTTGGTTGAGTTCAGCTCTTTCAGTCTGACCTGCTCCTCCTCTGGGTCCTCGCTGTCCTTCATCTGGATGAACAGCAGCTCTGAGGTTACAGCCAGTGACAGAGTTCAGATCACTGATGGAGGCTCCACTCTGACTGCAGTCAGTGGTACTCGCTATGATGAACAATCATACAGGTGTCCTGCAGGGCTCCAGACTGCGACCAATTGCTCGCATTTTGCGACCAAAATTTGAGAGTGTGCGACTGAAATTTACATCCACAGTGCGACCAGTAAATTTGCCTCCCCCACCCTACAGTGGAAGGGGCACGTCAATGATCAATGAAATGATCTGAGACGCGAGCGCACACGCACGCAGGCAGACACACACACTCGCGCACATACTCATGAAACGCGAGCTCACACTCTCGCGTGATGCCTGTCTGTGAGGCGGCCAATGCGTGTGAGAAGAATAGGGAAAGTCACTGTGAGAGGCTAAAATGCGTGTAGGGGGAGGGGCCTAGAGATAATCGAGCGCACGTTTACATCTGTGGGAATGAAACATCACAACCTGACATGTACGTCTGAGCTATGAGTAAGTGAACTATTGATTCATTTTTCCGACCTGCGGCTTGTGTACCAGTGCTAGAGTATTCAGCAGTGGTCTCAAACTCGCGGCCCGTGGGCTATTTGCGGCCCCCAAGCTGATATTTTGCGGCCCCCGCCTTAATATGCAAGTTTAATGTTATTGCAGCCCGCCAGTTTTAATGAATGACACTTTTTCATTGTCGTGCACGGAGATGACCAACCAATCACAGTGGGGTAAATGACTGTTGGGGGTTCCTTACTTTCCTCTTTAGAACGTATCTATTCGCTCGTAATTTTCTAAATACATGCAGTCCGTGCTGAACTTTTCTCTCTGGGTCACACAGACCCGGAGGAAGGTTTAGTGTTTTGGTTACGGTTATGGCAGCGCATCAAACGGGTTACGGCAGCTCACCGCTCCCGTCCAGCGGGAGTCAGGTCAGCTGAGGAGAATTAATGTCCCTCACCTACGTGCGTGACGGCTAACGGGGCTTTGAGATGAAGGTGAATCTGCAGCAAGACTGGACAACAGTTGGAGTTGTCCTTAACATTCAATTTAGTTTTAATATTCCTCTCCCCCTCAGTGTGATCTGTGTTATTATATATTTTACGATTATTTTAATGTTTTGTAATGTATGTAGCCTTTTTTAATGAATTGGTATTTTAAATTATTTTAATTAATCACTCAACTACAAAAACCATCAGGACACATGTCCAATAATGCATTGTTTTGTAGTCTGTAGGGCAGCTTTCAGTCAGTTCAGTTTCCAGCTGTGTCCGGGTAGGTTTGCCCCTTGCTCCCACCCCTTTCTCGCGATATTTTTGTGATGACTGACAGGTGATGTTGGGGCAAAAACAAAAATATATGTCTCAAACCAGGTGATCTGCGCAGCGTTGAGTCCACCTGGGTGATCTCAAACACGCTTATTGTGCATCTTGGCTGCACATATTTGGTGTCACAAAGATAAATTTCCATCCGTTTTCTTTACGATTTGTACTGTTATGACAGCGATTGTGCTGTCAGTTTACCTGTTGTTGCATCTTCAAAAGGGCAGAATAAAATGTGACACTGAATTTGAAACAGCACATTGTAATTTCTTCATCAATTATAAAAGTATTTATTCGTAATACAGTGGAAATTAGTAGATATGGTTTGCATGTTGATATACGGTATGCGCCCCTAAATTTTCTGGTTGTGCCCCTAAAATTTTCAGTTAGGGGCCACTGTGCTCCTAGTGAAAAAAGTTAGTCTAGAGCCCTGTCCTGTGTTAAATACTGTTTCTGAAGGCATCAGTGAAGACAGTATTTTGTGCATTACCCACAAACGTTAACATCTGTAACAAGTAGGGTTGTGCCGATGGACGATATCATCGTCCATCGTGATGGGTGACTGACATCCCAATGGAGAAACACCATCGTGATGCCATGCCCCCGCCACGTTGCAAGTCGATACCATGTGCAAAATATCTTGATGGGATCAATGGTCAGATTAGAATCCAACCGTGTACATGGGCCGAGAAAAACTTTTTCAGAATATAAAAACGTTCACTAAGGTCACACTTTCGGTCATAATAAATCATTTGCACATGCGCAGTAGGGTTTGAAAACTGGAAGGGGATATAAATTCCGCCGAGCTGCTTTTTTTTTCAAACTTTATTGAATGTAACAATTCAATACAAAACGATGTTAAACAGTGCCGAGCGGTTATATACATTGACATTTCAGCTCGGTAATATACGAGACGATCTTCTAAACGTGCTTTTAATAATGTTACGGTTATTATGAAACACCTGTTCGCTCATCATTTGAATTTTAATCCGTGTGGTCAGTGCTTTTTCTGAACGGAGCCGGAAACGAAGCCACGATTAGCAGTATGCTAACACGGGATAACAACATTAGCTTTGGGTGGCGCTGCATGTTGGCTGCACGTAAACATGTGGGAATAATATCAGCCTTTATTTAGTTGGGACACAACTGGAAACACAAATCCATGTGATTGTTTGAATCTTTTCTGAGGACTGAGCGACATTTCTGCTTTGAATCTCAAACCGCTGTGTGTGCTGACGATCCGAGCTGTGCCCAGACACACACTTTTAGACCAGGTTCTGAGTTCGGTAGCTATTTCCCCTAGAGCTGCGGGACGGATCGCAGTCTTAAATCTCCCACACATACCGCTCATGTAACCCCCCCTTCCCATCAAACACAAAGCTGGAAGTCCGCACTCCGCCGGTCCACTTCACTAGTTAAGTGCGGGAGCGGACTACTTCTTTTCTATTTTGTTTGTTACTTTTTTTGTTAAAGTCACTTCCCTCAGTTTATACTGGATCATCGCGGATTAGTCATTAGTTGGGAAATAAAATAAAAAAATTAAAATTAGGAATAGCAGTTATATAAGAACGGAAAATATACAAATAGCCCCCCCCCCGACGATGTCATCGTCCATCCCGATGGTTGACAGCAAACATCGTCAACGGCCAATTTAGGGGACATCGCCCAACCCTAGTAACAAGTCCTGAAAAATGATATACCGACAGCAAGTGTTGTTTTCAACTATTTAACAATTCAGCATATGAAAGATCCCAATCTTAGGTTCCAAATCCTCTGTATGTTCCTCAGTGTGGGGCTCACACTGAGGAACATACAGTTCAGTCAGAGAGAAGATTACAGCTGTCAGGCCTTCAACGGCAAAACTCTGACAAAAGAAATATCTCCATCTTTTTCAATCTCTGTTCTACAAAACAAAGTTTTGTGGTTGACTTTTATTTTTCTAAAAGTAAATTACATTTCATTCAATTTTAATGTATATTTAATGCAGAAGATAAACCAAAGTCGTAGCCACAATTGAAAGAAAAACACAAAAGTATGGTGTCAAATTCATGCCTAAACTATTTGGCATCAAAACTGTAAAACCAGGAATCAAAACCCGAATTCTGCAAACCAAAACCCAAAATCTGCGAACCAAAACCCATAATTTGCAACCAAAACTCAAATCTGCAAATCAAAATTCATAAATTGAGAACCAAAACCCATAATTTGCAACCAAAAGCTATAACCTAAAGCGCAATCATATTTCTCAGGTGCTGATTTGTTTTCTCGCTGTTCTGAAATCGTCTTTTTGAGTTGCGCTTTTATTTTGAAATCGTCTTTTGAATTGAGCTTTTTTTTTTGCGGTTGCGATTCTAAAACCTGTCACACACGTAAAAACAGCGCCACGTCAGTCAACGGGAGGGGAAGCGGGACATCCCCGACAGCCAGTAGCTCATTGGCTACCGAATGACTCCGAGTCTTACGTCAGCGTCCACCACCTCAGAGCGCCAAAATCGTACCAATTGCAGAGACAGTCATGGTGAACCAGCAATCGGAGGTAAGTTTTTCACATCTCAAGAACAATCAAACGTGTTCTCTGTGTAATCGGAGGACGCCAGCATAGTCAGGTTGTAACGGAGTGGCCAGGGAAGAAACCCAGAAGCAGGAAGGACATGACACAAGTAGGATTTAATACAGGACCAAACTAGAGAAGGTACGAAGACGCTCAGGCACCAAACACAGAACAAGCCACACCTTAAATACAGGCATAATCACTAACTCAGTGCAGCTGTGACTCACACAGGAGGACTCAGGAAGGGGGAGGACATTCAGGAGAAAATCAGACTGCCAGACAAAACAACAAACAGACATTTTCATGACACAGGTGAGATCCACCAGAGACTGCTAGGGAAAAAAAGTAAGATGTTGCATGATAAATTATCACCACTCATTGTAAACAGTGAGCTAATGTGCTAGATTAATGCTTACCCCCCCCCCCCCCCAGCAAAGTAGATGGTTTATTGCTAATTATTTGAGTCTTTGCGGAGGGTGGCCGCTCCTTTTTAATGCTTTTTTGTTCTCATGTCATTACTTGTAACCATTTCCATTTACTGTAACCAATGTTCGCCTGTGTTAACCGTGTTAGCTTAATGCTAGCGGGTTATTCCGGCTCATTTCATGACTTGTATTAATAAAACTAATGCTGTGTCCGAATGATCACCCTAACCCCTAACTACTAAACACTATATAGTGCGGCACTATATAGTGTTTTGGAGTTTTAAAAGCAATTCGGACATCATGCTCGCTACTCTTATCCTTCGGGTGTTTGCTTATATGCCGCTTGACAAGGAAACATAAAGGCGCATTGCTGCCACCACTTGGTCTGGAGGGGAAGTACGACTGCATTAACGCCGATTATGACAATATCCATTTTCCAAAGTAATAACATAATAAATATGAACATATTACGAAGACTATGAATATTCTGTTTTGTGATGACGAAGAACGTGACACATTGGTGTAGATTTAATGTATTTGTTCAGAAATAAACCGCCAAGTTACTAATCATTCTCATCAGGCATGCGGCCGTCGTTTTCAAAAAATTCAAACGCAATGCATTGTGGTCTATATTTGCCAATGACGTGAGCATCGATTCACACTGGTTTTTCGTAGAGAATTCTGGGAAATTTTCGAGTGTACTCAATTATAGAATTGTAGATTCCGACAACGTAAAATGGCAAACGCACTATATAGTACACTATATAGGGCATAAGGTGGTAATTCGGACACAGGGTTTGTCGATTTTAAGAGTGTCAGGATTGGTCATATCTAACCTAGGGGTAAGAACCCGTGAATTGTCACTACGATAAATCAAAATATAAATATACAGTCTTCCGGGGGCCCTAAGCGAAATTTAATTTGTGGGCCCTGTAACTGATCAGCAGCACCAACAAAACGCAGCTGTTGTTGTAATATAAATGAGATATATCTAGTGCAGAATGTTGGAAAGAAGTCCTTTCACTGTTGTGCGTGTGTGCACAAATGTATGACTGTCTTTTAAGTAATAATGAAACAATAAGTTTGATATAGGTTCCATATTGGGTAAATTTGAACTTACCAGCAGCAGCATCAACGTTTTCCCTTTCAACAGAAGATGTGGTGACAGGAGTTTCTTCTGCAGCTAAAAAACAAGAATTATTATACAATAATTAATGATGAAGTTAATAAAATAACTATAGCAGAATACTACTAATAGTTTAGTGGCTCAGGTAAAATCTGTGTGCAGGTTTTTCACAATGTCATGATCTTTTTATATATTTATAAGAAATAGATTGTTTGATTAAATATTTGCACAAGATCATATTTATTTATTTAATTATGAATGGTTTGGGGCTCCATACTCTTTAGTCGCTGTTTATGAAAAAAAGGGTTTATGCAGACACTGTTTTTTAAATTACTTTACATGCCACATGAAGGGATGTGGATGCTGCACCTCCTCCAATACTTTTGATACTTTTTGAGAGCAGAAGAAAATGTCGGCTGACACGGAACTGTGCAAAACATCGTCGTTATGTAGAACCAAAACTGCAAAATACAAATAAGAGAGAAATGTACCTATTTATAAATAATAAATGTGAATAATAATTTGAGTATAAATGGAAATATAAGCATTTATACACTTCTTTATCTATTATTCTGTATGTTCATAACTTTAAAATGACTACATTTATTTTGTTTGTCATTAATAAATTAGAACTTTTGTTTCCTATTTGTATTTGGCAGTTTTGATTCTCCATATTTCATGCCAATGCAAGATTTTAAGACACATTGTTGAAAAACTCAGACTCCCTGACTGCCTATAACAGATAAACAGCAGTTTCTATAATGACATACACCAGAAAATGCAGAACGCACTAAATATGTGTTAGCAAAACAGTTAAACAATACGATAACGTGAGTTAAAACATTTATCAGCCATCACCCTTGTCGTTATTTAATCTTCTCTTCGTCGTTTTGGAAGGTCCTGTCTGACCTCATCCAGGAAACCTGGGTATCAGAATTATTTTAGAGTTTTCCATTGGAAATTACGACAAACGGGGTCGTTTATGTGCAATCTTCACCTGTCTTTCTAACTTTACCGAACTTTGGATCGATTAGTATTTTAAATCGCGAATGCACAGAAATACTGGATAATGTAAAAAATATGGCCCCATCATCCTCCAAATATACCTTGTGATTGATGGTGAAGTTGTTCATCTTTTTTCAACTCCTGGGGCCTGTTTCAGAAAGGAGGTTCAACCAACTCTGAGGTTGAACTTGAACTCTGAGTTGGTCAATCGGGAGATTGACAACTCTGAGTTTTCTGTTTTAGAGAAGCTGATCCGAGTTAGGTCAATCAACTCTGAGTGGACTGATTCGGAGGTGAGCGTGCGCACCGCGTCTATAAGAAGCCATTAACAATGGAGCGCAGATATCATGAGTCACCATGGCAACCGTGAAAAAAAGAGGTCTGCGTATTTTTCGCCAGCTGAACTTGACGTGCTGCTGCAGAGTTACAGTGAATATGAGCAGATATTACGGAAGAAAAGCAACACCGCTGCATCTGCAAAACAGAGACAGTTAGC
>CM074506.1:10668138-10780688 GCA_037389245.1 Oryzias sinensis | reverse complement strand
GTCTACCGTACAACAGTGACCCTGTGAGGTTAAATGCAATTTGTGGGAGACCCAGGTGGCTCAGAAAGCAAAAAAAAAAAAAATATTTTAGCACGCAAACACATTTTGCCTTCCAGCTTTTTAATGTTACCCTCAGGCTGTCGTTTTATTTTCCCAGCAAGAAAAGCAAACTCTCTCTTCTTTTGTCAGTTGCCTATTTCTTGACATTTTTGGAACGCTCTACTCTCAGCTGTACAACATTGTTGAACTAAAGCTCATAAAGGCAGAGTATAACAGTGGGTTCCAGCAGAAACAGAAAACAGTGGTAAAGGATTCAAATAATTGAGAAAAGTTGGAACACTGGTAAGGGTGACTTAAAGCTTGTTTATCCTCTGTTGCACAGAAACGGCTATAAATGTTGATCTAGTGTTATTCTGAAATCTAGAGGGTTTTTATTTCACACAACAATACTTACAATACTTTTTTCAAAAAACAGTTTAAAACTTAATTGTTATTTGTAGTGATGTGCGAGTCATGAACAAATCATTTAATAGTAGCGAGTCACTTAACTGACTCGTGAATCACCACTCATTTTCCCAGTATACTCATTATTTGACTCATTCTCTTCCACCACTAACTACCTGCAGTTGTATAAAAGTACCCGTCTTATCATTGCAACAGAACTCTTTTTTCCTCCCTGCTCTGAGAAGTAAAAACACTGAAAACGAAACTCACTACACCAGAGACTCACGTAATAGATCGTATAGCATCACCGCTCTGCTAACATAGAACTTTACTACTATAAAATGAAAAAAAAGAAAGAAAATTCATATTAAAATGCAATTTTTTTCTTTTTAAACTAGAGTAACATTAAATGCTTCTTTTAATAATGTTGAAGTTATGTTCAAAAATTATTACTAAAATATTTTGTTGATAAATATTCTTAGTTAGGTTATGTTATTTTAAAGTTAAATGGTGGCATTAATTCCAGATTAACATATTTGTCACTCAGATGGGAAATGTCATATTTTTTTCTTTGTTTTTTCTACTCTGAAAATAAAAAATTTAAAAAATCGGATTTCCTCTGTAGTTTAGTTACAATTCTTGAAGAAGAAATACAATGATAATATTGTCTAAGTTTCTAAAAATGTTTATTCAACAACACAGTCACAGAAAAGATGCTTCACAGACCCCGCCCCAGTCTACAGAGCAAGGCCACAGGATGGCGCTAATGTTTACTTCCTCACTTCACCCACAGAATCTGAAGGTCAACTTTTCAACAACTTTCAACAACTTTTCAACTTTGCACTTTACATTTGCAAAATGTTTTAAATCTTTTAAATATCTCTAAATATGAACTTTCTTCTCAAAGCGAGAATAAATCAATTTTTTTTTGCAACAAACCATCAGTGTCATACTAAGAATGAGTTTTTGTGTTAAAGTGCCTTTCTCTGTCTATTTCTGCTAGACATGAACTGCTTAAAAAGGCTTTATTATGTGCTCTAAAAAATAAAAATAACATTTTAAGTATACATATAATAATTGATTTTATATACATACATTTAAATGTATGGGGTTATGAGCACTTTAACAAGATTTGAAAAGAACATAGCATGAAGTGACTTGTAGATAAAAATAAGAAAATTGAGAGAATTTAGTGGTGACCACATGAAATCCCCTATCCGTGGACACGGCTCCTGCTTGTACAGTCACATCTGAGGAAAAAAGAAAAGAAGTAATCATTTTTCTGCACTTAAATGACCACTAAAAGACTAAACAGGAACACAGGTACATACAAGGACCTGCTGCGGAAGAAGTATGTGACAACTGGCAGGGTCATCAACAGCAGCAAGATACCAAAAGCCGTGCCACGAATGAACCAAAATGGCACTAGCTTCAGTTCTGGGGGGAAAATAAACACATCTATAAATAAATAACTCTGTGTCCGACCTGACAGCAGAAACCACAACATACAGCTTCATGATGATAGTGAAAGAAAAAGTTTAAATATAATTTTATTATTTTTTATGGATTAAACTAGACTATGCAAACTGCGTATAACACTGAAAAACTTTAGTTTAACGTTTTGTATTTTTTTCACATCTTTGAGATTTATTGCAGAAAGAGATAAAATGTGCAAAAATATTTCTAAATATTTATGTGATTTTTCAAAGAAATGATCTATTATTTTGACTAAGATGAATAAACAGCCATGTTTACATGTCTGAGTCTGTTTCAAGACATAAACTTGTTGAAGATGAAATTTTTGAGCTTAAAATTTACAGAGAAAGTTTTTCATCCCAGAGAGCATCCAGTATTCATAGCAGAGGATCTTTTTAACCCTTGTGCTCTCCTAGGCATTTTAACATTTGGAGTTGGGTCATCTAGACCCACTAGACAGTGCTCTGAACCTTTTTTCTTCAATGATTTCTAATCTTCACTGGTGTTCATGGATTACATGAAATCTTACATTGTGTCCATTATTCATTCGCACTTGGTGATGGTAACTACTGATGTAGCCACAGCTGCCCTCGGGCAGACTGACATAGACGTGGCTGCCAGTTCGCGCCTACGGCCCCTCTGACCATCACCAGGATCATTCATGCAAATGCATACACCAGTGGAGCCGCACTGGAGCCAAAGAGGGTGAGGTGTCTTGCCCAAGGACACGGCGACGGTTTGCTGGGGGGAGCGGGGATTGAACTGCCGACCCTTTGATCATTGGACGACCTGCTCAACCGCCTGAGCCACTGCTGCCCACCGCCTGAGCCACTTTATCCACCTTTGTCATGGTAGGAAGAACATGTCAATGTAAGGGTGGGGTCATCTAAGATAGCACAAGGGTTAAATTCTCCAACATCTGATCATATGTACCGGCAATTTTTTCTTATTACCTTGAACATGAAGTTCGGTTGTACCATGAAATGATCCAAGTGGAAAAGTGTTAATGGTGCAGATGTAAGACCCTGCATCTGACAATTCCACATTCTTAATTTGTAACGATTGATCATCCATGTCCACTCTCCCCTTCAAATGAGAATCCAGAACACCTTTTCCATGTTGTTTGTTAAAGACCATGATAAAAGTTTTTTTTTCCGTCTGGTGACAGGAAGCCCCACTCAGTCTGGGTAACATTGGAAGATTCTTTCCCTTGAATAAAAGTGCATGGCAGGGTGACATTATGTCCAACATATCCAGTCACTTGAGACAAGACTTCAACTTTTTGTGCCCACAAACCTGTAAAACGAAAAAGACAATTGCTGTTGGTAAAATAAAAGAACAAATAAATAAATTATCAGCAATTGAATGTTTTTTTTTTGCTAAGAAATTGTTATTATGTGACTATGTGATCTGACTATGTGATCATAGTTTTGTTGGATTTGTTCCAGACTTTGAGCTCCTTGTATTAATAACTTCTGTATTAAGTATATATCTTTTTTATCTGGAAAAATACATTTAAAATTTCAGACTTACATGGCTGTGATGTAAATGAGATCGTCCACAACAATAGATGAGAGTTTCTCTTGCAAAGCTTCATAATGTGCAACTGAAACTGATAGAAAAAAGCGTTTTCAGTTCCTGGAGACGTAATCTTTTACAACAAGAAAAATAGAGTAAGTTTGCAGTAGAAGCCAATGATAATAATGTGGGCTTGTAAGAAAAAGCAAAAAGGAACTCAGACGTTGCAACTCAAAGTTCCTATTTCCAAATGATCAACAGGCTTTCAACAGTTCCAGTAAGGTCTAGCCCAGGGGTCGGCAACCTTTTTTACTCAAAGAGCCATTTGGGACCGCCCCTTATGAAAAAAAAGCACTCGGAGCCACAACCCGTTTTGACATCATTATATATATTATGCATATATATATTATATCAAGGGTGCTCATTACGTCGATCGCGATCGATTTTCAAGGACATAAGTGTAGATTGCGGGCCAGAAAAGATAAAAAAAAGTACTTCTTTCTTTTCATCTTCATGTTTATTTGTTACATGTTTATTTCAACATTATTATTTATGTACTGATGATTAAAAACTACACAGTGAGTTTACATAAAGATACTTTTGTATTAACAGATGAGGCGTTTTATTACAAAGACAGAAAGCAGCAACCATCGTATTCATGCTCTGCTGTAAACGGTGCAATGCGGGGAGCGTGGCATATTGTGAGGCATTTGGCGCTGCTGGCTCCGTATTGTTGAACCTTTCGCAGCGCGATGACTTCTCTTTTTCTCTCGTCTTTCCGACCGTGGTCAGAAGCGCAGGGGAGATTTCCTCCAGGGCCGAAGGGAATTCTCCTTCGGGGTTCACTTCCCTGTTCGAACCCTCAACCTCCAGAGCGGATTAAGAATGACTCCAAAACAGTTATTCTGGGAACGACGACTCTCTATTTAGTGCTCCGTCCTCCGAACACACAATATATTTCAGGCACACACCTCCGCTCCTTGTTCACACCCCCATCTTTACCTGCACACGCCACTTCTCTCTCGTGGCACGCGTGCCGCTCAGCAACAGTATAAAGCACGTGCCTCACAGCTTCCTTGATGAGCTCGTATTTATCGGGCGAGAACTGCAGAGCTTATAGTAGGAGGAGACGAGCGGGGCGGCTTTAATAAACTCCGGTTGCTGGACTTCTACCGGGGACATGATGTGCAGCGGGGAGAAAAAGACGTTCTGAAGGCAGAGTTTGCGCCGAGTGCATTTAAACTCGCGTCTGCAGTGACGTATGTGTCAGAGGATGTCCGATTGGCCATTCTGCATGTCAATCAAGTCCCGTTCTTTTCTGTGAGGATTTTGATTGGCTGGTGGATTTTCAAGAAGCACTCTCTTCCCCTTCAATCTCCCCCACGTCCCCGAAGATGACCCGTCAATCGCGACCGACGCAACAAGCTCCCCTGCTCTGAAACACACATCACCGCACACGGGAGTCCAAAACACCGGCGCAAACTCTCCGTCACCAGAAAGCCGCTCCCCGTTCCGCGCCACGCCAAGCCCCCGGCAGAAAATCACTCCAGACCCGGGGTGTTTATTGAAGCCGCCCCGCGTGTCTCCTCCTGCTATCAGATCCGCAGCCCTCGCCGACAAACACGAGCCCACCAAGGAAGCTGTTTTTTACGTGGCACGTGCCTCGCACGGAGCCAGCAGCGCCTTTGAAATGCCATAAAAAATGAACAAACTAAAATAAATTAGAATTTTTATAAAATACTCATTATTTTCCAAAGTCACAGGGAGCCACAACAGAAGGATGAAAGAGCCACATCTGGCTCCGGAGCCATGGGTTGCCGACCCCTGGTCTAGCCTAAACACTGTCATTAGACTTTTGCAACAAGAACTTACTTATGTGCGTCATTTCTGCATATTTGCTATGCAGAATGCAATCTGAATGTTTTTAACAAATCTGTAAATAGAAAAAACATGCTTCATAGGTTAATTGGCAACTCTAAATTGTCCATAGGTGTGAGTGTGAGAGTGAATGGATGTGTGGTTGAAGATATTCTACCCTGCGACAGACTGGCAACCAGTCCAGGGCATCCCTTGCCTACGCCCAAGTGGCCGGGATAGGCTCCGGCAACCCCGTGACCCCGAAAGGGAATAAACGGTCAAGAAGATGAATGAATGAATGTAAATAGAAACACGCACATCATCAGGAGTTGATAAAAAGGGGTGGGATCATACAAGATTTCTCTTCAACCCACTCCTTTTCAAGTACACTGTCTTGTTTTATCTGTCTATTTTAAAATCTTGTTTTTATTTTCATTTGTGTTTGAAAAAAGAAATGGAATAGAAATAATTTAAAAATTTTGAATTGGCTGTAATAATCTTGATTTTTTATTTATTTACACACCAGCTGATATAAACTCAAAAATAGACAAAACTATACAGTATTATGTATTTTAAATTATTATTTATGATGTGTTAATGAATATTTCTTTAGTAATGGATGATTTAGAAGGTTGTTTTAACTGATTTTATGACAAACAGTCCCTTTATTTAACATTGGCTTGATTTTGCTACTTATACCATTAAGTGACAAATCAACCGTTTGGTAGAGCATGTTTTAAAAAAAATATTACAAACAGAAATTTGTTTATTTTTGTTTATCTAGGAACATATTTCTGTTGATTAACGCCTTTACTGGTAATTCCAAGTAAGAAAAATATTCCTACCTTTCAAATTTTCATAAAAAGGAAGAAAGTGTGTATGATCATTTTCAAGTTGTGACTTGCTTGTCAGTCAAAGACGTTGGGCAAGCAGCCACTGACTGACACAGTGCCATCTGTTGGTTTTCTTTAGCTTTGCATGTTTCTACCAATTGGTTGAGATGGCTAAATCAGTTTGAGTTAAGTTAGAAACTTCTCTGATAAAAATACGGTGACTCAAAGTTTGCTCAACCATTTGGTTGAGCAGGCAGTTAAAGGGTTAACTGAAATCTCTACCTCAGGTGATTCATAAGGTGATGTTTGGAAATCTATGGAACTGAGGAAAACTCTAAAATGCAGTTAAACTGTGGTGTGGTCAGAGAAGACAATATGTTCTGTCTGTTACAGAGAAATCTTTATTTTTTCAATTTTACTAATGCACACTTTTAAAGAATCAGACAAATGTTGCTTCATCAGATGCATTTCTGTCCATCTTTTATAAACATGTGTAACATCAAAAACTTGTTTTAATATATATTTTTATTGGTGAAATACTCAAATGTTTTACCCTGCAGACAGGAAGTGTCATGCTTTATTTGCTTTCACAACTCTATTAGAAGATCTTAAATAAGGTTTTATTTTTGCAATTTAGTCAAGTTTCAAATCTCCATAAGAAAAGAAAAAGCAATTTTGTTCATGTTTCTAGAAAGGTTTATTCAACAAAAAACAGACAAGATGCTCACATAAACATCCCGTTTTCACATCATGTTTCACACCTTGTAGCCTCATTCTGTTTATAGAACAAAATTAGGGGGCAGCACAGATGTCTGCTTTTTCTTTTAATACTCTTCAACCACAGAATCACAAAGATCAACTTTAGAACTCTACATTGCATTTCTGTTGTTGCAACACAGTTTTGCAACCCGGTTCCCGTTTTTTCAGAGGAACTCAGAGTAAGAAACAGAAGAAAAAAGAAAAATTAACCATGAACATCGAGCCAGAATCTTTTTCTCTTTTGAAGTTCCTCAAACTTGAGGCTTTTGCACAGACTTGTATCACACTGTTTTTTTTTTTCTGAAGAAAAAAGCTCAAGCTCTGCTTTGCTTCTTTTATTAGCATCAACTTCCTTTCAGGACATGAACATTTTAGATTATCAGTGTGAACATATACCAAACTTTGGCAGGTCAGCACTTTAGTCCAGAGTGAACTGACTGTTGTATCATTCTTACGAGTTTTGTGAACTTCAAAGACAGAAAATGTCTTTTTATGCATCAATGCTCTATGAACTCAGGTCTCAGAAGAAAAGCCTTGGTAGCTGCTTCTACTTTCCAGTGTGGAAGCAGAACAGTACAACAAGTAGTTTTACCAATTTTGAAAAAAACAACAAATATACAAAGTAGCAATTGAAATTATTATAAACACTAAACAAATCCAATCCAATGTTATATTTAAACATATCTAAAGAATAATGTTGTCAAAGCGTCAAAAAAATCATTTTTCTAACCCACTATTAATATCACACCAAGTATTAGTTTCTGTTCTGAGTTGTCGTCCTCTGTCTATTTCTGTCTGATAGGGGTGCACATGCTCAGACCTGAGATGCTAAAAGGCTTTGCTGTTTGGTTCAAAGATAAACACACACACACACACACACACACACACACACACACACACACACACACACACACACACACACACACACACACACCACACACACACACACACACACACACACACACACACACACACACACACACACACACATATAAGGGAAAAACAGATTCACTTCAAACATGGATTCCTTAATTTTGTTGGTGAGAAACATTTACATGGGAGTAAATGACATAGTCAGAGTGTGCAGAGTCTTCATGTTTGGTTTTAGATGAAGAAGCTTTCTTGGTTTTCTTAATCTTCACACCAGCGTAAACCACTTCCTACATGAGCACGAAAAAAGTTTATCTATATTTATTTACTGCAAGTTTACTTTAATTTAATAAAGTGAATAAGAAATAAATAAATGTAGCCTTGAAGCAAAAAAAGAAGCTCACCTCCTTTCCTGCAGTAGAAGTAAGGTCTGTCTCACATATGCCTAAAAAAAATCACAAACTTTATTAAGAGAAGCTGAAATCAAAAAGTGGAGAGGCAATAAAAGTCAGAATTGAGAGGTGACACACGTGCATTCCCTTGTTCATGTTCATGTCCCCTTTTAGTACACTCAAATCTGAGAAAAAGAAACAAAAAAATTAAAGTATTTCTAAATGGCCACTGTCAAACTAAACATTTTCACATATAGACCCAAACACACCTTCTACTGAAGAAGTACGCAGTGACTGACAGGATCAGCAGCAGGAGCAATAAACTAGAAGCTATTACATAAATATACCAAGACGGCATCGGTTTCAGTTCTGGGGGAAAAAGAATCAGAGCTAAATTATTCTGTGTATCAAACCTGACTCCAGACACGTAACATTTATCATAACTTCATGTTAACAATGGCACAATTTAATCAGATATGCTTTCAATCATAGGAATTTGTAAGTAACTCACTAAAACTTCAACTAAAAAACTGGTATCAAAATAATCTTTTGTAAAAAATATTTTCTCCATCATTGTTCTCTAGTTTACTGTAATTTCTCACTGATTTAAATGTTTGATTTAATGAAACAACTGAGTCTAAATGTTAGTCTCGAGAAACATTTTAAAAGCCGACAAAAATCCTGTGACATGCATTTTTGTAAATGTGTATATTTTCAAAGAAAGTTCTTAGTTTTTACATTTTTTTAAAGCTGTTAAGATATGATTTACAGCAAAGTTTTGTTTGGTTTTATGCAACATCTCAGCAACACAATAACCTATGGCTGCTGTTGAATCACTTTTTCCTCATTATGATTCAATAATTATTCTGGAAAATCAGATGGATTTAGCTGAAGGGACATTTTCCTGGTGTCTGGGAACCTTGCTGTTATGAGAGTTGATGTGAAAACATAAGCATTCTAATGTTTGACCTGATTCTGTTTCATTGTTATTCTAACCACTCAGCAAATTTATATATATATATATATATATATATATATATTTGTGAATTTGTGGAGATAAAATCTGACCATAGAAGAATTCCTCAAACCAAACTCTATCGTAAGAGACAGTGTGGGTTCAATCACACTGTCAGGTCACAGAGACACAGCATTAACCCTTGTGCTATCCTACGCACTTTACCATTGGGAGTTGGGTCATCTAGACCCACTAGACCAGGGGTGGCCAACCCTGGTCCTCAAGAGCCTCAACCCTACTCGTTTTCCAGCTCTCCCTGGACTGCTTGATGCTGATAACCTAAATCAGGTGTGTTCAGTCAATCAGGATGTGAAATCACTTGGTTCAGCTAATCAACAGCAAGCAGTCCAGGGAGAGCTTGAAAACAGGCAGGGTTGAGGCTCTTGAGGACCAGGGTTGGCCACCCCTGCACTTGACGGTGCGCTGAACCTTTTTCTTCAATGATTTGTGATCTTCACTGGTGTCCATGGATTACATGAAATCTTTCAACCTTTATCCACCTTTGTCATGGTAGGAATTCAAGGGTGGGGTCATCTAAAATAGCACAAGGGTTAAGGGATTGGATTTGGGATTAAACCACCAAATTGAGTGTGGCTGTGTCTGTAGCTCAATGTTCTGCTGGGTCAAATATGGAAAACTTATTTTGTACATTTAAGGGTGTGACAACTAATGACGGTTTACCTGTAACTTAAGGATATAAACTTATTTAAGATAACAATTTACTGTAAGTACAGTAAGTGTTTCATTTATGGAAACAAGATGTGTACAAAGAGAGGGCATCTCCTCAGTGTCTCTGGGTGGTAAAAACTAAAGGCATGACTGAGTATAATAAATATTAAAGCTCCAGAGATTCTAGAGTTAAAGTGAAAAACTGAATCTAGACAGGAATACTTGTCAGGAGAAACATTTATTTCTAAAGTATGATGCATAACTAGCATCTATAAATCAAAATAAATGATTGCTGATGGTAAAACATTGAATTTTCAAATTCTTGTTTCATAGTTCTTTAATATATTTGTGTAGGAAAAGTATTGCTTTATGGCAATGTCTGTGGATTTATGGATTGTTGATGTTTTTTATTCTCAAAAATTAAATTTTTTTTATGAAATGTGTTTTTTACTCAAATTTAAACTCTCAAAATACAAAATAACTATAAATTGATGTTTTTCTCACCTTGGACATGAAGTTTGGTTGTGCTTTCAAATGTTCCAAGTGGATAAGTGTTAATGGTGCAGATGTAAGACCCTGCATCTGACAATTCCACAGTCTTAATTTGTAACGATTGATCATCCATGTCCACTCTCCCCTTCAAATGAGAGTTATGAACACCTGTTCCATGTTGTTTGTTAAAGACCGTAATAAGAGTTTTGTTTCCGTGTGGTGACAGGAAGTCCCACTGACTCTGGGTGACATTGGAATAACGTGTCCCTTGAATAAACCTGCATGGCAGGGTGACATTATGTCCAACATATCCAGTCACTTGAGACAAGACTTCAACTTTTTGTGCCCACAAACCTGTAAAACGAAAAAGACAATTGTTGTTGGTAAAATAAAAGAACAAATAAATAAAATATCAGCAATTGAATGTTTTTTTCATTCTTTTGCTAAGACAGGTATTTAAGAAATTGTTATTATGTGACTGTGTGATCATATTTTTGTTTGATTTGTTCCAGACTTTGAGCTTTACATATTCAGAAAAAATGGAATTTTAACCTTTGTATTAAGTACATAGATTTTTTTTATTCTGGAAAAAGAAATTTAAGAAACTTCAGACTTACATGGCTGTAATGTAAAGGAGATCGTCCACAACAATAGATATGAGATTCTCTTGCAAAGCTTCATTATGAGTACCTAAAACTGATAAAAAAAATTGTTTTCCGTTCTTTGAGCCTTGGTCTTTTACAACAAAAGATGAATTAGGGTAGGTTTGTAGCAAAAGCCAATGATTACAATATTCGCCTGTAAGAAAATAGAAAAAGGTACTTAGACGTTGCAACTCAAAGACACTACGGTAATTCAAAATGGTCGACAGGCTTTCAATACTTCCTGTGAGGTCTGGGCTAAATTCTGTCCTAATTTAAACTTTTGCAAAAACGAACTTACTTATAAAGAAGAGTAGGCTATATTTGCTTTAAGCCAATGGTCCTTTATATCTTTGGCATACAATGTTCTAAAAATATAAATAAAAATTAAATATATAATGCTTGATTTTATATACCCGTACATACATTTAAATGTATGGGGTTATTAGCACTTTAACAAGATTTGAAAAGAACATAGCATGAAATGACTTGTGGATAATAATAAGAAAAATGAGAGAATTTAGTGGTGACCACATGAAATCACCTATTTGTGGACATGGCTCCAGCTTGTACAGTCACATCTGAGGAAAAAAGAAAAGAAGTTATCATTTTTCTGCACTTAAATGACCACTACAAGACTAAACACAAACACAGGTAATTGATAATTACATTACCTGCATCTGACAATTCCACATTCTTAATTTGTAACTATTGATCATCCATGTTCATTCCCCCTTCAAATGAGATTCCTAAACAGTTTTTCCATGTTGTTTGCTAAAGACCATGATAGTTTTGTTTCTCTCTGATGACAGGAGTTACCACTGACTCTGAGTAACATTGGAATATTCTGTCCCTTGAATAAAACTGCACTGTATGAATATTAACAGTGTAATGCATTGCTTTTACTTTGTGCTAAAACCAGTATAAAGGTATAACAAAATATTTAGGAAACTACCATTTGACAAATAAGGTGTGTCTTGCCGGTTGCAGACTTTGTACACTTCATGTAAATAACAAAAAACAAACAAACAAAAAATGATAATTTTAGACTATTTACTAAAACGCTTTCTGTTTTGTGAAAAACAAAACAAAAACAACTTTAGAATATTTAAACTCACCTGGCCGTAATTTCATTTAAACCATGCATAGGTAAGACAATCTCTTACAAAGCTTCATCATGCAAAATCAGATCTCCCCAAAATAACTCTCAAATTTGCCAAAATAAAAATAAAAAAATGGCTAAGATTTGTAGTTTTTTCTTACAACACAAGAAATCTAAATATAATGATCAGCAGAAGGCAATGATAATGATCTGGTGGAAGTATCAAGTGCATGCTAATTCATAAGAGAGAAGAACAGCAGAAAAGAAACCCCCAGGCATTGTGACTTAAAAAACACAATGACCAACGGGTTCTCTATGAAAAAGGGGCGTTACTATAAGGTCTGGGCTGAACTCCATCCTTCCCATGTAAAATTACTTGTGAAGAACCATGTTGGAGTTTTTTTAATCTTCTGCGGAACAGCGACCTCGTGTGGTCAAATTGTGGGAGAGCTAAGTGTGAATCAAACTTCAGAACATTAGCGCTCAGTTTAACAAACAAATGAAAAAATAGAAGAATAAGTGAATATATAAGCACAATTTCTAAAAGGAACAACAACGTAGAGTGAAACCATAGACAAACGCTTGATGATGAGTTGTTTCAGTTCACACATTTGTGAACTGAAGACTCTCCTCTTTTTGTACACATTTTATCTTAACCCTTGTGCTATCTTAGATGACCCCACCCTTAGATTTACGTGTTCTCCCTATCACGACAAAGGTGGATAAAGGTGGAAAGATTTCATGAAATCCATGGAAACCAGTGAAGATCACAAATCATTGAAGAATGAGACCCACTGTCTAGTGGGTCTAAATGACCCAACTCCCAATGTTAAAGCTAGGATAGCACTACGGTTACAGACCCACTCTAACGAAAGTGATGATTGCAGTGTTTTAACATGTTTTTTGTGGCACGTTTCTGATGATGAAGGACATAAAATTAAAACAGTTAAGCATAAAATGGCATCTCTAAGTTTCTTAATCAGGAGCATACGAAAAAACGCAGATTGTAATAGAGCTCAGTTGTGATGTAGAGAATACGCTGGAATGGCCACAAGCTGCTCTGCTCCACTGAGGCAACCACATGCAGACAAGTAGACCATGTATTTCTTTGTTTTCCTCACCTGAGCTGACATTTGGCTCAAAACTGTACGGCTGGAGAGGTCAACTGTTGCTCATCATTTTTGTTGCACTAGTAATGTTAGGTCGGGGTTGTGAGGGGCAGTAAGCTAAAAGGAGAGCATGTAAACAGATGAATAAGCAGGGGCCGGCTTATTTCTCACAAACACTCCCACCCATAGGTGAACTGCTGTCGCTTTTCAGTTACAAGTTTTATACAGGTTTTTATGATTTTGGCTAAAAATGGCAAAGTCATAATTAAAAAACCACTGGGAACAATTTTACAAAAGATCTCATTACAATAGACTTGTCACTTGGAGAGGAAAGAATTCAGATATTCTATATCAGAATCAGAACCAGAATCAGAAGTACTTTATTGATCCCACACGTGGGAAATTTGTGCATTACCATAACAGTAAGCATAAGAGAAAATTGAATAATTAAAAAAATTAATAATATAAGAACAGAAATGTGGCAGAAATGTAAATAAATAACTATATATAACCACACATATAACCATATGTGTGGGCAGAAAGGGAAGTATATTTGTTTTTTACTGAATGACCTTTATTTTTTTACAAACTTGTGTTGCTCATATTTTCATAGAAAAATGAAGCAGAAAAAAATGTTTAATAATATGGAAATGGTGCACCAAAAATACAAATTTTAAAGTAAAACAGAATCTGTTTTGATACAGCTCTCATGCTTTCTCACTGGTTGAAAGTTCATCACACAAAATGCATTTTTGTTAAGTTTCTCAGAATAATACAGATTCTGGTCAAGTTTTCATAAAAAATGAATAGACAACACTAGTTAGATTTATGGGTATTTTCATTTATCCTAAACAATAAATGAAAAAATGCAGAGAAAATATTCTCCCACATACAACAGGAAGAGATAACAGAACGGCACTCATGTCTGTTTAATCAGGTTAAAAGTTTTCGGCAACAGAATCACTCCTTCAAAAGAGGTTACCTGTAATTCAGTGAGGGACATTGACTCTTGAGTGAAGTCCATTTGTACCGCCTTTGGTTCCTTTCTTCAAGCCTAAACATTTCAGACAAAATCTAGGCCTCAAAAATATAAAAAAGTTCTGACACAATGTTCTCATTTGATATTCCAAAAACATGTTCTGTGTAAAACACGTAACTTCACAGAACCTCCCCATTTCGTCCTTACAAAATTAAACACAAAGTCTGACAACATAATCACAGTAATTTTATTTTGACAACCTAAAAAGTTAATTAAACGTAGTAACAAACTAATGATACAAAAAAGAAAATCGATCAAAACAAGTAGAAAGCATGCCACATATTTTACATCAGTGTAAAATGAGAAACATAAAAAAATAAACGACTGAAGAGCAGTAGTTAACACTCAGGACCATAAACAACATATATTTAGTCTACGACAAGCTGTAGTCATTAATTTTTTTAATGTGATGCATCATTTGAAATTTTGCCTTTACAGTGAAAACAAGCAAACAAGTTGTTATCCTAGAGAGTCAAAGTGATGTAATTTTGCACATCTAAATGTTTGAAAAATGCTCTATGATCTTTTAAAATAGACAAAAAAAACACATCCTTTCTGTACCTGTAAAGGACAAAAGAAAAAGTTCAATTTCAGATGAAAAATCCTTGATCCTTAATTTCTCTCCAAGAAAAATCCAGTAAACAAGTTCAAATAAAACAGCAAAAAACTATTTAAATAAATGTCAGAAATAGTTTGCAGTTGTAATAAAAAGTTGTAAAGAAAATCATTAGTCAAACTTACCCACCTTCTCAAAAAATAAACTGTCTCAGCATGAATGCACTGGTGATCAACACTGAAAAGGACCAGCAGCTCGCAGACCCGGAAGCTAAATTCAAACAGATCAATTCGTTTTGTTTCACAAATCACTTTGAATTCCAGACAAAACTGTCACTTCAAAACACAACCCTGTTACCTCTCAGATTCAGAACTGTGGAGTTTTCCTTCATGGTCACCATGTTGATGGCGGTGCAGTTGTAGTCCCCGCTGTTTTGTGCCCGGAACCTCTCAATAACAAACAGGGATGTGTTGACGTGTGTTTGGCTGCCGTTGAACATCCAGCTGAAGTTTGCTGGAGGGACTGAAGCTGCTAAGCAATGCAGTATCACTGTGTCTCCAGACGACACAGCAGATGGTCCAATAATGGACACATTATATGGTCCATCTGCAAAGATGAGGGATAGATTTAAGTAAATAAAAACAAAATACTTTAGTTATAAATAAAGTTGTTTCCTTGGAGCACACAGAGGGTTCTTACAGTTGACGGTGAGTTGAAAGTCAGCCGTTTGGGCGCTCACTGGGTTGCTGACCCGACACTGGTAGGTGCCATGGCTGGAGCTGAGGACAGGATGGAGGAACACTGTGCTGTTGTCTGCAGAAAAACTGATCATGTCTCCCGCCTGAATGAGGTGGCCATCTTTCATCCACTCTCTGCTGCTGACAGAGCCGGAGGCCTCACAGGTGAGGTTAGTGGAGCTTTTCTCCTCTATCAGCACAGCTGCAGTGCTGCGGATGGTGGCTCCGGTTATAGGTGCTGGCGGTGCATGAAAAAAATTAGTCTACTTACAAATGACAGAATGCAATAAATGCCATTAAATGAAAACATTTGGTTTCAAATACATTTGCACAAGATCTATTGAATCCTAGTGGTTATAAAATCCATAATAAATACAAAAATTATTTTGAAAGCATTTTTTGTCTTTTAAATTAGGACCGTATAGCTTGACATTATCAGTGTCAGCTTTAAACTTTAAACTTGCACCAAATTTCACATGAAAAATATAAAAAGATTGAAGTTACCACAAAGTTTTATGGTAAGAGCCACATTTTCTGTTCTGTAATTTATTATTTTGCTCAGATTCTTGCTCTTCCTGCCAACATTTCTTAATTTTGAATCTATTATTTTGTTAAGTAAATTTTCAAAATATTTAATCTATTGTTCATTATTTTTAAAACATTGCCATGCCCAGCCCAATATCTTTATAAATTAGAATCAGTTTGTAATGCTAGGTTAGATTCAAAAACATACTGTAAACGTTGAGGACGATCCTCCCCTGCATCTGCAGCCCCCCGTCTGGTGTGATGGTGAGCGTGTACTCCCCGCCGTCCTGCAGAACCAGATTTCTGAGCTCCAGGGATCCCGTAGCTCGGTCCAGTGTGATCCTGTTGGCATATCCGGGATCAGTGATGTTGGTGCTGGTTGACGTGATGATGTTGACACCTTTAAAGTTCCAGCTGATAGACAGGAATGGACTCGCCGGGGGTCTGAGGGTGGTGCTGAACACCACCGTGTCGGCCACTGCTCCACTCAGGGGTCCTGGAGGTAGAATGTTCTGACCTGCACACGGATCTGAGGAACCACAGTACAGGAAGAACAGCTTTTTAAAACCATGTGAAAATTTAGTTCCATTAGAATATAGAAAAAGAAAAAAATCAGTCATATTATATAGTTTTATAACCAAAACTCACTGTATTTACCTGATAAAAGAAGTATCCCCAATGTCCAGATGATCTTCTCCATTGTGCAAACTGACTCCTTCAATAACTTCTTGATGTCCGGCACAAAAACAAAGCAAAGAAGTTTCACAAAAGCTCCTGCCCTTTTATTGCCCCCTGCTCCCCCAACTCCAGCCCCCCACTCAAAGATGACACGCACAGGTTGTATTTACTCTCCCTGTGGACATTTTAACAAACTGCCTCTGAGTCTATACATTCAGGGTTTACCTGCACTCAGGCTGTTGGAATTTTCCCAGAAAAAAGGCTTTGAACCGTCTCCAGCTGTTTCAAAGAACAATGAAAGTTTGATGCAAAAGTATCTGATAAATAAAAAGCATAAATATGCATAAATCTAATGTTAGAACCAGATTTAAACCTTCATTTCTGGGTTTTCTTAGAACCTTCTTACTTTTTTTTTATAATCCGAACCAAAAAAGGAAATTTAACAAAAAATGTAAAGTTGAAAAATATTGAATCAATTAAAATAACATTTTTATTTCCCTGTCTTTTTGTTAACATTAGTAATAATTTAATCTGAATACCCAATTCATTGATTTCCTAAACATACAGTCACACCACTAAATAAAATAATAATTTTAGAGTTCCAACTGTGTATCAAACAATAGGAAGATGAAATGTGATGAATAGAAATCAGGTTCTTTGTCATTTGTTGTCGTCATTGCTGTGCCTCAGCTTTACGAGCTTCTCCATCTTCAGTCAATGTCTTTTAGTGATGGTTGGCTCCGGGGTCATGTTTGAGAAGCTGCAGTGAGCTTCAGGATCAAAGACATCAGGGAGACTCTCAGTCTCCAGCAGGAACTTAACCCAGACTCCGACAGAACGCAAATGGACACAAAAAGGAAAAGAAAGCTTAATTTGATTGTTACTTTCTAATTTATCCCAAAAACCAATATTATAATAGTTGCTTTTAGACCAAAGCATTTATTGGAAAATGTTGTCACATTGGAACAGGTAGAAAAATGGTTCATTAGTCTAGTAAGACTAATGCACCAAAGGTTTACTGACATTTATTTTATAGCTAAACATCATCTTCATGCAAAACTCCAAACTATTGTCTATAGGGAGATGAAGGTAATGTGGGTCATGTGGTGCTGAGTGATTAATGAGAGTTGTGCAATCAGTGACAGCAGTGTCTTTGTTATTGAGCTCGACCAGAACAACTGAAACTATTAGAAGTGATAAATGTTTCTGAGCATAAATCAATGGCAACTGAAGGTTTCTGATGGTATCTAGAATAAACCAGAAATCATCTTAATCAGAACAGGAAGATCTAACTGAAGTTTTTGTTAATTTACTTCTTTTTATATTAAAGTTCAATCGGGAAGTCTTATCTGTCAAATCCTCTGAGATTGGTGTTGTTTTATTTAATTTTTCATCACAATGACTCCTTTGATCAGATCTCAAATTTACTGAAAATACGGTATTTGCTCTTTGACAAAAACATACATTCTTTGCAATGGAAGTCATTCTGATCCAGACATCTTTATGAGCTCTGACCAGACTCTCAGGCTTCTTTCTTGGTAAATTATGCCATGAAAATGGAGTCAGAGAATTGTGTAAAAATACCTCAACTCCTCTCAAGAACCTGAAACTCATTTATTAGTGTGCACAAAACTCACACTAATGCTCTTTATGCTTATTCTCAACACTAAAATAAACCCATATTTATACCAATATACCCTGAATTTAGAGAAATACTGATTTAAACACTGGGTACTTTTTGTTTTAAGGGTTTTTACATCTTTGTGAGATGGTTCAGTGCTTTGAGTTTTTATTGAGAATTTACTGAAGATAACATGATAAAATGCTTATATTTATTCATTTAAGAAATTGGATGCAGAGTTTCAATGCAGAATGTGGAACAGCTGTTTGGACAAGAATGCTAGATGAAATGACAAGAGCCACCCCAATGAATATACACAATGTTAAATAATACATTTACTTTTGTCATTGTAGATGCAACATTTCAAAAAATAAGAAGCTGCTTGGGTTCATATTTTCTATTTGAAAAATGTAAAAACATGTTTACATTTAATTAATGAAATACAGCAAGAGAGTAAAAGAAAAAAAAGTATGGAAACTGAAAGTAAAAAGAAACATCACATCACATTACATGACATTAACCACAAAAAGTAACAAAAGAGTATTTTTAATTTAAAAGTCTGAAAAACACTGCAACCAAATTTGAAAAAAGGTTGTTTTTTTCCGTCCGTTTTTCACTCTATACGGCAAAAAAATCTATTTTCATCATTACCTGCCACTGTAGGTATAGTTATACATACATAATCTATATAGAGAACATGCAATTTTATATAATGTAAAATAATGAAAATGACGTTTTGCCATCAGTTTTCTAAAGCTCAATGTTGGATGAAAGACATATTACTAAAATGCAGAGCAACTTTAAAACCAAGGAAAATTCAGTCTAAAACTTAGACTTAATATGATTAGTTGTTCAATTATAAATATCAAATCAAATTCACAGATAACTACAAAACGTACTTACTCATATAAGTAAACATATTTCTCTTTCTTGTGTGTTAGTTTTGTGAAGTTGAAACAACATTTTATATCATTAATTGTAATATAGGAGGCCTGTTGGGAATAGTTATGTTCATATTAAGCTTTTTTATTTGAACCTTTTCGATTTCCTGGATATGTGCTGTTGACTCTAAAAAAATGGAAAGAAAGTGATGAAAATATAAACTTACAATGATTTGGTCTGAAAGTTTTATTTATGAAAACCAATGTGAACAAACAGAGGAAGGTTGTTTGTGTGACAACAAAGAAAACAAAGTTGAGAATCAGTTCACTTTACCTTTTAAAAACATTTCAGTGCACAAATGTTTGCAGTATAAATATGTCTGATCAGGACTCAGGAGCCCGGTGGACTGTCATTGTCCTCTTCTGTTCCTGGATTCTGTATTTCCAGGAAGCTAAAGCAAACAGCACTCTGCCTGCTTTTCTTGGAGGTTTTGATTGTTGACAGAGATGGAACTTCATTCAAGATCACAAACAGCTTTGTGCACAAAATGAGAAAATATCAACCAGACATATAAATCCAAATGAACCCGTTTATGCTCCATTTTTAAAAACCATCATTTGACAATTTTTTCTTAAATCTTTTGTGGTTTGGTTTAGAATCAATTATATTCTGCCATATGTAGTTATTTAACATAAGTTTGTGTTAAATCCATCGTTTTGATCTTAAGGCATTTTGGATTGTATGCACACTTTAAACTTATCAAGTATAGTATCAATAAAAAAAACTTAAAAAAATCTGGGGAAAAAATCAATGTTGGTCCTCCGATTTACAACAAAAAAGCATTCTTCTTCCTAAAAGGGGTATTTACTGCATGTAAACAGTGGAGAAAAAAACAGTTTCAGTCAAAAGTAAAGGGGGATGTAGAGTTTTGGACTTGTATCTGGCTACTCTTACCTTGAACTTGTCAGTTTAAAAATCTGTTAAATATGGATTTAATTTATCTAAAAGTTTTGTGATACAGTTTCCCATGATGCAAATATAAATATGCAATAAACAACCTTTTTTAGATTTTGTTTTAATTTTATTTTCAATAAAAACTCACATACCTTAACCACATTTTATTACAACCATTTCAAGGACATGAAATGTTAGATGGAATTTGTACAAATATATTTCAATCATTAAGACTGTTTGCACCACAGAGAGGCAGCAAAGTAAAGTTTACTTAGGATTATTTAACAAGCCAATAAAAATGTAGTTTGTTTAGGTGCCACTTCAAAAGTTCTGGTTTGTCTCAACAAGCCCTAAACACACATATATCCTCTCTACCATTGTGTGCCTTTTGTGAGATAACACTTTTTGTAGCCCCTTACTTTGTGTATGTCATTGACATAAATGAAGGCTTGCTGTAGCCTAAATCTAACTGTGGAACACAGACCTGATGTTTAGGAATATTTATGTTTTTAGTTTGAGGATAAGGACAAATTCAAATTCAGCCTAATTCTACGATTCTAATATACATACGCTGTTATAGATTTCCTATTTATTTGGGTAATTATGCCACATCATAAAATGCATTCGTTAAATGTGTTAAAACTCCATATAGGCTAAATAATTGGACCAGAACATTATTTTTGTGCATGCACATCATTATGCTGAAGAAGATTCGTTTAAAAAGATTAAATAAAAATAGAAAAGTCTTTGTTCATTTATTCTTTCCATTCATCCATTCACTATTATGCAGAGATTCCTTTGAACTGAAGGTAGCAGCTGAAAAATACGCCTTTATTAGCACATTTAATAACAGCAATTTTTTTTCGACATAAATATAGGCTCCCCCCCCCTCTAAACTACAATCAGGTAATTTGTCTAAAGTTTTATCTTATGTTGTTGACTGTGATTAAAATTTCTCCTTTTTTTACTTTATGAATTTACATTATTGCACTTATATTTTAGTTCAATCATTTTTGTGTAGTTTTTTAAAGATTAGCCCATTAAAAACATACATTCATATTTTACGTAGATGACATGCATTATGATTCAAAAGCCTTTTTGATTTATAAAGATTCTCTGCTTCAAACTATATACATCATAATTTACTGCATGTTTATTTACCTAAAATGTGTTTAAGTGGAGAGAAAACATAAAAAGACAGTATAAGTTGTTTCACATACACTATCCTATATATTACTTCAATGTCAAGAAATAGCAAATATTTAAAAAAAAAACAACCTTATATTTTTGCAATGATTTAAATAATAATAATACAAAATCCACAATTAATTTAAAAGCCAAATGATTTTCTTTATCCCTTGTGCTATCTTAGATGACCCCACCCTTACTTTGATGTCTTCTCCCTACCATGACAAAGGTGGATAAAGGTGGAAAGATTTCATGTAAGCCATGGACACCAGTGAGGATCACAAATCATTGAATAAAAAAGGTTCAGAGCACTGTCTAGTGCAGGGGTCCCCAAATCCAGGCCTCGAGGGCCGGAGTCCTGCTGGTTTTCCAGAAACCCTGCCTTATTTGCTGCTGATTACCTTGATCAGGTGTGTTTAGCCAATAAGGAGCTTTAATGGCAGGTTGATGGGAAAACATGTAGGACACCGGCCCTCGAGGCCTGGTTTTGGGGACCCCTGGTCTAGTGGGTGTAGATGACCCAACTCCCAATGTTAAAGTGTCTAGGATAGCACAAGGGTTACACAATCATTTATTTACATGATGCACGCTTAGTGGGCTTTCTGCCCTCTAGTGGTCTATTACTCCTCTACAGGTGGTGGAAGAGTGTTGCCTTATCATTTGCAAAAGGCTGCTCTCTTTAAATATAAATAAATAAATAAATAACAAAATTTGGTAGTTTTTCTAATTTTCAAAACTTTATGGTAAAAACAACACAAATAAAGATAACAAAACCATTTTCTTTCATTCTAAAAGTAGAAAAACAGGAAATGATTTAACAATGATGGTCTTCTGGTTGTAACACTAACATCCTCTGCAGAAAAAAAAAGGAGATGAATAAGTTGTCCATCATCATTTATATAGTAACCTTCGAACTATATTATTATTCAGATTCTCCTGAAAATGGTTGTCTGCTACAAAAAGAACAAAAAAATCAATAAACTGACAAAATGTGATAAAACGTGGCCTCACAGGTCATGGAACATGGGCAGGTGATGAGGCATAAAATGTATGAGTTATGTTTACAGTTTATGCTGGGGCAGCAACAGTGCGCTGAACCTTTTTTCTTCAATGATTTGTGATCTTCACTGGTGTCCATGGATTGCATGAAATCTTTCCACCTTTATCCACCTTTGTCATGGTAGGGAGAACACGTCAATGTAAGGGTGGGCTCATCTAAGGCAGTGTTTTTCAACCAGTGTGCCGCGGCACGCTAGTGTGCCGTGGGAGATGGTCAAGTGTGCCGTGAGAAATTGCCCTCATTAACTGATTTAACATTTTCCATCTCCAGGATTTCAGTTCTTTGTTCATCCCTACAGATCCTGATAAAACACAAAGAAATTGGGAATATGAAAGATCGTAAAATACTTTTTTCTTTGTGTTTATTTGATTCTATAAAATACACGATTTAGCCGCAGCTTCAGCTGTGTTAGGAAAATTTCCGCCCCTTTAACTGTCTCCACCAATCAGTCTTGGGATCTTAATCACATGTCATCAGTCTGACCAATCAGAAGTGGTTAAAGTCTTCACTTCCTTGTTCGAATTCTGCTGAAAAAGTCGCTCAGTTCTAACAAAAATACCAGCTAAAGCTCGTCTTTAGCGGTGTAGCTTTCCACAGAATCCGGTGTCAGACCGTGGAACAAGTGAACAAGACAATGAAGCTCAGAGACGCTAGTCTCTCTGCGTTCGGCGGATAATTGAACTACATCTCCCATAATGCATTTGGTTAAAGCGTGTGTGAGCGTCTGGGCGCACGACTCTCTCCTCTTATATATAATTTATTTTTTCTATCAGCATATTCTATTTTGGATATATTTCTGATTGTTATTATTTTTTATGATTCAATAAGTTTGGATTGATGACATTGACTATCACTGCTGATGTTCTTTCTGATTCATTGATGCTGGATTTTGTATGTTTATGCTTTGTTCAATAAAGTTGTAAAAAAAAACATTGTGAAACCACAACGACCACATATCAAACAGTTTTTAAATCTTTTAACGTAACTTTTATCACATCTTAAAAAAACAGCTGCAGCTTCCAGCTTTTTCTGCCACAATTATCACAAAAATGCATGTGAGATCATGGAGGGACTGTAGATCAATACAGACTGAGTTTCTCCTTTTTTTTTTTTTTTTTTAATGCCGGTGTGCCGCGGGATTTTTGTCAAGGTTGAAGTGTGCCGTGGGTCAAAAAAGGTTGAAAAACACTGATCTAAGGTAGCACAAGGGTTAAAGTGTTAGATTTTTCTGCTGCTTAAACTACACTAATTCCTGAAAAAACGAATTTAAACAATGGATTGCGTTTTTAAAAGTAAAGATGTCAGGCAATTGAATTGTGCAATAAATGGTTTTCGTTTCTTTTTTTGGGGGAAGAGAGGATTGTGTGTTTTTCGTGCTGATCATCCTCTGGAAACTTTAGTAAACAAAGATGTTCACTCTGCTAAAAGTATAAGGAAGTAAGTCATCATCAGAAACACATTTATGGTCATGTTCATTTAATCATTAATCAGTCTTTCTGTTGAACTTTGTTCCAAACTGCCATTTTATCACCTCCATTCAGATGATGTATTGAGCTGAACTAGTTTAGCTAAAGGCAGATTTAGCTTCATGTGACTCGTTATCAAAAGTATCCAGACTCTCACAGATTACAAGTAGGTGACTTTATGTTTGTGCTTGAGGAGTCCTATACATCTGATCATCCCCACACTTTCTGTGTTATGTTTCTTTAATTAATAATGAGTGCATTCCAAAAAATAATATTTCTTGAATTTTAAATGCTCTTATGTAGAACTGACAACAAATAATACAACTGACCTCAATGTTTTTTCCAGTTAAACATTTATCAGTAAAGTGTCTAATTATCAGATGTCTTTTCTAATAACACATAAAGAATGGAATTAGCTAAATTACTTGACATTTAATAACAATAAATAGGAACTATGATAGAGACTATTAAAAAAATGCTTTCTCAAGCACTGAATCAATTTCAATGTGCTGTTCATAAAGTAAACTTTTATTCTTTACTTGCAGAAACTGTTACTTTGTTTTTATTACAATTAGAATTCTGTTTATTCCCTGGAAAACTGTGTTGTCCTAATTTTGTTTGAGAGGCTGATGGCTGTTAATGAAGGTCTCACTGTCTCTTTACAACTTAGAATTCATCTTCAATAATAAAACATGTATTAGTCAATTATTGATTTTCCTTATTATCATCAGGTGCAAAAACTCTTAAGTGTCCAAAAAATTGTGAAAGTAAATACATTTTTCCTGAAGCTATTGATCAGGGGTCCCCAAATCCAGGCCTCGAGGGCCAGTATCCTGCTAGTTTTCAAGAAACCCACCTTATTTGCTGCTGATTACCTGTACCTGGATCAGGTGTGTTTAACCAATAAGGAGCACCAATGGCAGGTTGGTTGGTAAACATGTAGGACACCGGCCCTCGAGGCCTGGATTTAGGGACCCCTGCTATTGATGGTGGAATGATATTTTAAAAGTAACGAAAAATAAAGAAAAGACGATGTATGAAAAGTATTTTAAAGAAATAATGTCTTAAATATTTCTGTACCCGTGTAAAGTGCTCACTTTGGGTTAAAAAAAGAAAATAAAATAATGTGCTTGCTAAATATTTTTATTTGTAATGTGAATGCTTTGTTCACAGACAAATGAAATGACAATCGTATAAATTTTAATTACATATTTCTTGGTGAAAATGTTCAAATCATAAACAATTTTTCAAAAGCAGCAATTTTGTAAAAAAGTGTTTTAAACAAATACAAAGGCAGTTTAAAATGCACAAAGGAGCTTCTGTTTATGTTTCAACATTTTCATAGACATTTGATGACATTTCCTCATAAACATGGTTTTGCTCTAAAAGAAAAAAGAACAAACTGTTAAAAAAAAGACAAAAAAATCTATTGCTTCAGTATTAATAATTATCTTTTTTTTTAACTTGTCCTGTCCAACAGCTGAGCAAACAGATGAGAGCCTTTTGTGTTGGACATAATTTTTACAACATGGGGTTGTGAATCTTCTGACACACCAGAGGTATGTCCGAATAAACCCTTTTTGTAATCTAGGCCAAACTTTATTCATCTTAATCATATTTGTAACATTTTTGTGTTGGATCGGATCATAGAAGGATCATAGAAGGGGGAGGTAGAACCATTAAGCAGCATAAAGTCACAAGTTGCTGGATGGTTACAATCATTAGAGTAAGGTTCAGCTGTCATACAAATCTAGAAGGGGCGTGGCCTGTCCACACACACCCAAATGTTATAAACATACCTGTTGGCTCCAAAAATGTTCACATACAAACATGTCAACATGTACACTATTTATTTTCACACATGAATATGTTTGCATTTAGACTAACAAGTGTGAAACAATATTAATAATTATCTGGTAATTTAAAAGTAGAGCAAAAGAAAGATGATAAACATACCTGCACTGTGAGGAGAAGGATCAGGTTTTCTGTTGTGTCTAAATGTTAATGATATGCAAAAAGGTAAATCAAGGTGTCCCTGCAGAAAGCTACAATAAACAGCAGCACTAAACAGAAAAAAATGAAAAGTAAAGTTGGTGAGGCTTGTTTGACTAATGTCTACCTTTTTTCCTGTTATTACACATTGAAATAGATTCAAGAGAATAAACCAAAAGTTTTTAAATGGCTTTCGAAACTTAAATGCATTGACCTTAAACTTGCAGAAATAGAATCTTTAACTCTAATTTATCAATAAATAAAAGCATATTTTATCATACCTCCTAAGAAAAGTATGAGAAAGCATATCATCATTATATCTACTTGATTAGTCACAGTTTTTATACACAGAGTATCCTCCAGCAGAAGCTGCAGCAGCAACTAAACATCCAAATGATTCCAGCAACGCAACCAGCAGAACATCCTGATGAGTTTTCTGAAACAACAACAGCTTGTTGTACTCAAACTGTGAATACAGGCAGCTGTTTAAATTGGTTCTATAAACACTTGACTTCAACTATTTTAAATCTACATTTTACAAATAATTTGCTTAATGGTCACACAAATATGAATAATAACAAATAAGAACTTTTAGATTTCATTGTACTTGTGACAACGACAATAAAGATCTAACTGCAGCTCTCGTGGATGACGTGAAAGAAGCCATTATAACACTGACTCAGTCTTTTTGAGATGATCAGGTCCATTGCCTTGGGTCATTTTACTTGTTGTTATTCACACATCACAATACTTTTAAATTTTTTTATTTATTTAATTTTAATTTACTTATTTATTTATTACAACTACCGGTACATGTCTTTACCACAGGAGGGGGTCATTTACCTGCAAAAATCCATATATGTGAGCTTGTTGTGTCACTGTAGGTGGGACTGTGACTCAGTGGGCTGTCCTCACTGTACAACTAGTGCTGAATGTAACAGACATGCATCATAATGAGTTGACACTTTTGGAATCTGTTTGTTATATTGATCTCCAGTGGCATTTAAAAAATGGCGATTATCAAAATTTGCATCCTTGCTGTGGCTTTAAAAGGTATTTAGAAATTACCTTAAAAAATAAGTGTTTTTTTTTTTAGCATTACCCAGAAATCTCCCTTTTTTCTTGTCTCTAATGAAAGAGATGCTTTATTTTTAGGTTTGGCCGAGGCAGCTGGGATTTTACCAGATGGTCCTTTGAATGGAACTATTGGAGGATCAGTGATGTTCACAACATCTCTGACTGAAGCAGACGGACTATTTACTGTAGTGACCTGGAATGTCAATACCACAATTCTTATAATAAACTACCAACCAAGCTCAACAGTTATTCCCCCAGCCTATCAGGACAGGATCACCTTTTTTCCATCTACACTATCGCTGGAGCTCAGAGATCTGACCCTGGATGATGGAGGAGAGTATGGTGTTAATATTTTTCCAGGTGAAGGAGGAAAAATCACACTGGACATATATGGTAATGTAAATTTTACATCCTGCTTTTTATCTAAATGTCTCTGCACATGTATGGCGTATCAACAGATGTTTAAAAGTTGAAGAAATTTTTCAAACACTGTTGTGTTTTTATGAATGTTTGCTTTATATTATTTTAAATCATGTCGAAAAGCTCAAAAAATGGATATTAGATAATCTGTTAGAATTTCTTGATCTGCATTTTACATTAGTTTTGATATTAATTTGATTCTATCTTGAGAATTTTGGGAGAATATTTAGTTATTTAATACCAAAAATCTTCATTTGATTCAATCACATGAACAAAACCTTAACTCTCGACAAACTATCATTTTTTTCTATTTAAATATTTTTTTGTTTTTACTGTTTTCTTAATGATGGCTCCCATGGATCCATTTTTATTTTCTGCCTCAGTTCCAGTCTCCTCTGTAACAGTAACTCCTCAAAGTGCAGACTTGGTTGAGTTCAGCTCTTTCAGTCTGACCTGCTCCTCCTCTGGATCCTCGCTGTCCTTCATCTGGATGAACAGCAGCTCTGAGGTTACAGCCAGTGACAGAGTTCAGATCACTGATGGAGGCTCAACTCTGACTGTAGTCAATGTGACTCGCTATGATGAACAATCATACAAATGTCGTGTGTTTAATCCTGTCAGTGAAGGCATCAGTGATCCAGTGAACATCTTAGTCAGCTGTAAGTTCTTCATCTTCATCTTCAGTTTGTTATTTAACCAAAATATTAGAAAATATAAGAATTTTATTCAGAAACTATTGGGACTAAAACTATTATTATATCAAAAAGGCTCAAAGTGAACAAATATAGAATTAACTGATCTGTTTTATAACTCAATTATTTTTATTTGCTTTTCTTTGTACTCAGATGGTCCAGAAAATACAAAAATCTCAGTGTCTCCATCACTAGAGTTCTATGAGAAAGGGTCAGAGGTCAATCTGAGCTGCTCTGCTGATTCTAGACCTTCTTTGCTGGTTCTCATGGTTCAATGGGACTAAACTTCTGATTCTGGACCAGAGTTCACAATGAGAACATACAGTTCAGTCTGAAGGCTTACAGCTGTCAGGCCTTTAACAGCAAAACTGACAAATGAAACATCTCCATCTTTTTCTATCTCTGTTCTCGTTAAGTTTAAATATTTGTTCTTACGGTGACAAATGTTTTTCACTAAATCAGTTTCATGTTAACAACAGTTAAGTCATAATTTCACTTATTTTGTCTTTGTGAATGTTTGGTTTGTAGACTGAAGTCACATTATTAAACGTTTCTTTACATATTTAAGTGAAAAAATCTAATACATAGATAATTTTTGCTTTAAAATTGTACACTTTATCACCCAGAAAGAGCCTGGAACATCAAAGCGTCAACAGAGCAGATCATTGAGGGGAGCTCTATCACCTTAACCTGTGAAGCCTCTGGATCTTTGAGCAGAAAATGGAGGGCAGTTCGGATCTGAGCTAATATGAAAACGTGACACTACAGAAGACAACAAAGTCTTAACTTTCAGAGAGCTGTGAACAAGGACAACAGTGGAGAGCTATGTCTGTCTTGTCAGCAACCCTGTCAGCAGTTCTGAAGGCTAAGTTCACCTTTCCTTGTTGCTAGCAAGTGAAAGAAGTTAACTTGTAAAACTAAGCTACAAATGACACATTACTACATTTTTAGGTTTGATGTTTGTTCACAACAATTTCACTAACAAAATCTGTTTTTTCAGATGGACCACAAAATGTTCAGATTGAAGGTAAAGATAAGATCAATGAAAATGATCAAATCAAGTTGATCTGTTCTGCTGAGTCCACTCCATCTGCTACATTCACCTGGAGACTGAATGGATCAGAGATCATTGGAAGTTCTGCTGAGTTCCTAAAAGAAAAGGCTCAACGTTCTGACAGTGGAACATACACATGTGAAGCCCTGAATACTGTCACTAAGAAACAAGCAATAGCTGAACATGAACTCCGTGTTCAAACAGGTAAATAGATTAATGACTTCACACATTTGAGACATGAAATCTGTGCTTTAGGAGAGTTTGTTGTTACTTTAAAAAAATATAAAAGGTGGTTACAGTGGTTTATTTATTGTCAATCAATATCCAGTCATCTTTCTAACTACTCAGTGTGTAACCTGGGCCAGTTAGAAGTTTTTGTCCAACAAGCTGTTGTTGTTTCAGAAAACTCATCAGGATGTTCTGCTGGTTGCATTGCTGGAATCGTGGTTGGATGTTTAGTTGTTGTTACTGCAGCTTCTGCTGGAGGATACTCTGTGTATAAAAAACGGTGAGTAACAATAGATACAATGATGATTTACTTTATCTTCCTGTTCTTGTGGTAAAGATTTAGTGTATTGATTAATTATAGTTAAAGAATCTGAATGTTTGTCTAAAGATTCTGCAACTGCATTTTTGCTCAAATAAAATAAAAATGTTACGTTTCAAAAGACATAAAAAAAACTTTTGGTTTATTTTATTGCATTTATTTCAACGTATCATAACATCAAAGCAGGTTGACAGTTGTTAAACCAGCCTTTCAAAGTCAATCTTTATTTCTCTGTTTTTTTCTTTTAAGTAAATGTATTTATTGCAGCCGTTTGGAAGATCTTCCTCATTCACTCATTTGTTGCATTTCATTAACATTTAGACACAACAGAAAACCTGATCCTCCTCCTCCTCACAGTCCAGGTATGTTTCTCATCTTTCCTTAGCTCTTAAATAACCAAATAATTATTAACAATAAAACAACAGATTCTTGGCTTGAAGGATTACACATGGTGTCATTGTTTCACATGTTTGTCCTTTTTATTTCAGAGCCAAACCATATTTATGAGGAAATGTCGTCAGTCTATGAAAATGTTGGTAAATAAACAGAAGCTTTTCTGTGTACTTTCAACTACTTTTTATTTGGTAAAAAATGTTAAAAATACAAAGGATTGGCAAAAATATTTCATGAGAAATGTGTGAATAACATTTGCAAAATATTTTTCTTTTCATCTTTTTTAATAACATACATTTTAAAGTTCAAGTACTTTTATTTGTTCAATATACATATTTTTTCTGTTTAAAAATCTAAAGTTAAAGATTGCTGTCATTATACACAGATACAAAACATTTAAAAACATTATTTTTTTCAAAAAATGTCATAATTTTTTTTTTTCTAACTTGGTTGGGTTATTTTGTCTACATCTGATTAATCCTATACGCAGACTTCCATTGAGCATCAGATGATAATCTATAAAACTGAAGATTTTTTATTAAATTTATTTTTTAAATAAAAGTCAATTATTTTTCTAAAGTTCATTTTATTCTTATATTTCAGTCATGTTTTAAACTCTGTACAAAAGATTTGATCACTAAATGGATTTTAAAATTTTTATGTTTGCATCAATAGAAACTTATTATGAGCAAACATTTTATGTGATAATTTTTTATTTTTTTTGATAAAGGTTTAAGTATTCTGTAAAATCAGTAAATGTTTTGATAAATTGATATTGGCTTTATCATTTTAATATGAACACTAATAAAGTTGTTAAAAAAGACGGTGAGACCTGTAGACATACTTTTTGACCTTTATTTAGAGTCATCAGCCTCAAAAAAAGGTGGATTTTACCGAAATGCAACTCCGTTTTCCAAAAGTAAGTAGTATAAACTGCTTTAAAAATTAAATTTTATTAAACCAAGAGGCCTTGAACTTTTCTCACTTCACTCTGCTGCTGGACAAGAGTTCAAATCATTTTGTATCTTCAAGTACTTAGTTTATGTTGCACATGTTCCAAACAACTTCAGCTTTATACATCACTTGAATGGAGGTTGTTGTGAGGTTGTTAAAGGAGAGTTTGGAATGAAGTTCAACAGAAAGGCTGGTGAATGATTAAACGAAAAAGAGGATGATCTACTTCTGGAAACTTGTAGAAGAAGGAACATCTTTGTTTATTTACGACTTTGTTTAGTCATATGTACATCCCACAAGAGTCATAACTGAATTTAGTTTGTCCATGTCAACGGCCATGTTTTATTGTGATTACAATTGAGAACTTGATATAACAAATGTTTAGCGCAATTCTCCACGGCGCAATAACAGTTATTAGAACATAAAAAATGCAAACTACTGTTAATAAGCATGACAAAAATACAGTTAGATTATGCTTGTTTCTGATTTTCTATTCCATAATTCATGTTTTTGTTGGAAGATCGGGTTATGGTTTCTGTCTTCAACCTTGTGATTGACACTTTGTAAGTTATGACTGGTTACTTTATGTTTTGTAACCGTAGTGATTGGTAAATTATCTTCTTTAAATTGCTGGTTAGATTTTAGAAAACAAAACAAAATTTCAGAAACCAAAACTTAAAAAAAAAAATGAAAAAAAAAAACATTTCAGAAAACAAAATTAATTTCCAGAAAACAAAATGAAATATAAAAAAATTAAAACATTTCAGAAAATCAGAATCGAGTATTCACCCGGACCATGATATAACAAAGGTGGACTTAGCTTCAGAACTGCTGACAGGGTTGCTGACATGACAGACATATTCTCCACTGTTGTCCTTGTTCACAGCTTTGAAAGTTAAGACTTTGTTGTCTTCAGAAAGTGTTACGTTTTCAGACAAGCTCAGATCTGAACCGTCCTTCTTCCATTTTCTGCTCGGTGAAGATCCAGAGGCCTCACAGGTTAAGGTGACAGAGCTCCCCTCAATGATCTGCTCTGTTGATGCTTTGATGGAAACTCCAGACATTCTTTCTGGTGGTCAAAATTACAATTATTCAAATATTAATTACCTTTAAACTGAATTATATACGTTTTTAAAGAAAGAATTAATAAAATTGCAGAGCTAATGTAACTTGCTCCTAAAATGTACATCACCAAATTCTAATGCCCATTTTATAAGTTTCTGACATGAGATAAAAGAATATGTAGCAAACAATCATACACATATAAAGACTGCAGTGTCTGAAAAGAAAAATGTGCTCAACTTTTAAACATCTGTTTATACTTCATACATGTACAGAGACATTTAGATAAAAAACAGCATGTAAAATATACATTACCATATATGTCCAGTTTGATTTTTCCTCCTCTATTGGGAAAAACAGTAACATTATACTCTCCTTTAATATCAAATTAAAGAAAAACTATTTTGTAGAACAAGTGCCATTAGTTTTATTGTTGTTCTAGATCTTTTATGCAATAGTAATCCAAAATGAGTATGTCTTTATTGTGTTTTTTTTTTTCTTTATGTAAGTTTTTGCTCAGTTTGGCAAAAAAGGAAACCTTGGATGACAGCAACCAGCTACACCAATAAAATGCAAATACTGAGCATTTTCTTTATTTTCTTTAATTTGTTTACTAAATCAAAACTAGTTTTAATCCCTTGATACCTAAATTTAATTCCAGCTACTTGCTTTCAAATAGATGTTAAATCAAGGTTATGTTGAAGCCAAAGTGGTTTGATGCGTTTTTGCATCAGTGTGCAAAAAAGGGTTAAAGTCATTTAATGATATTTCACTTTAGTCATTTTGTTTAATGAGTTTCATCTTAAATTATTCTTACTTGCTGCTGTTGCTCAAATCTTTAAGTTTTAAAGATTTAAACAGTCAGTTTATATGAAAAATAAATAGAAATTTGGAATTAATTATTAAACCACAAAACTCAAATGTAGTAACAAAAGTTAAACAAGTTAATGTAAATACAGATTTTCTGGTGATAAAATGTACGATTTTTTGGAAAGCAAATATTCTCCTTATGTCTATAAGGTAGGTTTTTCTTAAATATATAAGACATATAAGTAACTAAGACTTGTGACTTGTTTACCTTATAAACACTATTAAGACAACATAAGATAACATAACATAATAATGACTTAACTGTTAACATGTAACTGATTCAATTAAAAAAAAAAACACATGACACCGTGAGAATGATGGTTTAAACTTACCTAGAACAGAGATAGAAAAAGATGGAGATGTTTCATTTGTCAGTTTTGCTGTTAAAGGCCTGACAGCTGTAATCTCCTCTCTGACTGAACTGTATGTTCCTCAGTGTGAACTCTGGTCCAGAATCAGGAAGCTTAGTCCCATTTAGAAACCATGAAAACTGGGCAGAAGTTTTAGAATCAGCAGAGAAGCTGAGAGTGACCTCTGACCCTTCCTCATAGAACTCTTGTGATGGAGACACTGAGATTTTTATATTTTCTGGACCATCTGAGTACAAAGAAAAACAAATATAAAAAAGAAAATATTTTAACTCTAAAACAGACCTGATAAAACAGTTTGAGTTAACTTTAAGCTTTTTAACATAAAATCAGGTTTTGTTCAAAATCTTACTAAACAAAATCCATATTTTGGTTAAAACACAAACAATAAACATAAACTTATTTGTTTTAAAAAAACAATCGGTCTACATGTGTATCATATGAGAAGATGAAGATGAAGAACTTACAGCTGACTAAGATGTTCACTGGATCACTGATGCCTTCACTGACAGGATTAAACACACGACATTTGTATGATTGTTCATCATAGCGAGTCACACTGACTACAGTCAGAGTGGAGCCTCCATCAGTGATCTGGGGCTTCATTTATAAAACTTTGCGTAGGATTTGCGTCAGAAGTGGCGTACGGATGAAACATAGGACGTGCGTACTCACAGAAATATTCGGATTTATAAAACCATGCGCACGCACATCCTACGCATCTTTCCCTTAATAAATCACAACCAATTCTAAATGTAGCGCAGCTTTTGCGGCTTCATGACACGCCCATAGTTGCCCATAAACAGTCCGTGAAACGCCTACAAATAAATATTCATTGATAGCGAAATCATGGCAAACACAGAGAGGAAATCCAAAAAACGTAACTTCACTCAATGGGAAGTAGAAGTTATTGTTGGCGAGGTGGAAAAGAGGAGAAAAATGTTGTTTGGAGGGCACAGTGTGGGCATTACTAAAAAGGCACTTGAGTGGCAAACGGTGGCAGACGCCGTAAATGCTGTAGCCTCACAACCTGGGACCGTGGCCGAAATAAAAAAGAAATGAAAGAAATGGTCGGACATCAGAGTCGAGACAAAAAATACATCTAGCACTCCATCGCCAGAGTGTGTCTGCCACGGGTGGGGGAAAGGGGACACCGGAGCTGACCCATCTTGATGAGAGACTGGCGGCAATTATTGGGGAATCCCTATGAAGTGGAGTGGTGACTGAGGCGGAGGGGCATGCCGACGCGCTAGATGCGCCGGGTGACACGGTTAGAGAAATAATTAAAAAAATGAATGCAGTCAAGTCACATGTATGCAGGCTACACAATTACAGTTTATTAATATAGAACAATTTTATTTTAGTTGCTGGGTGTTCCAGCGGGGCCAGTGGTTCTGATGCTGCAGCTGAGCAGCCGTCTGGACCCAGCGTTTCCACGGCACGCGGCTCTCAACCCTCCAGCAGTGGACGTGTCCTCACCGATGCAGTCCTTGAAATGCAGAGGGAAGTCATTAGTTCAATCAGAGAGGTGGCCAAGGAGTTGGGCGAAATCAAGACTGACCTGACTCAAATAAACTGCACGTTGAGGGAATTCTTGAATAAATAATATTTTCCACACCTTTTGTTGTTCTTTACAAGCGACGCATCACTTCCAAACGCTGGCGCACAGCAGCAGCATTTGGCTCAAATGCGTGGGGATGGGGTTGAGGGTCGGGGCCAACACAGCAATCGGCGCCAGGGGGTAGAGGCATGGTTTTAAGCTGTGCCACATTGTGTAGCACAGCACATGCCAGCATGATTTGGCACACACTGTCACTTTCATGTGTTTCTTCCATCTGCCTACGGTGTCGCCATTTCTCATCTCACCCGTTTTTATGCGTACGCCTGGGTCAGAGCTTGCATGAAGGACCACACATTTTCCCGTCAATTTAGCTTTTTTATAAATATCAACTATTCCATAGAGAGTGGCGTACGCCTTCTTTTGTGCGTACGCAACGTTTATAAATGAGGCCCCAGAACTCTGTCACTGGCTGTAACCTCAGAGCTGCTGTTCATCCAGGTGAAGGATAACGAGGACCCAGAGGAGGAGCAGGTCAGACTGAAAGGGCTGAACTCAACCAAGTCTGCACTTTGAGGAGTTACTGTTACAGAGGAGACTGGAGCTGTGGCAGGAAATCAAAATGGATCCATGGGAGCCATAATTTAGAAAATGGAAAAGCAAGGAAACATTAAATAGAATAAAAGATAGAATTTTGTAACACTCCAGCCGGACCGTCACTTTAGCGGGGTAGCAAAAGCCAGACTGCTCATTAAGAGACTTCTTTGGAGAGCTGACCATGCCCCATAAACCCCACGACCCCAGTCAGTCTCACGCAGGAATAATCAGTAAGAGGCAATATCTCATTTTGAGCCAATAGCCCATTTGTTCCAACACACAAACAGCCCCAACAGCATGGACGTCACTTCAGTTCACATCCCTCTGGCTCAAGCCCTGTGTCCGAATTACCACCCTAACCCCTATATAGCGCACTATATAGTGCGGTCGCCATTTTGTAGGGTTGTCTGTATCTACAGTTCAAAAATCCAGTGCACAAGAAATTTCCCAGAAGTCTCTACGAAAAACCAGTGTGGATCGATGCTCACTCGATTGGCGAATATTGACCAGAATGCAATGCGTATGACCCACGATACATTGCGTTTGAATTATTCGAAAATCGCAGCCGGTTGCTCAAGGAAAACAACCGAAACATGTAAGTATATTAAAATATTGTTCAAAAAATGTAATGTTGCCGTTGTTTTTCCAATTTGTTTAATAAATGCATAAACAAAAATGAATAATTTACATGTATTATTTAAATCTGAGCCATTTTTAACAATCTCAAAAGGATTTTCATATAAATATTAAATGTAAATATTTACAATTTCGTTTTATATGTTAACATTTATTTTTACACATGTTAACAATAATTGTGGTCCTCCAGAGTCATGTGTGTCACAGCTGGATCTGAAAGGAGAGCAGAGATTTGTCTTCGCAGACGGACGTAACTTTGCTTGTCCTGCATGTTCCTGGTGTCGTCCTGCTGTGGCTCAACATCTAACGGGCCTTAACCACATTCCTCATGGGTTCCCTGTAGGGTGTTAGCAGTGTGATGGGATGTGCAATGAGGGATACCCACCATGACCCAAAAGGATCCTTCAGGTGGGTAATGTTTGATTTACATAAATTGGGCTTTTATGTAGAACCAGTGAATCATGGATTGATCCAGGATTCCCAACAAAAATATCTATGAATTTGGCATTAGAATCACATACAGCCTGCATTTGAATGGAATAAAAAAGCTTCCTGTTAAAATAACAAGCTGCATTTTCTTTTAGGGGCTTTATTCTTATGTGGCAGCCATCAGTGTTCCCCACGACCTTTTGGAAGGTGAAAGACCAAGCGAGCTGCTAAAAAGAGTGTGAGGAATCCAAAGCTGCTCCACCAGATGCTCGATGGTCCTGCGGGTCAACCAAAAATCCGGTCTTGTGTCGGGCTGACTGTCAGCGTAGAGGGCCAGGACAGACACCTTTATGTTGGCAAAGCAGTAGAGACGTGGAAGATCCTGTAAAATGGAACATTAATATATTTCATTGAGGAAATTAAATCTCATTTTTTGAATGTTTCTATTTATTTTTGATGTCTTACATTTTAGTTTATGAAGTATTTTTAAATGCTGAAAAATCTTGTGTTTTTTTTTACTGGGTGAAAAATGAAAGTATTTAAAAAATGAGAGTATTTTTGATTTAATCAAGTAATATGGTTTGACTCTGAATAAAAAATACTAAACTTTGAACTCACAAGTGTTCACACGTGTTCAACTCACATGTAGTTAGACTATACAACTCAAAATCCAATGTTGAAAAAGAATGTTAAACCCTTACCCAGCAGATTGTGTAACCTTGAGCACAATTATTGACAAATGCTTAAGTTTAACAAAAAAAAACTTTAAGTTTGACTCACAGGTTGTTCATGTCTGGCCAGGGCATCCAGAGGAAATCTTCGGAGATGTCCGCTTCTCCTCCTTGCAGTCATGTGATGCTGCATATCTGCTCGTTTTCGGTTTGATCTCACACGGTGAATTAAAAATCCCCGTCCCCGATGTCTGACGTCCATAATGCGCCGTATGGTCCAGGCAGGCTGGCCGTCAATGACGCGAGGCGCTGGAGGCGAAGAGGGAGGTGGTTGAAGGGGGCTCGTGACATGGGGCTTCAGCTGGGACGCATGGAAGACTGGATGTATATGTATGGTACGTGGCAGGCGTAACTGGACCGCCACTGGGTTGATCACCCTCACCACCTCGAACGGTCCGATGAACCTAGGTGAGAGCTTCTTCGACTCTGTCTGTAACTTCATGTGAGCCGTGGAGTGTATGACCAACTGACCTGGCACGTAGGCGGGTGTAGGATGACGATGCCGGTCAGCCAGCCTCTTGTTAGTTGCGGAAGAGCGAAGAAGTGCGGCACGCGCCTCCCTCCAGACTCGTCTGCAGCGGCGGTAGAAGTGTTGAACGGACGGCACTGCCACCTCCTTCTCCTGTTCCGGGAACAGGGGGGGGGGGGGGGGGGTGGTAGCCCAGCGAGCACTCGAAGGGAGACATTCCAGAGGCAGAAGAGGTCATAGTGTTGTGGGCATACTCAACCCAGGGAAGCATGGAAATCCAGGAAGTGTGGTAATGGGAACAAATGCAACAAAGAGCCGCTTCGAGGTCCTGGTTGGTCCTCTCAGCCTGCCCATTGGACTGGGGGTGGAACCCTGAGGAGAGGCTGGCAGTTGCACCAAAGGCTGCACAGAAGGACCTCCAGACCTGAGAGATGAACTGTGGTCCTCGGTCCGAAACCAGATCCACCGGAATCCCATGCAGCTTGAAGACATGTTCCACGACGAGCTTGGCGGTCTAAGCGGCCGAAGGCAGTTTCTGCAGGGCCACAAAGTGGGCTGTCTTTGAAAACCGGTCTACCACTGTCATTATCACGGTCCTACTAGCAGAGGTCTGCAGACCATTGATGAAGACCAAGGCGATGTGGGACCAGGGACGACTAGGGACTGTTAAGGGATGGAGGAGCCCAGCAGGTGGTTGGTTGCTCGTTTTGTTCTGTAAGCTAACAGTACAGGCAGAAACGAACTCCCGGGTGTCTTGCGCCAGACTGGGCCACCAGAACCGCCGTTGCAGGAAGGAGACGGTTCTGCGGATCCCGGGGTGGCAGGTCAGGCGTGTGGCATGGGCCCACTGGAGTACTTGGCTGCGACAGGTCCTGGGGACAAACAGTCTATTTGGCGGACCCCCACCTGGGTCCGGCTCCTGAGCCTCAGCAGCCTTGACGTCCCTCTCCAGCCGCCAAGAGAGATCACCCACTACGCAGGTCGTTGGTATGACAGTCGTGGGCTGCTGTTCCCCCACCAAAAGTTCCTGCTGCCGAGAGAGGGCGTCAGGTTTAACATTTTTGGAGCCAGGGCGGTACGACACAACAAAATCAAACCGGGTAAAAAACAACGACCACCTAGCCTGCCTGGGGTTCAGCCGTTTAGCGGTCCGGATGTAGGAGAGGTTCTTGTGGTCGGTCCAGACCACAAACGGCTGAGCCGCCCCCTCCAACCAATGTCTGGCCATTCCTCCAAAGCCAGCTTAATTGCTAGGAGCTCCTTGTCCCCTGTGTCGTAGTTTGTCTCTGCCGGAGTAAGCCAGCGGGAGAAAAAGGCACACGGATGGAGCTTATTACCCGTACCAGACCGCTGTGACAACACTGCTCCCACGCCGATATCAGATGCATCAACCTCTATGACAAACTGGTTGGAGGGATCAGGTTGTATCAGGACAGGCGCGGTGGTGAACAAGTGCTTGAGTCTAAGGAAGGCAGCCTCTGCAACCTCAGACCACCGAAACGTAGTGGAGATGAAGGTCAGACTAGTCAGAGGTGCAGCAACCGCACATAAATTTCTGATAAACCGATGCAAGAAATGGGCAAACCCTAAGAACCGCTGCAGTTGTTTGCGGTTGGAAGGGGTGGGCCAGTTCACAACCGCGCTCACTTTCGCAGGATCGGGCCGAACCTCCCCTCCTGCTATGACATGACCCAAAAAGGACACACAAGAGGAGTGAAATTCACATTTCTCTGCCTTTACAAATAACTTGTTCTCCAACAGCCGCTGGAGAACCAGACGAACATGCCGGCGGTGTTCGCTGGGGTCCTTAGAAAAAATAAGAATGTCGTCTAAATAGACAAACACAAAATGATGAATGAAGTCCCGGAGCACGTCGTTAATCAGTCCTTGAAACACTGCAGGGGCTTAGACAGACCAAAGGGCATTACCAGGTACTCATAGTGTCCGGAAAGGGGGTGTTGAAGGCGTCTTCCACTAGCACCCTCCTGATACGCATTGTATGATAGGCGCTCCGAAGGTCCAACTTGGTGAACACCCTGGCTCTCTGCAGTGACTGAGCAGAGGTCTATTAGGGGAAGAGGATAACGGGTTCTTGATGGTAATACAGGGGCGAAGAACTGCCCGCTCCCCACAAAAAGAAAACCAGCCCCCACAGGTGATGAGGATGGCCTGATCAGACCCGACCTGAGGGAGTCAGCCACATACTGCTCCATAGTCTCTCTGGCTCACAGTGGGTATAGAGGTGGCTTTAGGAAGGCTGAGCTCCAGGCTGCATTTTTTTTTTTTTTTTTTTTTTTTTTTTTTTAATTTGTCCTGCCCAACAGCTGGGCAGACAGATGGGAGCTGGAGGGCCTCTTGTTGACATATTTTATTTCTAACAAGAGGGGTTATTAATCTTCAGACAAACCAAAGGTATTGTCTGAATAAACCCTTGTAATTGAGGCCAACTTTATTAATTTCAAACATGTTTGAAGATCTTGGTGTTGGACCGATCGAAAAGGAAAGAGGGGGAAGAGAGAGAGGGACGATAGAGAGATGGGGGGAAGGAGGGTGATAGTAGGAGGGGAAGGGGGATAAGACCATGAAGCAGCAAAAAGCAACAAGTTTACTGGTTGTTAACCATTAGTGGTAAGGCTCAAATGCAGTACAAAAAGGCGGAGCCTGTCCACACACACACCCAAGTGTCAAACACACCTGCTGTTAGGCTGCAAAAATGTCCATCTGTCGATATGTACACAAAACAGATAGTGCTCAAGCACGCATACTTATGCCTTAAAACCAAACTAGGTGAAACATTTCAGTCATTCAGTCACGCAAACCGCCATTGAAAAGGTGAGCCAACACCCGCTCAGGTGAGTGCTCATGTTCTTCTAAAATGGATGGTGGAATGTAAAGAAGGAGGAGAGCGCCCAGCCATCCTCACCCCAAGACCCCCATCGCAGCAGCAGCGGTACTGGATCCTCCAACGCCACACGGAAACCGGCAGGGAACAACCCACAGCCCGGGCGACCAAGCCCGCCACCCAGGCCAGGGCCAGCAGGACCGCCGCAAGGCCCCCAGAGCCAGAGAGCAGGGAGGCACGGAGGGAAAGAGAGGGCCGCCCCAGCCCAACCAGGAGAACAGCCCCCCCGCCGCGCCGGGAGAACCCAACGCAGGGCCCCACCGGGAAGGGACGCCCCACAGCCCCAGACGAGCACCCCACCACTCACCCAGGAGTTCTGGGCATCCTCGCCCCAACCCCAGGTAATCCAGCCAGACCCCCAAGGAGACCCGCCCGCACTCCAGGCAGGCGCCATCCGCCCGCCCACGGTTGGTCCAGGGAGGGAGGTGGCCTGCCGCCACCAGGAGTGGGGAACCCCGGGAAAGAGGGCCCACAAGGGGGTGTTAAATATGGCCCACCAGGCTCGCCATAGTTGGAAATTTGGCGGGCCCAGCGCTCAGGGAGCAAGGACCAGAACCCACCCCCCAGGACACCAACAACACCCCGGCTCAGATGTAATGTGAACCCCCCCACCGCGCGGAGAGAGCACCGCCGGGCCCAGGAAGCCGGCACCCCGGGGACACGGCCGCCGCGCCAAGGGGCCCGCACCCCCCACCAGTGAAGAGGCAGGGGACAGATGGTCCCAGGTCCCAATTCTTCCTTGCAAAATGTGTGTGCGTGTATGTGTGTTTGCAGGGTGTGTGTGTGCATGCGTGTGTTTATGTTGGGATGTATATATTGAGGGGGAGGGTGTGTGTACTAAGGGGGTGCAGTTAGTACCATGGTAGGGGGCACTAAGGACACTCTGATTACTCACAGTGATGTCCCCTCACCCTCCCCACCAAGGGGCCCTAAATGTCTAAGGTGCGGTTAAAATTGGCGGGTAGGGTGCCAGGAGGACATCTGCTGCTTGCTGGCAGTGATGTCCAAGCACCCCCTACCAAGGGCCCTACATGTCTAAGGTGCAAATAAACTGGAAAGAGGGGGGCCCACCTTACACGGGTAACTACAGGGAGGGCCAGCCACTGCCTAGTAAACCCCCCCAAGGCTCATCGCAGGCTAAGCCCCCACCCCTCACCCTATTATGAGCAGGCGAGGAAGGGGGTGTTGGGGACAGCCAGACTGTCCTCTCGGTGGTCAAAACAGCTGTCCCCGCCCCCAGCAAGGGGGCCAGGCCCACTCCAGCAAGGGGGCCCCACCCCGGAGGCACCGACACCCCAGGCCCAGCACCACCCACCCCACACAGAGAGAGAGGAGCCAGAAAGCGCCGCCCCCGGAGCAAGCCCAGGCCCCCACCCCACCAGCACTCAGAAGAGCTCTGGTCAGGCCCCCACGGGACTGGTGGCAGCCAACCAGCCGGGAAGCCGCCGATGGCCTCAGCCGGAATTCCCACCCGCCAACCCCCTGCCCCCACTAATAGTGGCCCCCTCCTCCCCAGAATGCCCCCACAGGACAGGGCCGACAAGACCTCCCCGCCCCTGTGACCTCCCGTAGCCGAAGGATGACACCCAGAGCGCCTCGGGGCCCCAAGAGGGTTGTCCTGGCCCCGCCCCAGAGCCAGGGGAAGGGCTGATCCCAGCCCCAGGCGAGATGGGAAGCCCATCCAGCGCCGCGATTTCCCGAGCAGCGCCCCACGCCAACCCCAGCACAGGCAAAGGACCACCTCTGCCAAGCCTGCCAGGCTGTATTTCAATGGCACAGTCATAGGGCCTGTGGAGGTGGGGAGCGAGAGAGCCTGATCCCTAGAAAATCCCTCGCCAAAGTCATGATATTCGGGAACCCGGGATAGGTCAGGTGAGGGCGGCTGCCCTACTGGAACCGTGGATCAACTCCTGGATGTCGAGCCGAGCGCAAACAGGTCTTATGGCAAAATTCACTCCAACGCGTAATGCGGTTGGTGGGCCAGTCAATGGTGGGGTTATGAGCCAGGAGCCATGGAAACCCCAGAACTAGTGAGGATTGAGAAAGGATCAAATAAATAAAACCGTAAATCCCGTGATGATTACTGAGATAATAAGGTGGACTGCCCCAGTGACACGGCACAGTAGAAACTATTTTCCACAAACAGAACTGACTTGTAGTGGCCAGTGGGAGTAATTTGCAGAGAAACCTGCCTGTTTGGCTGTGCCCGGCATCCATGAGGTTCTGCTCTGCCCCAGAGTCCAATAAAAACAGGAATTTCATTCCGAAACATAACATGAGCTTTCTAATAAACAAGCAGCAGGATTAGAAAAAGTGGGCGCTAGGCCTCCGCTCATCAATGTGCCCACACTTAATGACGAGCGAAGCATTTGGGCAATCCCTGCAGATATGACCCCGCTGTCCGTAGCATGTGGTACTCCACCTGCCACAATGGGCAAGCCTGCTCAGGCTGGGGACAGGCGCCCACGTCCCAAAAGCATGGGTTCGTCCAGGGGGTCTGTGGAAGTGACAGAACGAGCATGAGAAGAGTAAGAAGATGCATCCTCGGCGCGTCCCCCAGAACGGGGAACCTCTGTCCGACGCCCCTGTCTCCTGCATCCTGCAGGCGATTGTCAATCCTGATAGCGAGGGCTATCAGGGGCTCCAAGGAGGACGGAATCTCCAACGGCGCGAGCTGATCCTTCATCTCCTTGGAAAGACCCTCCAGGAATGCGTCCAGAAGAGCTGCAGGGTTCAATCGCCTCTGTCCTGGAGAGAGTCCGGAACTCTGCGGCGACCGCCACCTGCCGAGTCCCCTGTCTCAGCCGCATAAGCGCGCGAGCCGCCTCTCTTCCTTTGCTTAGTGTGCTGAAATACATGAGTGAAAGCCTCCAGGAATGCAGGAAGAGAAACGCAGGTAGCAGCTCCCCGTTGCCACTCAGCTTGGCCCACGCTCCGGCTCTGTCCGTGAGATGAGAGATGGTGAATGCGACTTTGGACCGCTCCGTCGGGAAGGCAGCGGCGTGCAGCTCGTAATGCAGCTCACACTGCGAATGAACGCCTGCAATCCCCAGAGCCACCGGGAGAACCTCTGGTCGAGCCAGCTGCACTGCAGCCGGAGGAGTCTGGATGGGAACCACAGGAACCGAGGAGGGATAGGTGGAGACGATTGCTGACCCGGCGTGGCTAGATGTCTGTAGGTGGTTGTAAAGTTCTGTCATTTCTCTGACGCCCTGGCGACGCCATCTCCACTACCTCGACGCAGAAATCTGCTGTCCTGCCCAGACGGATGAGCTGCTCCTGGTTACTGGAGTCTGCTCTGGAAGAATCTGTGCCCGCTGCATCCAGTTTGGACCGATCAGAACAGGACTCAGAGGTGGACACAAGCGCCGGACGCCTAGAAGGTGTGGGCAGGATTTAATCTTACGACTAGAACCAAGAAGGTAAGCAACTAAAACGATCCGTGACAAGTACCGCCAACACAGAATATATACATCACAGAGGCGAAACAAAGTAACCAGGTGCGCATAAAATCACAGAAGTAAAGACAGCAAACATAAACAAGGAACGTGAACTGAAGTTGTCAAAATAAACCGGAAGTGAAAAATGAAACAATCAACCTCACTCTGACCCCTAAAATCTTTGTCAGCATCTATATAGGGTTTTAGTAGTTTGGGGTTAGGGTAGGAATTCGGACACAGCCGAGGTTTCACCCTAAAACTTCCCACTTCCCATGAGCCCTAGGGTCTGAAGGCGGGGCTAACCCCCAGGTCGCTACAATTTGTTAAAGTTACGGTTTTGTTTATGTGATTGAATGAAATGAAATTAGTTGGTACTAAAAATCTAAATATTCTCCCAAAGTCAAATAAAATAATCAAATAAATAGCAGAACTTTTTAGAACTTGCTCCTAAAATGTACATCAACAACATGTTAAAGATGTTAGATAACATGTTAGATAAAAACCAGCATGTAAAATATACATTACCATAAATGTCCAGCTCGATTTTTCCTCGTCTATCTGGAAAAACAGTAACACTATACACTCCTCCATCATCCAAGGTCAGGGGCCTGTTTCAGAAAGGAGGTTCAACCAACTCTGAGGTTAAACTTGAACTCTGAGTTGGTCAATAGAGATTAACAACTCTTGAGTTTTCTGTTTCAGAGAAGCTTTTCTGATCGGAGTTAGGTCAATTAACTCTCAGTGGACTGATCGATGTTGCACGACCACGACTATACAACACACAATGGAGCGTGAGATATTACGAGTCACCATGGTAAATCATGGAAAAAGAGGTTCGTATATTTTTCGCCAGCTGAACTTGATATGCTGCTGCAGAGTTACAGTGAATATGAGCACATATTCCGAAGAAAAGCAACACCGCTGCATCTGCAAAACAGAGACAGTTAGCTTAGGAAACATAGCTGATCAAGCACGTGTAAGTTTGCATTTAAATCATTGTTATAAAAATTTGGCTGTAATAACTTAAATAGCCGCAAGGTGTGAAATAAAATGGCGACATTTAGGTGTACTTTTAGTGTTATTCCTGGTGTAATTCGTACGAAATGCTGCATAGTGTGCAGAACCAATCGGGGAAAAAATGCTTAACGCCGGTGTAATGTTAAGAGGATCTTTGTTAACCTTCCTCTTGCAAACGCTATCGTCAATACAGACACGCAATTGTGTTTTAAAAGGAACTTTATCTACCCTTGTATTGATCAAGTGGTATAGGTTTTTATGGGATTAAGAAAGTAAGCAGTGCTAGAAAAATTGTGTTTCCAAAAAGTAATTGTTACATTTATTTAATTCAATGTCCCTGATTTCATTTTTATGTAGATGCAATCCTGCAGGAATTAAAAGAACATGGCAGCAGCTAAAACAGTATAAAACATAATTCAATCAGGTCAAATTTGTTGCATGTCATGGATGTAGGCTTTGTTGACAATATTTGACATATGAAACATCTACATAGCAATACCTAATATTGTTTTCATTGTATATATGTAATTGACTGCAACGAAAAACGGTAACGCTCAAACAAAAACGTATGGGGAAATGACAAAAAATCCAGTCTAGGTCTCAAAATCCTCGCAAGACGAAATGTAATTCTACGAATTAATGCAGCTTCCGCCTATTGTCCCCAAAAGGACAAGCCATTCTTAGCACTAGGGACTGTCTCTTGTGTGGGACGAAATTTTGGCAATGAAGGTTAAAGCGAAAAAAATACCGCTTTCGTCTTTAAAAAGGGGAGGGGACCGGCAGAAACTTTGAGTTTAGAGAATAAAACCTGCTCCTGACCAGGTTAGGTTCACAGCATAAGTAACCATGGACACTGTCTCCGAGTATAAGTTACCTCTCTTTCAGAAACGGGTTTGACTTACTCTGTTTACTCTGGTTTAACAAACCTCCCATTCTGAAACGGAAAACCCAGGGTTTCCCTGATTTCAGGGTTAACGCACTCAGAGTTTACACTTAACCTCCTTTCTGAAACAGGCCTAAGATCTCTGAGCTCCAGAGATGCTGTAGATGGAAAAAAGGTGATCCTGTCCTGTTAGGCTGGGGGAATCAAACTTGAACCTGACTGGTAGCTTATTATAAAAAATGTGGTATTGACATTCCAGTTCACTGCAGTAAATTGTCCATCTGCTTCAATCAGATATGTTGTGATCATCACTGATCCTCCAATAGCTCCATTCAAAGGACCATCTGGTAAAATCCCAGCTGCCTCAGTCACACCTGGAGAGAAAACAGCTTAGAAATTCTTCTGATATCTTTTTTTAAGTTGTTTCCATTGAATTCTAGCTAGATTTCTGTCTTCAAGTCTCCTGTAAATTGTAGTTTTCTACTTTTTTTTTGGTATTCTAGGTCATGTCAGGTTTCCTCGGGGTCGTTTCTCGCATTGACCTGCCTGAGGATCGGTCACACGCACCTGTTCTGCATCCAACTGATAACCTTATCAGTCCATCAACACTTCCACCATTGTCGCGATCGCCTGCTTTCTATGGAAGAATTAACCGATTGCTGCTGAAGCCGAAGCCTGAGCCTGAGTTGAAGCTGAAGCTGGAGCCAAGCCACTTCTAGCCAATTCAAGTCAACTCCGGTCTCATCCAACCCAGCCAAGCCTAGCCACATCAAGATCTTCCGGATTCATCTCTCCCCCCCCCCCCCCATCAACTTTCCCCAGGAAGTTGGCTATGGATCTACAGCCCTCCTGCTTGTTTGCCTTTTCACCAGATCAACCATCCATGAACATTGCGACCCAGCCTTTCATCTCTATGCTTAATAAACTCCACTGCTTCAAAACTAATCCATGTCTGCTTTTGGGTCCAGCTAACTCAATACCTGACATCATATTCTATAAACTCAAACTTCATTTGTATAGTGCCTTTCATAGACAAGACACAGTGCATTACTTAAAAGCAAATAAAATAGTCTTAAAATATGAAAATGAATTAAAACAGAAAACACTCACCAGATTCCTCCATCCACCCACCCTGACAGAACCCTGAACAGAAACATAACTGCAGCTTAAAGAAAAAGTCTGGCTCTATGTTCTATGAAACGATATAATGGGGATCCATTTATTCCAAGGCCCAGCCAGACCCCGAGGGTCATTGCCACAGCGCCCGCCAACACAGAGCAGCTCAGGTACCACTCCATGGCTACTAGACCGCAGAGCGGGACCCCACCTGACCTAATAAGAACGAGCACCGCAGCACCCCCTACAGGTGGAGCAGGTAGTGCCCCAGAACAATGGATCCCTAAGAGGAAAGACTGTAGCGGAAGTGTTTCTGCAGTATACTCAAAAATAAAAGTCAAAACCAGAAATGCTTTTTCATTTTCAAAATGAAGCTGCTGTTAAATGACTCAAAATTAAAATGAAAAAACAATCCGCCAAAATGCTTTTTCTTTTCTTTACTCAACACAGCTTTTTCTGTCACTTAATTAAAATGATAATGAAAATGGTATTTGACATTTTATTTTCAACAAGTTCTCGGCTAAATGTGTAGCATAATTCATTTAGAAATGTCTAATTTGACAATTATGGATTAATAGATTAATAGGAACAAGCTACTTCAAAATGAAGCTGCATGAAATGACTCAAAATTAAAATGTAAAAGCAATACCAAAAATGCTTTCCTTTTATATTTTCAACCTAGTGCTAAGAAACATTTCTAATTAAAAATGATAAAGAAATTATATTTACATTTCATTTTTAAAAGGTCTTGAATGTAGTAAAATTCATTTAGAATAAACATTCTGACTATTAAAATGGATTAATAGAATGCTTTTTCATTTTCAAAATGTAGCTGCATTAAATGACTCAAAATTCAAATGAAAAAGCAGTACTTCAAAATTCATTTTATACTTAAAAAACGCTTATTTATTTCTCTGCTAATGCTCACTGATAAAGAATTTTGCTTCAGAATTTGCAGGGTGGATGTTAAAATACAAATGCAATCCCCTCTTTGCATTTTAATTTTAATTATGACACAGAATAAGCGGTTTTTAAGTATTTTTAAGTATTTTGAGTCATTTGATGCAGCTACATTTTGAAAATGAAAAAGCATTTCTGTTAATCCATTTTAATAGTCAAATTACATATTTCTAAATGAATTATGCTACACATTTACTAGAGAACTTGTTGAAAATGAAATGTCAAATACCATTTTCAATATCATTTTAATTAAGTGACAGAAAAAGCAGTGTTGAGGAAGGAAATGAAAAAGCATTTTGGAGGATTACTTTTTCATTTTAATTTTGTGTCAAAAAATGCAGATTCATTTTGAAAATGAAAAAGCATTTCTGGTTTTGACTTTTATTTTTAATTATGCTACAGAAACGCTTCCATAACACTGTAGTAAGAAACAAAAGAATATTAAATAAAAACATAGTAATAATAACAAATTAAAACAAATTAATAAGATATAATAGTAATTAGAAATTAAATAAATACATCCATTTTAAAGAATATATTATAAATTATTAAAACATAACCTTAAATATCATGAAGGTAATAATGTTAAAAAATGGGTAGTATACAAAATAAATAATATTTATACTTACAATAATAGCTCCCCATATTATGGAGTCCTATACTGTTCATAATTAAATAAATAAATATTTAATTAAATAAATAAATATGACATCATGCAAATACACAATCAACCAATAAATCTCTCATAAATATATACAAAGATCATGAAATTGAGAAAAATCTGCACACTGATTTTAAATTAGCCATTGTATTATACAATATATTTCATTTTGCTTTAAAAACCTGTTCATTATTTTAATACAGCATTTTAAAATATTCATTTTAATCATGTGGAATATTATACTCCATTTTTCGAACCTTGATTTCAAAATCAATATTTTTCCAAAGAAGCTTTGTTTTTATTTCATGTTGCTGTTTTTTCACATATCTCATGAAGAGCTTTTTCAGGAGATCGACTTGTAATGACAAAAGTCGCGTAGTGCCAGAATAAAAAAGGTAGGTCTTGCAGCCTCTTCTTAAAAACCTCTACGGTCTTTGTGGCCCTGAGGTTCTCTGGTAGGCTGTTCCACAGGCGAGGACTGTAATGACAGAACAAAGACAAACAATGTGTTTTGGTCCCCAATTTAGGGACAACTATAAGGCCAGCATCGGAGGACTTCAGGTTCCCCAAGGGTTCATATCTTAAACGTAGATCGATTAACTAGGAAGGCCCAAGACCATTAAAACATTTATCAACCATTCAGAGAACTTTAAAATCAACCCTGAAACGCACAGGACTCCTATATGTCTGCATGTGCATATGATGCTCAGGCTTTTTATGTTTTTTTACAAATTTTTTATTTCTTGAGAAATGTGTTACTAAATGTCAATTTACAGTAATGAAACATTTTGTTGGGTCTTTAGATGTATTTTATCCTAACCTAGTAAAAACAACTGAAAAGAAAAACCCTGTCGCAAATTATCTTTAAAATTGTTGCATTTAAGTTTAAATGAATCAGATATAAACATGATATTTAATTTAAGATATTTAAAAAAAGGTTTTCTATTTTTGTCATGCAACATAACTTTTATTGAAGAAATAGGAACGTTTTTATCAGTTACAGTTTGCAGTTATTTAATACGCTTTTTGGGGGATTATTTTGTGTTAAAATTATTAGATTTACATGCATTAAATCAGATCAAAACTATTAAAAAACATGTTTTATCCAAATGTGTGTTGTGTCAAATGAAGGAGTAACATCTTTGCAAAGCAAAACATTAAAATATGTTAGGAAAGTATATAGACACATAACTTGAATGAGAAAAACACATTGTTTCTGTTATCAAATTGCAAAACTTTTTAATAATAACCAACTGAATCAAAAATTTTAGTCATTTAGTCATAAATGCATATAAGCATGTACATCCAAGCACAAACTCTGAATTTTGTACTTTTAAGGCCATTTTATATTGTGATTACAATTGCGAATTAGATAAACAGGCGTTTAACACAATTCTCCATGGCACAATAACACTTACCAGAACATAAAAAACTACAAACACTAAACTAAACCACTGCAGCAAGCAGGCAACCTAGAGATTTTCAAACTCAGGGGTGCGAACACAGCGCCTCGAGCCGCATGCTCTTGGCCAATGAGCCGCATGGGCTCTTTTGTCTCGTCATATTTTCCATATACTGTGCCTCATTTCATAGTTTTTTTCCTCCTAAACCACACTAAAACCATCAGAGGGTATTAAAAATAAATAATTAATAATAAAAGTATCATATGCGTGTGTGTGTTTGATTCTGCTCCTGACACATACGTGACTGCCAATCATTTGCGCGGGTTACGCCCACTGCCGGAACACAAAGATAAAGATTGATGTGCGTGCAGACTGTTACCCTCATGGTCAAAATGGTGAAATTCAGAGTATACAGATAAACACAGGATTTTTCATGAAGAACGGGAAGATTCTTACTTTTTACTGAACAGAATGGCGTCACGATGTTTATTATTATGAGCTTTTGGAAGCAGTAACATTGACGCGCAGTAACTTGAGATAAATTAAAACTTCCTGATCTGACACAATTGTCTCTCTTTGACAATGTTGGAAGCTTTTCAAAGTACACATTCAAAACGGCAATCATCCCACTTTCCTTCTTTGCGGAGCTCACAGCAGAAAGCTGCAATCAGAATGAATGAAGCGCAGAACGTGACGCTGTTTGCGCAACTGGAACAACGACCGCGATCACTTTTCATGATTCTTGAATGCAGAGACTGACTGCCTGAGATCCCTGCTTGTCACCGATGAGGCAGCGAGAGTAACCAGAGATAAATGAGCAGAGATCTCTTTTGAAAGAAGGCCCTGTTATAATTTGAGAACAGACATCGGTCCGTTCCACCGACACTCACGTAAAGGAGCTGATCAGAGAGGTTACTAACTGGGCATAGTTCGCTCTCTGTAGCCCCTAAGACTCATGGGAAGGGGGATTTTCAGTAAAACCATGAGCCAGGTAGCTGTTAGCAGAGTTGAGCATATGCCGTTTGGCTGAATATGTACGAAGTTACTGGTTCCTAACGAGCAGGAAGGGAATGACGAGGACTGACGCAGCCGAAGCCAAATTATAAATCAGCACTTGATGGAATATTACTCCTCAGTATAAACTGATGCATTGCAATGTGTTAATATTTAATAAATTATTTGCTTTTGATGCAAATGTCAGTCATACAATTTTGAATAAAAACATAAAAGCAAGATATTCTAATGAGGGTCAAATTAATTCTAAGTTGCACACAACTGAAATGTAATGTATTTAATGTGTTTATTGTGAATATGAATGACTCAGACACCAGAAGGATGCTCTGTCCAGATGTTTGTGTATTTGTTGGTCTAAGTATCATTGAAAGAGGAACGTTGAGACACGTTAATTACCAGTTAAATGCTGTTGATAAACGATGAAATATTCAGTTTTATCATCATAAATCTGACTTCAGAGGAGTCAAGAGACATTCTCACCAGCATCAACCTTACTGCCCACACTGAGTAGTTGTGTGTCAGAGAAAAGAGTGAGATGAAGAGAGAGAGAGAGGTGAAATGAGAGAGGTGCCTGTGTGTGTGGAGGGGGTATCTGACCCTCTAGGTAGTCTCTGTGTTAACTTGGCTGAGCTGTGTAATATATGTGAATATTGAGGCTGGACACTTTCCTTGGAATAAAACACAAGTACAGTACTGCTGTTCTGTTGTAGGGAGAGGAGTGTGTTATGGACAATAATACGGCTTTAATTGCTGTGTGTGTGTGTGTGTACGCCTTAGCAGGTCAGTGTGGTGTGGCCTTGACTCTCACAGTGAAAAAATTCGCTCTGTGTCAGTAAACTTGTTCGCCACCCTGTACAGTTCACTGGAAACAGGTTACCATTATCCTATGGAGCAACACAGGAAGAAGGGAACGATAAGACTTAAATACACAAAGACAAACAAGATACAGGTGGAAACAATGAGGGCAAATGACCAAAGTTAGACGCGAATACAACACAAACAGGAAATCCTACAAAATAAAAGAGGAAGTAACTCAAAGCATCACAGAACAAAAAACAACCAGAACACTAGGCCTGCACAATATACCGCAAATTTATCGTTATCGCAATATCCAGCTCTGCAATATGCATATCGCAAAAAGACGGCGCATCGCAATAAATCGTGAAACTCCTAAAATGTGTTAAAAATCTTCTAGCAGCTTGAAGCATTTAACGAATCAAATAAATCCTTTATGCTTTGACTAATCAGAGCGGACGCCTCTTCCGATTGTTGACCAATCAGATGGGAGGCCTATTATGTTAGATGTTTGTCCCCATGTCGACGAGGGTTATTGGAGTTTAATTCTTTAAAACTGTTGCAAATGAAATGGGAATGATGTTTTGTTTATTTTTCATTTGTTTATTTATCAAGAAATTATATCGTTATCGCAATATTGATCACTAATATCGATATCGCAAGTTTCATATCGTGCAGCCTCCTAGAACACAAAATAAAGAAATAAACCGTGATAGGTTGATGTCTTCAATCCAGAGATTGACACTTTTTTTTAGTAAGGACTGGTTACATTATGTTTTGTCAGCATTTTGAATGTTAAATATTCATCATTAAAAATACCAACTGATTTATGAAAATTCCATTCCTTAATTATAGAGCCCAACATGATGAATTGGAAATTAAAAAATAAAATAAAAATCATACATGCAGGCTCACATTTAACCCACTTAACTGTTAAAATCCTCAGTTAACTAGTTAAATAAATTGTAACGTTTAAGCTGCCAAAAATGATTATTAAGGTAATGACTATTCCTTTCATCCTTTCATTCATTTTCTTAACCGTTTTTCCCTTTCGGGTCACGGAGCTGCCGGAGCCTATCCTGGCCACTTGTGGGCAAGGCAGGGGACATCCTGGACAGGTCGCCAGTCTGTCGCGGGTAGCCACAAACACACACCTAGGACAATTTAGAGTTGGGCAATTAACCCATGAAGCATGTTTTTGGACTGTGGGAGGAAGCCGGAGACCCCGGAGAAAACCCACGCATGCACGGGGAGAACATGCAAACTCCACACAGAAAGGTCCCCTGTTGATGTTGTTTTTCTCATGTCTCCCAGCTGGGACATGAACTGGAGGCCTCTTTGCTGTGAGGCAAAAATGCTAACTAACAACCATCATGTGCCAAGGTAATGACTAATCAGAAGTTATTTATCTCATTAGTATCTTATGACAACAGCAGCATGCAGCATTACGTCCCAGCACATTAAACATTTATGAACTAATTATAATATAAAACCTAAGTGTTACAGTAGACTCGTGAGTCATGACCTACTGAGGGTTACCACTGATGTTACATACAGCTGTCATTGAAAGAAATGGTATAGCTAAAGTTCAAGAAGAAAATAAAAACTTAAAAAAAAAATGCCATCTATTGAAACATAAAGTTTTTGAGTCATCGAACAAAAAAAAGGTTTTGGTTGTGGTTGTGGCAAGTAGCACAAGAAAACATGCATCCCTAGCTATGAGGACATGCACTTTTCTTTATCTTGTTTATCCTTCTTCTTCCAGATGACTGCGACATTTTTTTCCATCTCTCTGGGGTTTTTGCACTTGGCTTTAAACTCCTCCACCAAAAGGCATCAAGGCTAAAACCACTTTCACCTTGGTGAATACACTGTCATGTCCCTATTTCTATTCAGTAATTTCACAAAATGAACAAAAATGCTTGAATTTATAAAGCTGTATGAGAATGTGGGTTATAGAATGTCACACTAAGAAAATTGTATAAAGTAGACCCCCCACATCCCAACCCCGGCGTAAACCAAACCTGCATCTTACTATGAGAGGTCAACCACTCTCTGTACCACAGTCGCCCCAGTCATCTGCATTTGCAGCTACATCAGAGAAAGAAATTTTCTTTTCAGAACTGACTAGATATATGAAGAACTGAAGAAAGCAGGTAATATGGAACCTCCCAACTCACAGAAACGAGCAGATTCTCACATTGTGACGTAGACCAGTGAGAACAGCCTCTATAGGAAAAGTGAACTGCCACTACCACTCCACAGCTTAACACAAAATCCTGTTCCCAGGAGTGCGTTGATCTACTAAACGCTTTCATTTTCTATGCACAATATGCACATCTATCTTTGCAAAAGTTTGGATGTTGTTTGTTTTGTGGGCGAAACACAGACACACTGCAGAGGCTGGCTCTGGAATGACATCATGAAATGGGCGGCACCCACATGGAGCAAAAGCTGGTGGTTCAGAGATCGAGTACTTTTCCAGGTTGGAAAAGAGTTCAGGAAAATAATCTAATATTAAATTTAAAAAAATGCATTATTTTGTGCCAAAAGCAATATATCATAATCATGACATGGTTTACGATAAAAGGTTTAAGAATAGCATGGTATAGGCCCTTTAAAAGTGGAACTCATCACATTTTTATCTTTTTGATAAACTGTTGTAGAGCTGTCTAAGTAGGTTTGCTGATCCTCATTAATTTTAAGTAGGTTGAACTTGGAAAAAAACATCCTTACATTTATTTATGTCATTTTCAATCACTGACTTGTACATTTTTTTTAAAAAAATCAAGAAATACTTCATTATTATCCTCTTATGTATCCCCTTCTCGTCTGTAATAGCAGATATTATATAGTCAGCCTCTTTCTGTTTCAGCTGTCCAGCCAAACGCTTTCCTACTTTTCTCGACTCTGATAGCAGTTACCTTTCATTCTAAAATGAGGCATATTCTACTTTTTGCTATATATCTCATTTAATTGATACTTCCCATTGTAGATCATGCATCTGTGTAGCCTTCTGAAAGTTTTCTCTCCAATCCCTTATTTTACTGGTATGGGCAACAATTTCCCCTCTCACATATAGGCCTGTGATGTTTCCCACACTTTACCAAATTTTTTCAGTAGAACCAATATTCAAATCAAAAAAGTCATTCAGCTCCTCCATTAATTAATTTATTAAATTCAGGGACCTGAAACCAGCATACCTTCATTCTCCATCATTCTTTTTTTTCTGAAATTGGGTTCCAGGACTGAATCTAGATGTACAATGGCATGGTCTGTTAATGCAATGGTTCCTACTGTGCAGTCAGTCATTTTCTTTACCAACCTATTACTAACTAAAAATCTATCAATCCTGGAGTATGATTTATGATTGTGGATTATAATGTATACTCCCATTCCCTTGGATTTACCATCCAGCAATAAAACACGATCAGACTTGGTCCTTCATCAATCAGTTGAATAGAAAGTCTATCTTTGGGCTCATCTCTGGGGATTGTAGTTTTATCCAAATCTACTCCGCCAAATTGGTAGAGCTCCTATTATGTCCTCTGTCAATTTGTTTACTTTGTGGACACCTGCATCCTCTTTGTTTTGAGCATACATGTTCCATAGATTAACCTTAATACCATTATTTTTCTTCTTCTTGGCAGAATATTCTTTCCTCTGTGTCCTTCTGTTTAGTTTAGCTTTTGCACCTGAATGTAACGTAACACTTTTACTTGTATATGAGCTGTGAAATACCGGCCCCGCCCAGTCTTTTTGTAGCTTAAGTACTTCTGAGTCTGTCAGGTGTGACTCTTGAATAAACGCAAACAGAGTTTTTTGGGTTTTGACATATGGTAAACATTTCTTAAGATTGATAATATTCTAAATCCCATTTACATTCCACCCATTAAAAATATGAGTCTTTGTTGGGGACTTCACTGCTGTACTTACAAAGAGTCCAGTCAACATAACTGTGCCAAATGATTACTCCTGTACAATGACAAACCAAAACTAAACTCCCATCTCACAAGAACTCTGCACCAAACAAAAAAGTATAACTAAACAAAACAAAACTTCATCTCTCCCTTTCCCCTGCTCCTCTAGTCAGAGAGCTCCACCTCCCAAACATAGTCTGTGGGGTGACTAATTTTAATAAATTAATAGATCTAATTTTTAATAGATTGTAATAGATTTAATAGATTTAATAGATTTTAATAGATTTTAATAGATTTGATCCAGGGCCCACTCCCCCCACAACTACCCAGCCATTATAGGACCATTCGATATCCCCAATATGTTGGTCATAGCTGCCACCCCCCACCTACCTATCAACGTCTGTGCCACCAAACATCCCCAGGACAACATTAACACCCCCAACCCCCTCTACAATCCCCTACCTCGCATTGCATAACTGCCAGCACCCAAAACCCCCCACCCAGCCTCAACATAACAAAGGAGTATCTTATCTTATCTTATCTTATCTTATCTTATCTTATCTTATCTTATCTTATCTTATCTTAATTAATTTAAATAAAAATGAGAGCTGCCACCTTCCTCAGTGTATCCACATGATCCGGTAGAAATTTGGATGGGGCCAGATTTGACCGGACATTAGACATGCTTGCATCAGTTCTACCAGCTACTTGAAACACAAAAATAACTGTAAAAAAGGTATCAGTGACATCAAGACCTGGATGACAACGAATTACCTCCTCTTGAACCCAGAAAAAACTGAGGTCATTATACTTGGTCCTAAAAACCTCAGAGATGCTCTGTCTGCTCAGATAGTCTCCCTGGATGGCATAAGTATAGCCCCCAATTCCACAGTTAGAAACCTTGGGGTTTTATTTGACCAGGATTTATCATTTAAGGCTCACATATCTCAGGCGTGTAGAACCGCCTTTTTTCATCTGCGGAATATTGCTAAGATCAGAAATATACTTTCTAAGAGTGATGCTGAAAAACTCATCCATGCATTTGTTACGTCGAGGCTGGATTACTGTAACTCCTTGTTAGCAGCGTGTCCTAAGAGTTCCTTAAGAAATCTCCAGCTTGTTCAGAACGCAGCAGCTAGATTGTTAGCAGGAACTAGCAGAAGAGATCACATCACTCCTGTGTTAGTTTCGCTCCATTGGCTCCCAGTTGATTCCAGAATCAAGTTCAAGATCCTCCTGTTAACCTATAAGGCCTTACATGGAATGGCCCCGTTCTATATTAAGGACCTCATAGTCCCTTACCATCCTATAAGAACACTTCGCTCGCAAAATGCAGGACTGCTTGTGGTTCCTAGAATTAGTAAAAGTACGGTTGGAGGTAGAGCGTTTAGCCACCAAGCCCCTGTCTTATGGAATAACCTCCCAGCTCATGTAAGAGAGGCCGATTCAGTTTCTACATTCAAAGTTAGACTGAAAACATTCCTCTTTGGACAGGCTTATTGTCAGACTAGTTAGTATTCAGAGATTATTTAACTTAATGTTAAGTTGTTTAAATTAAACTTCATAACTATTTCTTTTAAAAGGCTGCTAGAAGTTGAAGCTGGGGTAACTATGGTGCACTGGGGTTCTGTCTTCTTTTCTTTTCAACTTCTACCCTTCCTCTCCTCCATTCCTGATCATAATTTATCATTTAGCTCTCCATGCCTCTGTTTGGTACATGCGATTCATGTATTGTCCCTCTTTTCCTCTCCCCTCCTGGGGAGTGGGAGCGCTTCCAGACTCCAGTTGGCTCATCCGTGCTCCTGTTCCTGACCGTCTACCTCGCCTTTGCTCCACTCCTACAACTGGCTGTGGATCCTGCCTCTGGCTCATCTCTGGCTCGTCTCTGCTCTGTACCTGACCGAGTACCTCGTCTCTGCTCCTGCTCCTGGCTGTGGTTCCTGTCTCCGGCTCGAATCGCGCCTTTGACTGTCCCCACAACCACGGCTGGATGAAGCTCGTCTGCTGGACTTTAAATATGTAGTTGTAGATTTAGATAAGTTAATTCTTCTCTAAGAGTTCTGGTAAATCGCCTGTCCGTCCTGGGGGAGGATCCCTCCTTCATGTGGGCACCCCTGAGGTTTCTTCGTTTTTTCCGGAATCCGGTTTTTTTGGGAGTTTTTCCTTACCGCGAAGGGGGGTCTAAGGGCAGGGATGCCAGTATAGCTTAGTCAGTTTGCTAGTTCATTTTTGTATTTTCCTATTGAACTCTTTGTATTCATGATCCTTTTGAGTTCATGTTTTACTTCGAAGCCCATTGAGACGACTGTTGTTGTGATTTTGGGCTATACAAATAAAATTGAATTGAATTGAATTATCGGGATGATGATTTTTAAAATAGAAATGTCTTTCTCTGCAGTACTAGAATAAAAATATGACAGACAAGGAGTTAAATGAATTGTGTTTTACTTTTTTAGGAAAGAAATGTTGTGTGTCATTCAGGCTGACGTTCTTCTGGAAACCTGAGTGAACAAACAAGGTCAGGCTTCTGAAAGAATGAGGAAGTAGTTCACCAAAGGAGAAACATTTATATTCTTTTAGGTTTAATCATTTATCTGTATTGCTGTTGAACTTTGTTCAAAACTGTCTTTATTATCAATCATCTCTCAACAGCTTCCAGTCAAATGATGTATGACTGAATTTATCACTAAAATAATGACTAAAAAAGCAACTTTAATAAGACTAACACACATTATCTTAAAGTGATTTAACATTAGGGTTTATAGGGTCTGTAACTGCTGCTGCAGCATGAGATGTTTTAATATATGGGTGTTGCATGAACCAGGAGGCACTTTTTGAATGGCATTGTACTTGTTACAATCAAAGTAAGGATCTAACTATCTCATTACAGTTCTAGTGGATAATGTGAAAGAAGCCATCATAACACTTAATCTGTCTTTTTAAGATGATCATGTCCATTGTCTTGGCCCATTTTAGCTGTTGTAATTCACACATAAAAAATACTTTTAAATAGTTATTTATCTAATTTTAGTCTTTTTTTTTCCATTTATTGCAACAACATGTCTTTACCACAGGAGGGAGTCATTTACCTGCAAAAATCCATATATGGGAGCTTGTTGTTTCAGTGTAGGTGGGACTGTGACTCAGTGGGCTGTCCTCACTGTACAACTAGTGCTGAATGTAACAGACATGCACCATTATTAGTTCACACTCCTTGAATCTTTTTGTTATATTGATCTCCAGGATTTAATAAATGGCGATTCTAAAATATTGCATCCTTGCTGTGGCTTTAAAAGGTATTTAAAAATGAACTTTAAAAAATAGTTTTGCCTCTTTATAGCATTACCCAGAAATCTTTCTTTTGGTGCCTCTAATGAAAGAACTGCTTTATTTTTAGGTTTAACTGAAGCAGCTGGGATTTTACCAGATGGTCCTTTGAATGGAACTATTGGAGGATCAGTAAATTTCACAACATCTCTGACTGAAGCAGACGGACCATTTATTTCAGTGAACTGGAATGTCAATACCACAATTCTTATAATAAACTACCAACCAAGCTCAACATTTATTCCCCCAGCCTATCAGGACAGGATCACCTTTTTTCCATCTACACTATCTCTGGAGCTCAGAGATCTGACCCTGGATGATGGAGGAGAGTATAGTGTTAATGTTTTTCCAGGTGAAGGTGGAGGAATCAAACTGGACATATATGGTAATGTATATTTTACATGCTGCTTTTTATCTAAATGTCTCTGCACATGTATGGAGTATCAACAGATGTTTAAAAGTTGAACACATGTTTCTTTTCAGACACTGTTGTGTTTTTGTTAATGTTTGAATTCATTAATACTATCTTAGAATTTGTTGACGTACTTTTTAGGAGCAAGTTACATTAGTTTTGTTATTTATTTGATTCTATCTTGAGAATTTTGGGATAATATTGATATATTTAATATCACAAATCTTAATTTGATTCAATCACATGAACAAAACCTTAACTTCAACAAACTCTATCATTTTTTTCTATTTAATATTTCTTTAATTTCTGATTTCTTAATGATGGCTCCCATGGATCAATTTTTATTTTCTGCCACAGTTCCAGTCTCCTCTGTAACAGTAACTCCTCAAAGTGCAGACTTGGTTGAGTTCAGCTCTTTCAGTCTGACCTGCTCCTCCTCTGGGTCCTCGCTGTCCTTCATCTGGATGAACAGCAGCTCTGAGGTTACAGCCAGTGACAGAGTTCAGATCACTGATGGAGGCTCAACTCTGACTGTAGTCAATGTGACTCGCTATGATGAACAATCATACAAATGTCGTGGGTTTAATCCTGTCAGTGAAGGCATCAGTGATCCAGTGAACATCTTAGTCAGCTGTAAGTTCTTCATCTTCATCTTCAGTTTGTTATTTAACCAAAATATTAGAAAATATAAGAATTTTACTCAGAAACTATTGAGACTAAAACTATTATTATATCAAAAAGGCTTAAAGTGAACAACTATAGAATTTACAGGTCTGTTTAATAACTAAATCACTTTTATTTGATTTTGTCTGTACTCAGATGGTCCAGAAAATACAAAAATCTCAGTGTCTCCATTACTTGAGTTCTATGAGGAAGGGTCAGAGGTCACCCTGAGCTGCTCAGCTGATTCTAAACCTTCTGCCCAGTTCTCATGGTTTCTAAATGGGACTAAGCTTCCTGATTCTGGACCAGAGTTCACACTGAGGAACATACAGTTCAGTCAGAGAGGAGATTACAGCTGTCAGGCCTTCAATAGCAGAACTCTGACAAATGAAAGATCTCCATCTTTTTCTATCTCTGTTCTACGTAAGTTAAAATATTTGTTCTTATGGTGACAAATGTTTTTCACTAAATCAGTTTTATGTTAACAACAGTTAAGTCATAATTTCACTTATTTTGTCTATGTGAATGTTTTATTTGTAGACTGAAGTTACATAATTAAATGTTTCTTTACATATTTAAGAAAAGAAATCTAATACATAGATAGTTTTTGCTTTAAAATTGTACATTTTATCACCAGAAAGAATGTCTGGAGTTTCCATCAAAGCGTCAACAGAGCAGATCATTGAGGGGAGCTCTGTCACCTTAACCTGTGAGGCCTCTGGATCTTCACCGAGCAGAAAATGGAAGAAGGACGGTTCTGATCTGAGCTTGTCTGAAAACGTGACACTTTCTGAAGACAACAAAGTCTTAACTTTCAGAGTTGTGAACAAGGACAACAGTGGAGAATATGTCTGTCTTGTCAGCAACCCTGTCAGCAGTTCTGAAGCTAAGTTCACCTTTGTTGTTAACTGTAAGTGAAAAGTTAACATGAAACTAAGCTACAAATGACACAATACTACATTTTTTAGGTTTGATGTTTGTTCTGACAATTTCACCACAAAATGCGTTTTTTCAGATGGACCAGAAAACTTTGAGATTGAAGGTAAAGATAAGATCAATGAAAATGATCAAATCAAGTTGATCTGTTCTGCTGAGTCCACTCCATCTGCTACATTCACCTGGAGACTGAATGGATCAGAGATCATTGGAAGTTCTGCTGAGTTCCTAAAAGAAAAGGCTCAACATTCTGACAGTGGAACATACACATGTGAAGCTCTGAATACTGTCACTAAGAAACAAGCAACAGCTGAACATGAACTCCATGTTCAAACAGGTAAATAGATTAATGACTTCACACATTTGAGACATGAAATCTGTGCTTTAGGAGAGTTTGTTGTTTAAATTAATTTAAAAGTTGGTTACAGTGGTTTATTTTTTTTATCATTCTTTTATGCCATCTCTGATTTTTAGGTCAGAATTAAAGCTTTTCAATTTTCAGGAATGTACTATTCGTGCTATTTAAAAATACAATTGTTTTATATACAAAAAGAAAACTTTGTCACTGTTTTATGATTTGTCTAGCATTAAATAAAAGAAAAAGAAAAAAACCCTGATATATCTTAATTGTTTTCTGTTTAAAAATATAACTCTAGAGGAGGGGTTTGCAGCCTTTAACACTTAAAGAGCCATTTGGTCCCAAATGACACAAAGCTCCACTTCATAATCAACAACAGTTTTAATCAACTTTTTTTCAGCCAAGTTAGACATTTTCCTTGGTAAAAGAAAACCCCAAAGAAATAAAAGCCCAGTAGTCTGTATAATCAATATACAGTCATCTTTCTAACTACTTAGCGTGTAACCTGGGCCAGTTAGCAGTTTTTGTCCAACAAGCTGTTGTTGTTTCAGAAAACAATCAGGAATCTGAATCATCAGGATGTTCTGCTGGTTGCATTGCTGGAATCGTGGTTGGATGTTTAGTTGTTGTTGCTGCAGCTTCTGCTGGAGGATACTCTGTCTATAAAAAACGGTGAGTAAACAATAGATACAATAATGATTTACTTTATCTTCCTGTTCTCATAGTTAAGATTTAGTGCATTGATTAATTACAGTTAAGATTCTGAAAGTTTGTCTAAAGATTCGGCTACAGAATTTTTGCTCAAATAAGTCAAAGATTTTATGTTTCAAAAGACATAAAAAATATTTTTTTCTTGCATTTATTTTAATGTTTCATTACATCAAAGCAGTTTTACAGTTGTTAAACCAGCCTTTCGAAGCAAAACTTTATTTCTCTTTTTTTCTGTTTAGTGCTGCTGTTTATTGCAGCTATTTGGAAGATCTTCCTCATTTACTCATTTGTTGCATTTCATTAACATTTAGAGACAACAGAAAACCTGATCCTCCTCCTCCTGACAGTGCAGGTATGTTTGTCATTTTTTCTTAGCTCTACTGTTAAATAACCAGATAATTATTCATGTTAAAACAACAGATTATTTGGTTGAAACTTAAAAACTGGTGTTATTGTTTCACATGTTCATTTTTTCTTTCAGAGCAAAACCATATTTATGAGGAAATGTCATCAGTCTATGAAAATGTTGATAAATAAATAAAAGCTTTTATGTGAACTTTAAGCAACTTTGTATTTTGTAAAAAAAGTTAAAAACACAAAGAATGTCAACAATATTTCCTGAGAAATGTGTGAATAAAATGTATGGTTCTTTCGTCTTTCAACAACACAGATTTTAAATTTCAAACACTTTTATTTTTTCAATATATATTTTTCCTGTTTAAAAAGTTAAAGATTTTTGTCATTTTACACAGATGCATAAAATTTTAAAACATTATTCTTTTTAAATACTTGTCATCATTTGTTGCTTTTCTCTCCCTTGTGTTTGCTCTGAACCCCTCCATCTTTCACTATCAGCCTCACAAAAAGACAATACATAATATTTTGAGAAGATGTCTGTACCAGAGAGCACAGGTGAAAGTTGCATGCAGCTCCAGAGCGGTCCACTGCAGAAGAATCAACACGCACTCCCAACACAAGTGTGCGCACCTTCCTACTATTCCTACACAAGACGCTCCGCACTCACACACACAGTCAATCTAAAACACCCATTGTTAGTTCACCAGTTAGATGTGTATTTGTTAGTTGTTACTGTTAATTGTTAATAAAGAATAGTACGTTGTAATTGTATTTATTTCCGATGCGGCCGCCGGGGTATTTTTTTTTTGGGGGGGGGGGGGGGGGGCTGCTGTTAACCGCGCCCCCTGGTGGTTCATCACCGCGGTGAGCAAAAATCTGACACCGTCACAGCGCTACCTTAGAGTCAAAATATTTACTCTACATCTGTTTTACCCTATAAGCAGAATTCCACTGAGCATCAGACGATAATCTAGAAAACTGAAGAATTTTTAATTAATTTATTTGTAAATGAAAGTCAAAGTTTTTTTTCTAAAATTCCCTTTAATCATATGTCATGTTTAAAACAGAATATGTTTGATCACTAAATGGATTCTGAAGTTTTTTATATTTGTATCAATATAGATTTTATAATGAAATTCACATTATGAGCAAACATTTTATGTGATTTTTTTTCCTTTTTTGATTCATTCAATTATTCATCTTCTGCCATTTTATCCCTTTCGGGGTCAAGGGGCTGCCGGAGCCTATCCCATCCACTTGTGGGCACAGGCAGGGCCACAATCACTAAAAACTACGGCCCGTGCGGCCTGCGGGTCTGTTTGTATTGGCCTGCAGCTAATTTTGATAATATAATTGAATATGGCCCGCACATGGCGCTTGAGATCATCTCTGTTGCACTTCTCAGTTTAAACACTAGATGGAGTTGGTCACAGAAAGGTGCTTCTCCACTAAACAAAATTAAGCAAAGAAGAATATTTACCACGAGTCACCAGAAATGGCAGCACTGAAGAAACGCAAGATAGCAAGTGAGTGTAGAAGATTTCAAACTCGGTGGGAAAATGAATATTCTTTTTAAGGAAATCAATGGACAGTGTGTCTGTTTGATTTGCACTGAAGATGTTGCCGTGATGAAAGAGTAAAATGTCCGTCGGCACTATGAGACCAAGCATCAGAGCAGCTACGCTTCGTAAACAGGTGCCGAACGAGCACAGAAATTCAAGCAAAAGGCAGCTAGCCTGCAAGCTCAACAACAGTTTTGTTCCCATCGCGGTGAGTCAACACACGCCGTCCATCCAGGCCTCCTTCACTATTTTCCTCGTGTAATTAGCGTTACAGTACGAGGGGTTGTCGCCTGCCAGTTTCTCCCAATAATGGCCTTCACGTCTCCCCACAGGCTTCATAAGAGCAAAGGGCACAGGCTTAGGAAGTAAAGGGAGCCCCTATGAGCTGATTCCGTCTGACACCTACACGCTTCACAGAGATAGAGTGAACCTTAAAGGTGAAGAAAATGCATTCTGAACTGTGAAAAAGTATTCCCTTTATGTAAAAAAGAACTTGTTTTGTTTTTGGAATTTTTTTTGTTCATGGCTGCATATTTTGTCAGAGAGTGTAATTGTAAAATGAAGCTTTTTAAATTGTGTGGGTTTAATGTTAAAATTGTCCTCATTGGTCACCCATAAGCCCTTTTTTTTGGTCTACTTTTCTGAGAAAACAGTCGACTCTTTATAAACTACAAAATCGTGCACTCTGCCATTCAACCACACTAACGGCTACGTATGTAAAGATCTGCTGGCTTCAGCTGCTCAATAAACCCATTCTGAACTGCCTGGTTGGAATGAGATTTCATTGTCTGAGTGAATGTTTCATTTTGACGTTCGCTTGTTTTATGTGGCACAGATCTGCATCACTGCTCCCACTGAGAGCAATGTTCTTCACATTATAGATGAGTTAGAATCATGTGTCAATATGTCACCTCTTGTGTGCGGCCCGGACCTTTGCTCATATTTCTGTATTTGGCCCTCACCAAAAAAACTTTGGACACCCCTGCATGCACAGCGCCAATGTGCGCAGTGGGTTTTGATAAAGATTTAAGTATTCTGTAAAATCTGTAAATGTTTTGTTTAATTTATATTTGCTTTATCATTTGAAGATCAACACTAATAAAGTTGTTGAAAAAGACAGTGATACCCGTAGACCCACTTTTTGACCTATATTAAGAGTTATCAGCCTCAGAAAATGTGGATTTTACAGAAAAAAGTTTTCAAAAAGTAAGTAGTACAAACTGTTGTAACAATAAAATTATATCAAACCAAGAGGCTCTCAACTTTTTTCACTTCACTCAGCTGCTGGACAAGAGTTGAATTACTTCTGTATCTTAAACCTTGTGCTATCTACCCCACACTTGCATCGACATGTCATTCCTACCATGACAAAGGTGGATAAAAGTGGAAAGACTTCAAGATTTCATGTAATCTACGGACACCAGTGAAGATCACAAATCATTGAAGAAAAAAGGTTCAGCGCACTGTCTAGTGGGTCTAGATGACCCAACTCCCAACGTTAAAGTGCCTAGGATAGCACAAGGGTTAAAGTACTTACTTTATGTTGCACATGTTCCAAACAACTTCAGCTTTATACATCACTTGAATGGAGGTTGTGAGGTTGTTAAAAACAGTTTGGAATGTAATTCAACAGAAAGGCTGGTGAATGATTAAACACAAGAGCATGACCTCCTTCCTGAAACTTGTAGAATAAGGAACATCTTTGATTACAAAGACTTCCAGTGGAACATCAGTGAGAACAGCACACATGCTTTTCTTTTCCAAAAAGTGAAATGGAAACCATTAAAATTTTTGATTTCAGCATAAATGCAGGTAAGCATGTACATCCAAGTCACAACTGAATTTCTTCATGTCAATGAACATGTTTTATTGTGATTACAATTGAGAATTACATACAAGAGACGTTTAGCACAATTATCCACGGCACAATAACAGTTACCAGAACATAAAAAATTACAAACATGGCAAAAATAAAGTCAGATTATGTGTGTTTCTGATTTGTTATTCCAGATTTCATGTTTTTGTTGGAAAATCAGATCATGGTTGTGTGGTTGTGGGAAGCACCCAGGTCCAGAGAGGAGGAGAAGGCAGAAGTTTCCAGGAAAGGAACTTTAATAACAAACGAGTCCAAAACACTAAACTAAACCACTGCAGTAAGCAGGCAAACTCTAAATACTAAACACTGGAAACAGGGGACCATTATCCTATGGAGCAACACAGGAGGAAGGGAAAGATAAGACTGAAATACACAAAGACAAACAAGACACAGGTGGAAACAATGAGGGCAGATGACCAAAGTAAAACGCGAATACAACATAAAACAGGAAATCCTACAAAATAAAAGAGGAAGTAACTCAAAGCATCACAGAACAAAAAACAACCAGAACACAAAATAAAGTAATAAAACCGTGACAGGTTGATGTCTTCAATCCAGTGATTTACACTTTTTTAGTAATGACTGGTAACATTATGTTTTGTCAGCATTTTGAATGTTAAATAATCATCATTAAAAATACCAACTGATTTATGAAAATTCCATTTTTTAATTATAGAGCACAACATGATGAAATGGAAATAAAAAAAAAAAAATCATACATGCAGGCTCACATTTAACCCACTTAACTGTTAAAATCCTCAGTTAACTAGTTAAAGAAATTGTAACGTTTAGGCTGCCAAAAATGATAATTAAGGTAATGACTAATCAGAAGTTATTTATCTCACTAGTATTTAATGACAACAGCAGCATGCAGCATTAGGTCCCAGCACATTCAGCATTTATGAACTAATTATAAAAGAAAACCTAAGTGCTACAGTAGACTCGTGAGTCATGACCTACTGAGGGTTACCACTAATGTTACATACAGCTGTCATTCAAAGTAATGGTATAGCTAAAGTTCAAGAAGAAAATAAAAGCTTAAAAAAACAATGCCGTCTATTGCAACATCAAGTTTAGTCATCGAAAAAAAAAAAAAAGTTTTGGTTGTGGTTGTGGCAAATAGCACAAGAAAATGTGCATCCCCAGCTATGAGGACATACACTTTTCTTTATCTTTTTGTCCTTCTTCTTCCAGATATCTTCAACATTTTTTTTCCATCTCTCTGGGGCTAAACCAATTTTCACCTTGGTGACCACATCGCTTCATGTTCCCTATTTCTATTCAGTCATTTCACACAAAAAATGAACAAAAAATGCTTGAATTTTATAAAGGTTATAGAATGTCACAGTATGAAAATTGTATAAAGTACACCCCCATATCCCACCCCCGGTGTAAACCAAACCTACATCTTACTATGAGAGGTCAACCACTCTCTGTACCACAGATGCCCCAGTCATCTGCATTTGCAGCTACATCAGAGAAAGACATTTTCTTTTCAGAAATTTAATTAAGAGGATGTTAAAGTTAACTGAAGAAAGCAGGGTAACATGGAAAATATGCAGGACAGTGTGCCTTGAGGATCAGGGTTGGATAACACTGATATAGAGCAGAACGATCTGTGTGGCTTTCTGTCTTCCAATTTCTTATGTAGATGTTTATGCAAAACAAAAGCACAATTTTCTGGTATGTAGCCTACCTGATCAAAGAAATAACAGACAGCGTTCACAGGAACAAGGGCGAGGCCACATGGAAAGGAAAATAACCTGGCAGGTTGGAGGAGCCAGGGAGAGGGTTTTAAAGGACCAGTGTAGATTGGGTGCAGGTGTGCAGAGACACCAGTCTAGAGGGCCACGCCTCCTGTCCCAGGCCACCCTGCAGAAGCACAAAGCAGACAAAACACAAGTACAAAACACTACAACACAAAACCAAATAAAATAAAACACCTAACCATAACAGGGCCCCCCCCTCAAGGCACGCCCCCTGGCGGGAAACCAGACCCAGCCGAACGGCTAGCATACAAGTCAGAAATAAGGGCAGGGTCCAGGATGAAAGAGCGGGGCACCCAAGACCACTCCTCAGGACCATAACCCACCCAGTCCACCAAAAACTGCAGGCCACGACCCCGCCGCCGGACCCCCAAAAGGCGACGGACAGCAAAAACTCACACTGCAGATGGATGTCCAGGGTCGGCAGCCAGACCTTTTGCCCCCGTACATAGTCCGGAGCAGGAACCCTATGGCGGTCCACCAGTGCAAGGTTCCGCGAAGCAGTTCGGGAGAGGGCCGCCCGAACCTCACGCCAAACCCGACGGGCTCTCCTGAGGTGGTCCTGGACAGATGGAACAGCCACCGCACTCTCCTGAGAGGGGAACAGGGGAGGCTGATAGCCAACAGAAGCCATGAAGGGAGATACACCCGTCGCAGAAGAAACCAAGGTGTTGTGGGAGTATTCGGCACATGGCAGGAAAGTGGACCAGGATGCAGGGTGACTGGCAGTCGCACAGCATAGAACCGCCTCCAGGTCCTGGTTAGCACGCTCCGTTTATCCATGGTCTGGGGATGGTAACCCGAGGAGACACTCGCTGTGGCTCCAATCGCGCGGCAGAAGGCGTTCCACACCCTGAAAGTGAACTGGGGGCCACGGTCCGACATGGTGTCCTGGGGGAGTCCGTGTAACCTGAACACGTGCTGGACGAGGAGGTGGGCAGTCTCTAAGGCGGAAGGAAGCTTGGAAAGAGGCACAAAGTGAACAGACTTGGAGAACCGATCAGCAATGGTCAAAATGGTAGTGTTACCTTCTGAAGGTGGAAGGCCTGTAACAAAATCCAGAGAAATATGGGACCAGGGCCGGTGCGGTACAGGAAGTGGTCGCAGGAGACCCGCAGGTGTACGGTGGGAGGCCTTTCCACGAGCACATATAGTGCAGGCCTGGACGAACTCCCGGGTGTCTGAGGCCATGGAAGGCCACCAGAAGCACTGCCGCAGTAGAGTTAGGGTGCGGTGAATACCAGGATGGCAGGCCACCTTAGAGCAGTGACCCCACTGCAACACTGACGAACGAGTAGATGGAGGAACAAACAGAAGTCCAGGGGGACACTCAGGGGGAGAAGGGCAGTTCACCTGGGCTCTCTGGACAGCATGCTCCACCTCCCAGACAGTGGCACCGATCACACAGGAGTGGGGTAGTATCGTGTCCTGAGGTGCCGGGTCTGAAGCCGGGTTGTCGAACTGTCTGGATAGAGCGTCTGGTTTCACGTTGCGAGATCCGGGACGGTAGGTGAGGGTGAAATTGAAGTGTCCCAGGAAAAGGGACCAACGAGCCTGACGTGGGTTCAGTCTTCGGGCAGAACGGACGTACAACAGGTTTTTATGGTCAGTCCATACCAGGAACGGTTGAGATGCACCCTCCAACCAATGACGCCATCCGGTCAAGGCCAGCACCACCGCCAAAAGCTCCCGGTTTCCCACGTCGTAATTTCTTTCTGCTGGTGAGAGCTGCCGAGAGTAGAAAGCGCAGGTGTGCATCTTCTGATCAGAAGACAACCGCTGGGAAAGTACAGCGTCAACCCCAGACTCTGAGGCATCCACTTCTACCACAAATTGAGCCGTAGGATCAGGATGAGACAACACAGGTGCAGAACAGAAAAGATGTTTCAGCCTTTGAAAAGCCAAATCGGCTTCCTTGGACCAGGAGAACTGTTCCTTTAAAGAGGTGAGTCTAGTGAGGGGGGAGGCCACTGAACTATAATTTTGGATAAACCTACGGTAAAAGTTAGCAAACCCCAAGAACCTCTGGAGTTGCTTTCTGTTATTGGGTCTAGGCCAGTCCGCCACTGCTTTAATCTTAGCAGGGTCTGGCTTGAGTTGCCCCCCCTTTTCAATAACAAACCAAGAATCAACTTATATCTGCTGCCTTTACAGCATATTTTAAGTTCTTTTAAGGATCTTTCTTATCACTTTTATGCCGATGATATTCAATTATATGTGTCCTTTAAACCACAAGATGTTGTTAAAATACAGACTCTACTCAAGTGTCTGGACTCTGTCAGGAGCTGGATCAGTGACTTCAACTAAATGAATCTAAAACCGAAGTCCTCATCTGCGCTCCGGAAAAATGCCTGCCTCAGATAGTCGAGAGCCTTGGTTCACTTGCATCTTTTATTAAACCCTCTGTGAGGAACCTCGGTGTTATTTTAGATCCTGTATTATCCCTCGACTCTCATATTAATTCACTTGTTCGTTCCTGTTTTTATCATTTGAAGAATATTGCTAAACTGAGTCCTATTCTGTCACGCTCAGAAATGGAGATGCTCATCCATGCTTTTATTTCAACACGCCTCGACTATTGCAACTCCATTTTCACATGTTTGAATGAAAAATCTCTGGAACGGCTTCAAGTTGTCCAGAACGCTGCTGCTAGGCTCTTAACAAAATCCTCTAAGTATTCACACGTCTCCCCTTTGCTGAACCAGCTTCATTGGCTCCCCATCCGTTACCGAGTGCATTTTAAAATCATGGTGCTAAAATACAGAGCTTTGAAGAGCCAAGCACCGGTTTACCTAACAAACCTCCTACAGCCTTACACTCCAACCAGGTCCCTGAGATCGTGTGACCAGGGTCTGCTGGTCATTCCAAGAACTCGGCTGAAAACAAAAGGTGATAGAGCCTTCGCAGCAGTCGCTCCATCTCTCTGGAATTCCCTCCCCCTTAGCCTCAGATCTGTGGACTCAGTTTTTTCTTTTAAAAAGCAGCTTAAAACATATCTTTTTAAAATGGCGTTCTCTTAACCTTGTCTTATTTCTATATGTGTTTTACATTGTGTGTTTCTTGCTTTTATGTTTACTGTAAAGCACTTTGTGATTCTAGATCTTGAAAGGTGCTATACAAATAAAGCTTATTATTATTATTATTAAACCAAGAAAACTGATAATGGAAACATGAAAAACACATTTCTCCCCCTTGACATAGAGCCTATTGGTTAACAACCGCTGAAGGACATGTCTGACATGTTGAATGTGCTCTGCAGGAGTCTATGAAAAAATCAAAATGTCATCTAAATAAACAAACACAAATCTTTTCAACATGTCACGCAGCACATCATTAATGAGACACTGAAATACTGCAGGAGCATTGGTAAGTCCAAACATTGGTAAGTCCAAAGGGCATCACAGTGTATTCAAAATGTCCGAGGGGGGTGTTGAATGACGTTTTCCACTCATCTCCGTCCTTTATCCTCACCAAGTGATAGGCGCTTCGGAGGTCTAGTTTAGTGAAAACTGTTGCGGTCTGGAGAGAGCTGAAAGCAGAGTCCATGAGTGGAAGAGGGTACTTGTTCTTGACAGTGATAGCGTTTAAACCTCTGTAATCGATGCAAGGGCGGAGGGTCTTGTCCTTTTTCTCAACAAAGAAAAACCCAGCCCCTACTGCAGAGGAAGAGGGGCGAATGAGACCAGCTGCCAGGCTCTCTGTAATATAAGTCTCCATGGCTTCCCTTTCTGGGGAAAGGGAAGGTTATACAACTTGCTAGAGGGAAGTGGAGCTCCAGAAATCAGCTCAATCTCACAGTCATATGGTCTATGGCAGTGGTTCCCAAACTTTTTCTGCAGGGCCCCCCTTTCTGAAAATTAGAATATTTTCGAGCCCCCCCACACTGACACAAACATACAAATCCTTTGGTTCTAAACTCCACTGCGCCTTATAACATGTGGTTAATGAGAAATCTCTCTGAACGGTAGAATTCTGTTATCTAAAGCTGAAGAAATCTCTAGATCTGTATATGTGTCTCTGTCTTTAGAAATGCCAAAACACATCTGTAACCTATTAAGCAAAATATTATTTGATTTTGGAGGAAAAAATGTCATTACTAAAGGAAAATTTGTTTTGTTTAACACCAGAAAACATGGGGGCATGGATGTATTAACCTTTGAAACTTTAAACAACTCTTATAATAAAGTGGTTAAGTAATTTATTGAAAGGGGAGGACGATATCTGGAATGCATTTCCCAAATATATATTTGACACAATGGGAGGCATTAAATTCTTGCTAAATGTAATTATAAAATTGAAGAATTACCCACAAAACTTTCAAACTTTTACAAACAAGCCCTGCTGGCCTGGAAACTCCTTTATAAACATAATTTTTCTCCAACAACTTGTTTTATTTGGAATAACAGTAATGTACAATACAAGAATAAATCACTTTTTTTCCTAGATGGTATGATAATGATCTTGTTTTAATCAGACAACTTTACAATTCTCATGGACATCTTCTGACGTATGAAGAATTTCTTTTAAAATTTGGTATTCCTGTTCCACCCAGAGAATATGCAATAGTGTTAGATGCCGTTCCAACCAGTCTACTTCAACTGTTTAAAGGGATTTATAACACAAGTCAATTAAGAACCCAGAAATGTTTTTGGACAATGTGGATATTTGTGTTAATTCAGTTTCCAATAAACAAATAAGAAATCTTTTACAGACCACAACCTTACCTGCTGGGAGGTTTTATTGGAAATCCAAATCTGTTGACATAAAATGGACTTATGCTTGGACTATTAGTAATAAATACTGTCTAAATAACAATATAAAAGAGGTGTCCTTCAAAATATTGCATTGTATATATCCTACCAAAACTTGGACCTGTTTTGTTCATTCTGTGGAATTTAGAAACTATCATCTGTTTGTGGACTGCAGACAAATAAGTTCTGGATTGAAGTGGGAAACTATATTGGAAATGTAACTAAACAAACTGTTACATTTTTAAATAAAGACATTATTCTGGGTTACCTTAATGTCAAAGTAGACAAAGATTGTATCTTCATTACACAATTGTTTTTATTATTGGCAAAATTCCATATCCATAAAGCCAAATGGTCAAACTCCAAACCTAAATTCCAGCAGTTTTTGAGTGAAATCAATCAGTAATGTATCATTATCAAACATCTGCTAAACCAAAAAGCAATTCCAACTAATTTAATTTTTGAAAGATTTAAAATTTATTAAGCCCCAAAGATTTTTGAAGCAATAATTCTTTTTGTCTTATGTTGTAAATGTATGTGTATATATTTATATACTTTTTGTTTTATTTCTTATATTTTACTGCAATATGAACACATTTCAATTCCCCCTGAGACATTCACATTGTTATTGTATTATGTTGTTTGTCAATAAAGTATGAAAAAAAATACTCCACCGCGCCCCCCCTGCAATACCTCCGCGCCCCCCCTAGGGGGCGCGCCCCCCAGTTTGGGAACCTCTGGTCTATGGGGAGGCAGAGACTTAGCGTGGTCCTTTGAAAAAACATCTTTGAGGTCATGATATTCTGGTGGAACTAAAGAAAGGTCTACAGGCCTAGGGGGCGCGTGCGAACAGGCAACAGGCGGCACAGCAGCATGCAGGCAATGAGAATGGCAAAACAGGCTCCAGTTTACAATAGATTGTGATGACCAATCTATGTGTGGGTTATGCAACTTCAACCAAGGTAGACCTAACACGAGCTGAGCGGACGTAGAGGGAACCACATTAAAACAGATCAGTTATCTGTGATTTCCAGAAACCAGCAGAGACACAGGGAGAGTACGATGAGTAACACAGGCCAACAGTCTACCATCCAAAGCATAAACTCTCCTAGGCCTAGGGAGTGGTTCTGTAGGGATCTTGGACTGAGAAACAAACCGAGGGTCGATGAAGTTGTCATCCTGTTTCAATAACTCTTCTGATCAACGTTCAAATGTGTCAGCAAGTATCTCAATCATTATGTATTAACACAGAGAGTGAACCACAAATGCATTTCTGAAGAAAAAAGATTGGTTTTTTTGCCTTTTAATCAGGATTGTTCGCTTCAAACTGTGAATGGAGACATGCAGCAGCCGGCTGTCCAGTGACCGTCAACAAAGTGAAACCTCTGTAAAATGTGAACCACCACTGTGTAAAAATCAATAACCTCACATAAAATTCATATATTTATTAAAAAGCATATTCTTTTTACAATACATATTTTGTAGGAAAGGCCATCTTTATTTTATCTTGTTGCATATACTTTTTCAAATTTTAATAGATATGTATCATGACTAAAGTTATCAGTAACTTGACATGACCTTATTTTCATACTAAAATAAAGAATGTCAATAGTTCACTTTGTTTATTTATTGGAATTTTTCATATTTACAAATGGATCAGATTTGGTCAAAAATCCTCAATAGCTCTGAAGATGTTAAAATTTCTTTTGCATAATCTTTATTGTGGTAGGAAAATAAGGTCATGATTAGTCAGTACAGGAGGTTTTGTGTCAGTAACTACAGCATCTTCAAAGCAAGTGAGCATTTTTGACCAAATCTGATCAATATTTAAATATGAAAAAACAATAAACAACGTTAATTATGACATAATCTTTATTGCAGTAGGACAATAAGGTCATGATTAGTCAGTACAGACAGTTTGGTGATAGAAGCTTTAGTATCTTTAGAGCTATTGAGCATTTATGCTATGATTCATATCTCTATTAAATTTTAAGAACTATAAGCAATAAAATAGAGGTTGAATTACAAACAAAATTCAGTATAATAATAATAATATAGCAGGACTATGCTGACGAGTCTTCATTACCAGTTCATATAAATATAGACATAAATATAGACACTTATTCGCTTTTTAAAAGTTTAAAATGTCTGCATTCACACCTTGAAACGAACAATTCTGATTAAAAGGCAATAAAAACAAACTTTTTTCTTTAAAAATGCTTTTGTAGTTCACTCTCTGTGTTAATACAAAAGGATTGAGATACTTGCTGACACATTTGAAAGTTTATAAGAGGATTTATTGAAGCAGGAAGTCCGAATCTGTGAAGATCTAATTTAACCGTACTGCAGCTGCTCTATTCCCGTGTTCCTCCGCGTAGCTGATAGCTTGCAGTTTAAACTGTGCCTCATAATCCTGTCTCTTTGCATTTCCAGGGTTTCCAAAACGAAATTGTTCTGCATTATGCTCATATCGGCACATTTGTACTATGGGGGGGGGGGGGGTGTCTTCTTTCACGTCCTCTCCTCTCTCCGTACCGTCATCATTCTGTTCTCTCCTAGATCATGATCCTCTTTACCAAGGTCACACAACAACACATTAGGGCCTTTCTGTACATTTTGAAAAAAATGTAAGACTTTCATCTAATGGTTGTGAAAGTACTGTATATGGAAAATATGATAAAACAGTGGTCCCCAACCTTTTTGTCACCGCGGACCGGTACAACGCAGGACACGTTTACTGCAGACGGGGGGGTTTGCGGTGCAACGCAAGGCACGTTTACCGTGGACCGGTGTGTGTGTGGGGGGTTGCATGCAAGACACTTTTACCGTGGACAGGGGGTGGTATTTTCGCTTTAGTAATAATATTAACAATAAAGAAGTTTGTGTTTTGCTCATTTTGGTTATTTGGGTTTAATTTTAGCGGGATGTATCACGTGACGTTTGGTGTTGCGACTCTGACGTGCTTTAGTGTGACGGATGTAACAGAGAGAATCCGGTCACTTTTCAAAATAAAACGTTTTTTTAGAAAAAAACAATAAAATGGCGGTACCGGGTTGGGGACCACTGTGATAAAAGACAGAGAGCCGCATGCAGCTCAAGAGCCGCCTGTTACCCCCCCCCCCCTGCTCTGAGCAATGACGGTCACGCCCCTCTGCCTCGCCGATAAGACATGCAAATTGAAAGGTTACTGCCCCAAAAGTGACAAAAACGCCCCTTTAACACTGAGCGTAAATCCACATGAGCACGCAAAAAGGAATTGACCCCACAAGATTACTGTTCTGTTAGGATTGCGCCTGCGCGGTTGTAAGGTCAACTCACTCAGTTCCTAAACACGCCGGCTTAGTTGTCTTTATGTGCTTTCAATTTATGACAGATATGTAATTCCATATATGGGTGTTGCATGAACCAGGAGGCACTTTTTGAATGGCATTGTACTTGTTACAATCACAATAAGGATCTAACCATCTCATTACAGTTCTTGTGGATAATGTGAAAGAAGCCATCATAATACTTAATCTGTCTTTTTGAGGTGATCATGTCCATTGTCTTGGCCCATTTTAGCTGTTGTAATTCACTCATCACAATACTTTTTAAATTGGTATTTATCTCATTTTAGTCTTTTTTTCATTTATTGCAACTACATGTCATTACCACAAGGAGTCATTTACCTGCAAAAATCAGTATGTAGGAGCTTGTTGTTTCACTGTAGGTGGGACTGTGACTCAGTGGGCTGTCCTCACTGTACAACTAGTGCTGAATGTAACAGACATTCACCATTATTAGTTGACACTCCTGGAACCTCTTTGTTATATTGATCTCCAGGATTTAATAAATGGCGATTCTAAAATATTGCATCCTTGCTGTGGCTTTAAAAGGTATTTAAAAATTAACTTTAAAAAATAGTTTTGCCTCTTTAGCATTACTCAGGAATCGTTCTTTTTTTTGCCTCTATTGAAAGAACTGCTTTATTTTTAGGTTTAACTGAAGCAGCTGGGATTTTACCAGATGGTTCTTTGAATGGAACCATTGGAGGATCAGTAAATTTCACAACATCTCTGACTGAAGCAGACGGAGCATTTACTTTTGTGAACTGGAATGTCAATACCACAATTCCTATAATAAACTACCTACCAAGCTCAACGTTTATTCCCCCAGCCCGGGGGTCGGCAACCCGCGGCTCCGGAGCCGCATGCGGCTCTTTAGCGCCACCCTGGTGGCTCCCTGGAGCATTTTCAAAAATGTTTTAAAATGTAAATAGATGGGAGAGAGAAATATACTTTTTGTTTTAATATGGTTTCTGTAGGAGGAAAACATGACACAAGTTTTCTTTAATTTTTCCAAGGGTGAAAGAGCTTGTGGAATTGATATTGCAATGCTCAGCAGGTATGTCACACGTGATTGGATAACAGGAGTCAAACTGGCTATAAGGTCAAGTATCAATCACCTGTCTGCAGTGAAGTCAAACGCACTACTCCACAGAGTCTCAAAGAGCAGGGAATACAGAGAAAACTTGAGTACATACTTTCCTTTTCTTCATTATTAATCCCGTTTTGTTCTGACACGCATTTCATTGAACATTGCACTGTAGAGATCAACCTCTATCCCTTCCACACTCATGGTCCAACAAAAAGAAACAAACATAACAGGAAGAATAAACTAAGGTGGAACAACAAAACTGCCATATGAAAAGAAACGTGGGCAAACAGAAACGCTCATGCTGAGCACTAATTAGATCAGGAAACTGCGTCCCACAATCCCTTGCTGCTAACAGACCTAAAATGCACATGGCCGCCACTAGCCCCGCCTTCACCTCCTAAGGCTCATGGGAAGTGTGAGATATAGGGTAAAACCTTGAGTAAGAGTGTTGTGAACTGAAGTCAGGTCCATGCAGTTTGTGCTGATTTGGAACGCTGGAACAAATTGGCTTGATACAGAGAAGTAAAATTTGCCTCTCCCGCTAGCAATGTTGCATTGAGACAGAGCTGGGTTGTGAGTTGTATAAGGCACGGACATTTCTCTAAAAATGTATCATAGTAAACAGTTTAGCCACTGCTACTCCACTCAGGTCTCGGTCCGGCTGGGTCATTACAATATTAGGCTTCAGCATTTCTGTCAACAGAGATTTGCGTCATAGCTTACGACACACGTTTCTACCAGTGGGGCTTTTTTTAACTTTCAGCGGACCGCTAAACAGCTGGCTGGTGTAAATGGAACTGCCGTCAGTTCCGTGCATTGCTTGATGAAGTTGAAAGCGAAGTCAGATGGCTGTCCGGGGTGACGCTTTCCGTCACTTTATCGTCTGTTTAGAACACATGAAAACATTCCTGAAAAGCAAAGACCAGGGGCCTGTTTCAGAAAGGAGGTTAAGTGTAAACTCTGAGTGCGTTAACCCTGAAATCAGGAAAACCCTGGGTTTTCCGTTTCAAAATGGGAGGTTTGTTAAACCAGAGAAAGCAGACTAAGTCAAACCCGTTTCTGAAAGAGAGGTAACTTTTACTCGGAGTCAGTGTCCATGGTTACTTACGCTGTGAACCTAACCTGGTCGGAAGCAGGTTTTATCCTCTAAACTCAAGGTTTCTGCCGGTCCCCTCCCCTTTTTAAAGACGAAGCGGTATTTTTCACTTTAACCTTCATTGCCCACATTTCCGTCATACAGAGACGGTCTAAGTGACAAGAATGGCTTGTCCTTTTTTGAAGGACCCAATAGACGAGGAGGCTGCATTAATTCGTAGAGAGTTACATTTACGTCGTGCGAGGATTTTGAGATGACTCGATCTTTTGTCATTTCCCCATACGTTTTTTTGAGATTTACCTTTTTTCGTTGCAGTCAATTACATATATACAATGAAAACAACATTAGATATGTATTGCTATGTAGATGTTTCATATGTCAAATATTGTCAACAAAGCCTACATCCATGACATGCTCAAATTTGACCTGATTGAATTATGTTTTTTTGCTTCATTTTTAGCTGCTGCCATGTTCTTTTAATTCCTGCAGGATTGCATCTACATGAAAATAAAATCAGGGACATTGAATTAGATTAATGTAACAATCACTTTTTGGAAACACAATTTTCTAGCACTGCTTACTTTCTTAATCCCATATAAACCTATACCACTTGATCAATACAAGGGTAGTGTTGCAGTGTGTGTGTGCTGAGCGGGGTGCGAGTGCAGGTGCAGATGGGGGGTGTGGGGGAGGGGGTGAGCACGGAGCGGAGGTGTGTGTGTGTGGAATATATTGTGTGTTCGGAGGACGGAGCACTTAGTTAAATAAAGAGAAGGTGTCATTCCCAGAATAACTGTTTTGGAGTCATTCTTAATCCGCTCTGGAGGTTGAGGGTTTCGAACGGGAAGTGAACCCCGAAGGAGAATTCCCTTCGGCCCTGAAGGAAATCTCCCCTGCGCTTCTGACCACGGTCGGAAAGACGAGAGAAAAGAAAGGAGAAGTCTTCGCGCAGCGAAAGGTTACACAGTAGACAAAAGTTCCCTTTTAAAAAACAAAATTGAATGTATTAATAGTAAACTGACCAACGTTTGCAAGAGGGGAAGGTTAACAAAAAAGTCCTCTTAACATTACCGACGTTAAATGCATTTTCCCCCAGATTGGTTCTGTACACTATGCAGCATTTCATGCATTTACACCAGGAATAACACTTCAAAAGTACACCTAAATATCGCCATTTTTATTTCACACCTTACGCTATTTAGAAAGTTATTACAGCCAATATTTTATAACAATGACTTAAATGCAAACTTCCGCATTAACTTGAGCAGCTATGTTTTCCCACGCTAACTGTCTCTGTTTTGCAGATGCAGCGGTGTTGCTTTTGTTCTGGAATATCTGCTCATATTCACTGTAACTTTGCAGCAGCACGTCAAGTTCAGCTGGCGAAAAATACGCAGACCTCTTTTTTTTCACGGTTGCCATGGTGACTCGTGATATCTGCGCTCCATTGATAATGGCTTCTTATAGTCGCGGTGCGCACGCTTAACTCCGAATCAGTCCACTCAGAATAAACAACAGAGCAGTCACGTGACGCGTTGTTCTCCGCAGAATGCACTGCAGGGCAAATAAACATTTAATCGTTAATTATGCTCATTATCAGGGCTGGCCCTGATCTTCTGGGGGCCCTAAGCGAAATTTAATTTGGGCCCTCCAACTGATCAGCAGCACCAAAAAAACGCAACTGTTGTTGTAATATAAATGAGCTCTCTCTATTAATACATTTGTGAATTATTGTTGCTGCCGAAGATTGAATACAGTAAATTGCCTGCATGTTGGATGCACATTTAGTGGTGCCGAACAAATTTTAAATGCAAAGATTTATGAGAGATTTGTTATTTGATTGTATATTTGCATGAGGTCATATTTATTTATTTAATTATGAACAACTTGGGACTCCATACTCTTCAGCTGCTGTTTATGAAAAAAGGGGTTATGCAGACACTGTTTTTTAAATTACTTTACATGCTATTAAAATGACCTGAGATGACATCTCAGTGAAGTCTGGAACATCTTGGGGAGTTGGATGCTGCACCTCCTCCAATACTTTTTGACAGCAGAAGAAACTGTCAGCTGAGATGGAACTGTGCAAAACATCATTATGTAGAATCAAAACTGCAAAATACAAATAAGAAATAAATATAGCCATTTATAAATAATAAATGTGAACAATAATTTGAGTACAAATGGAAATATAAGCATTTATACACATCTTTATCTATTATTTTGTACGTTCATGATTTTAAAATTAGTACACTTATTTTGTATATCATTTATAAATGAGAACATTTGTTTCCTATGTATTTGGTAGTTTTTATTCTCCATATTCCATGCCAATGCAAGATTTTAAGACACATTATGTTGAAAAAGTCAGACTACCTGACCTGCTATAATAAACAACAGTTTTTTTTAATGACATAAACCGGAAACTGCAGAACCCACTAAATATGTGTTAGCAAAACAATTAATCAATACGATATGTGAGTTAAACAGTTTCAGCCATCATACAATCATCATTATTTACTTTTCTCTGCCCTCAACCGTTAGAAGGTCATGTCAGACCTCATCTTAGATACTTGGGTATCAGAATTATTTTTCGAGTTTTCCATTGGAAATTACGACAAACGGGGTCGTTTATGTGTAATCTTCACCTCGGATCGATTAGTATTTTACGTAAATTGCGCAGCTGCACAGAAATACTGGATAATGTAAAAAATATGGCCCCAACATCCCCAAAACTTACCTTGTGATTGATGTTGAAGTTCTTCATCTTTTTTCAGCTCCTAATGATGGATAAAGTATATTTGGCATCAGTGGCGGTTTTTGATATGGGCGATGTGGGCGGTCGCCCAGGGCGGCACTTCATAGGGGGCGGCATTTGCCGTGCCTGAGGTGTTACACATAATGTGCTACATACTATATCCAAAGAGGAAGCTTGGAGCTTTTAATTTGAAATTGCTTCAGCAGCCGACACTTAATGCTTTTATTTTGACACAGACTCTTAAGAATGTCTTCCTCCTATTTGCTCTTCACATGAGCGCAGACCATTTTTCATGGATTGAGTTTTTTTGGAGGATTTCTACTTTTGGTGTTACACAAATTTAGGGAAATGCCAAATGTTTTTGGAGTAATCATTGTTGAAAAAAAATAAACGTTTTTAAAGTACTTTGATTTGTGAAACAAGTGCTTGAGCCTGTAAAATGGTTTGTTCTCTCTTTTCAATGTATAGAGTATTTAATTGTATAATAATTGTTAAAAAAAAATAAAGTTTGCTACTTCACGGATTTTGCCTATCACGGGTTCTTTCTGGAACGTAACCCCCGCGAAAAACAAGGGTTTACTGTAATCCCACTGATGAATTCTAAGATTTAGTCTTTAATGTTTTATAAGACCTAAACATATCACAATAAGTTTTGTTTTTTAGATCTAAGCCCTCTGATATGTTTCACAAAGACACACACAGGACGTCACACATTAAGAAATTATGGCTAAAAATGAAGCAGGAGTCCAGCTCTAAAAAAAATGCTCTAAAAAATTATGAAAGAGCAAAAAAAGGAATTATTTGATATGTAATTTCTTAATAATATTTCCAGGCTCTTTGTTTTGTCCTGCAGCATGTTCATATTTGTATAATTTTGACAGAATATATTTCTATGGAGAACAAAATATTTCAAGTTATTTAAGGTTTTACTTGAGTTATTCTGGATTAGTGTTCCTGTTTTTATTCATATTTATGTAGCCTCGCAGAATTCTTAGATTTGGATTTGTGTGGAGACAGGACACCCAGGACTACAGTTCAACAGGGAGCACATAAGTTTATTTGAGGGGGGCAATATTGGAGGAGTCTTTTGCTCTGTCCATCCATTGGAGCCAGGAGCCTCTGTCTATAAATTAAAACAGAAAAAACCCAAGAGATCCATAAAAAAGCCAAAACACCAGGCTCAATAAAACCCACTAAAAACACACACAATTAGTAAAAACAATAAATAGCATGCAATTTGTTAAAATGTGGCTCTATACAAAGAGTCTTTCTTGGGTCAAAAAACAGATAAAATAGCAGAGGGGTACTTAGCTCAAAGAGGGGCGGGTCACAACCACACCCCTCTGCGTTCCAACGTCGCTTCCCCCTCTGAACACTGTCTGGCCCCTGGCTCAACTGCTCCTCCGATGCCGGTCAGCACTCGTCCATCCACAGGGCGTCTCCTTCTGGACGTCTTCCAGTGCCACTCCACCCGGAGATGCCTCACTCCAAGCGCGGTATTTTGCTGTTGGCCCGGCGCTGCTCCGGTGGCTCCGCTTGTCCACGTAACCAACAGGTGGAAGCCGCACCCCCTGCCGTCTCCTCACTGTAGGGAGCTGCTGCTCTTGTGTTGTGTTGCTGCTGTCCAGAGCCTGCTCCTTTGGAGAGGCTCTTTGCGAGCCTCTCTCCAGAGTTGCTCCTTCAGAGCCTCCTTGCTCAGTCCCCTCTGCCTCATGTCCTACTGTTTTTAAATGCAGTTTCATGGGCACGCCCCCAGTGCACACCTGTGTCCAATAATTAGGTGGCCCCTTCAGGGGCCTCAGGATAAAAAAAAAAACAAGCAACAAAAATAACATTTCACCCTGTTACATTTATGTTCAAAAAGTTCAGTTTAAAAGGTTTAAAAGTTTAGCTTTAGTGTGTTCATTAAATATTTATCTTCTTCGGCCCAAAACCTTAAGCGTGTTTTTAACTTAGGCCCCTGTGTGACTGAGTTTGACCCCCCTGTAATACGAGTCTAGAAAATTCATGCATTTTTTGAGTAAAATGGCTAAATAGAAGATAGGGAACACAAATTATGTATGTGTGCGGGGGGCGCTGGTGGGGTTACTCGCCCAGGGAGTAAGGAGTAAGTTAGTGTAGAACCGCCACTGTTTGGCATGAAGTTCTCTTGTCGCTCTGATCAGTGTGACAAAATGTGCTCGTTTTTTTCTTTTTCCCAACTTTATTGAAATAAAATGCGCTCGTAAATGAACAGTGTGTCAGGATCAGATGCAATGATGTTGACCAATCGTTGCTAAGAGGGGCGTAACGTCCTCATTTGGGTTGCCAGATTGGTTCAGGTGTGTTGAAGGGGGGGCTCACAAAGTGAAGGCAACATTCTTTTGCACAACATTCAGAGCGCAAGTTGGTACGGAAATTCTATGAAATGGGTTGCCAGATTTGGGTCTTTCTTTGTTTTATTTTTTTCGCCACTTCGGGGCCCTGGTAGTGACGGGGGCCCTACGCGGCTGCGTAATTCGCGTATAGGGAGGGCCGGCCATGCTCATTATGTGTTTGAAGCAACTTAATCATTTTGATAGTAGGCTAAAATATCTAATATAGACACATATTGCACGTGTTGCCTTCATTATAAGGCTTAAATAGGGCTTTTAATATTTTGCGGCTCCAGGCATATTTGTTTTTTTCGTCCAATTTGGCTCTTTCAACATTTTGGGTTGCCGACCCCTGCCCCAGCCTATCAGGACAGGATCACCTTTTTTCCATCTACAGCATCCCTGGAGCTCAGAGATCTGACCCTGGATGATGGAGGAGAGTATAGTGTTAATGTTTTTCCAGGTGAAGGAGGAAAAATCAAGCTGCACATATATGGTAATGTATATTTTACATGCAGGTTTATATCTAAATGTCTCTGCACATGTATAGAGTATAAAAAGATGTTTAAAAGTTGAACACATGTTTCTTTTCAGACACTGTTGTGTTTTTGTTAATGTTTGAATTCATTAATACTATCTTAGAATTTGTTGATGTACTTTTTAGGAGCAAGTTACATTTTGATATTTTGATATTAATTTGATTCTATCTTGAGAATTTTGAGAGAATATTTAGTTATTTAATACCAAAAATCTTCATTTGTTTCAATCACATGAACAAAACCTTAACTTCAACAAACTCTATCATTTTTTTTTCTATTTAATATTTCTTTTTTTTACTGTTGATTTTCTGCCACAGTTCCAGTCTCCTCTGTAACAGTAACTCCTCAAAGTGCAGACTTGGTTGAGTTCAGCTCTTTCAGGCTGACCTGCTCCTCCTCTGGGTCCTCGCTGTTGTTATTATATCAAAAAGGCTTAAAGTTAACAACTATAGAATTTACAGGTCTGTTTTATAACTAAACTATTTTTATCTGTTTTTCTCTGTACTCAGATGGTCCAGAAAATACAAAAATCTCAGTGTCTCCATCACTAGAGTTCTATGAGGAAGGGTCAGAGGTCATTCTGAGCTGCTCAGCTGATTCTAGACCTTCAGCCCAGTTTTCATGGTTTCTAAATGGGACTAAGCTTCCTGATTCTGGACCAGAGCTCACACTGAGGAACATACAGATCAGTCAGAGAGGAGATTACAGCTGTCAGGGCTTCAACAGCAAGACTCTGACAAATGAAAGATCTCCATCTTTTTCTATCTCTGTTCTACGTAAGTTAAAATATTTGTTCTTATGGTGACAAATGTTTTTCACTAAATCAGTTTTATGTTAACAACAGTTAAGTCATAATTTCACTTATTTTGTCTTTGTGAATGTTTGGTTTGTAGACTGAAGTCACATTATTAAACGTTTCTTTACATATTTAAGTAAAGAAATCTAATACATAGATAATTTTTGCTTTAAAATTGTACATTTGATCACCAGAAAGAATATCTGGAGTTTCCATCAAAGCGTCAACAGAGCAGATCATTGAGGGGAGCTCTGTCACCTTAACTTGTGAGGCCTCTGGTTCTTCACCGAGCAGAAAATGGAAGAAGGAAGGTTCTGCTCTGAGCTTGTCTGAAAACGTAACACTTTCTGAAGACAACAAAGTCTTAACTTTCAAAGCTGTGAACAAGGACAACAGTGGAGAATATGTCTGTATTGTCAGCAACCCTGTCAGCAGTTCTGAAGCTAAGTTCACCTTTGTTGTTAACTGTAAGTGAAAAGTTAACATGAAACTAAGCTACAAATGACACATTACTACATTTTTTTTGGTTTGATGTTTTTTCTGACAATTTCACTACAAAATCTGTTTCTACAGATGGACCACAAAACGTTCAGATTGAAGGTAAAGATAAGATAAATGAAAATGATCAAATCAAGTTGATCTGTTCTGCTGAGTCCACTCCATCTGCTACATTCACCTGGAGACTGAATGGATCAGAGATCATTGGAAGTTCTGCTGAGTTCCTAAAAGAAAAGGCTCAACGTTCTGACAGTGGAACATACACATGTGAAGCTCTGAATACTGTCACTAAAAAACAAGCAACAGCTGAACATGAACTCCGTGTTCAAAGAGGTAAATAGATCAATGACTTCACACATTTGAGACATGAAATCTGTCCTTTTTTTAATTACTTTAAAAAAAATATGAAAGGCGGTTACAGTGCTTTCAGTTTTTCATTTTTCATTTCCTGGGCGGCAGTGGCTCAAACAGTAGAGCAGGTTGTCCAATGATTGAAGGGTCAACGGCTTGATCCCCGCTCCCCCACGTCAACTGTCATTTTGTCCTTGGGCAAACCACTTCACCCTCCCAGTGTTGCTCCACTGGTGTGTGATTTCTGTGATTGTACATAAATATCCCGGTGATGGTCAAACGGGTGTAGGTGCACACTGGCAGCCACACCTCAGTATGCCCCAGTACAGATGTATACCATCACTAAGTATGAATGGACACATTGTAAGCTCTTTGATGATCTGGAAAAGCGCAGAGAGATAGATCTAATCAATAATTATTATTATTTTTTATTATTAGTGTTTTTTTTTTAATAATTTGTTTGTGCCACGTCTGCCTTTAGGTCAGAATGAAAGTATTTCAGTTTTGTGTAATGTACCATTCTTGCTATTCAAATTACAATTGTTTTATATACAAGAAAAAATTATCTTCCTCACCTCCTGACATGTCAGAAAGGATTTTCTTATGACTTGTCGTACATAAAAAAAGAAGAAAAAAACTGCAATATATTTAAATCATTTTCTGTTTAATTTGTAAACATAATCTAACTCTAGAACACGGATCTGCAGCCTTTAACTCTGAAAGAACCATTTGGTTCCAACAGACCAAGGCCCCACAAAGCCCCACTTCATAATGCTTGCCACCAACAGTAAAAAATAAAATAAATAAACTCAGTAGTCTGTATAATGAATATACAGTCATCTTTCTAGTTACTCAGTTTGCAACCTGGGGCTGTTCACAAGCTGTTGTTGTTTCAGAAAACTCATCAGGATGTTCTGCTGGTTGCATTGCTGGAATCGTGGTTGGATGTTTAGTTGTTGTTGCAGCTTCTGCTGGAAGATACTCTGTGTATAAAAAACGGTGAGTAGATACAATGAGGATTTACTTTTATCATCCTGTTCTCATGGTAAGGTATTATTTTGTCTATTGATTAATTACTGTTAAGATTCTGAATGCCTTTCTAAAGATTCTGCAACAGCATTTTTGCTCAAATAAAGTAAAACAAATTGTTTTTAAAATACATTAAAAAAGCTTTTGATTTATTTTCATGCATTTATTTCAATGTTATTTCAACCTTTCAAAGCCAAATTTTGTTTCTCAGTTTTTTTATGTTTAGTAAATTTGTTTATTGCTGCTATTTGGAAGATCTTCCTCATTTACTCATTTGTTGCATTTCATTAACATTTAGACACATCAGAAAACCTGATCCTCCTCCTCCTCACAGTGCGGGTATGTTTGTCATCTTTAAATAAACAGATAATTATTCATATTAAAACAACAGATTCTCGGCTTGAAACATAAAAACTGGTTTCACTGTTTCAAATGTTCTTTTTTTTTCCTTTTCTTTCAGAGCCAAACCATATTTATGAAGAAATGTCGTCAGTTAATGAAAATGTTGGTAAATAAAAAGAGGGTCACGCAAAACTACTTTTTATCTCTTGAAAAATGTTGAACACAAAAGAATGTTAAAAAAATATTTACTGAGAAATATGTGAATAAAATGTATAAAAAAGTTTTTGTTGTTTTTTTCATTTTCAACAACACAAATTTTAAATGGTGTATACTTATAAAGCGCCTTTCTTCCTACAAGGACAAAGCGCTTTACAGTCACAGACCCATTCGCCTAGTCATACACTGGTGGCGGCTCCGTTGCCAAACACAGGCGCCTGCCAGAGGCAAGGTGGGGTTCAGCGTCTTGCTCAATGACACTTCGACTCATGGGCGTGCATGGCGGGAATCGAACCTGCAACCTTACAATCATGGGACAACCGCCCTATCGCTGCACCACGGCCACGTCATAAAGTTCATCAAATGCCAAGAAATTGTATTTGTTCAAAGAAAAGAAAGCTAAAGTTAGGACTTTAGCAACTCTGGGATTGTTATAATTTTACACAGATATATAAAATTGAAAACACTATTCTTTTCAATTATTTGTAGTTTTTTTTTTCTCTCACTTCTAAATGTTAGTTATTAATAACAGAGCTTCTTATGACTCCATTGCCAGCCTGCCTGTGAATGAAATCAGAGTGGCGTAGATACCATCTTGTTACTGCATTTAAAGAATGATAAAGATTACCAATGATGATAAATCTTACTTTTTATTAACTTACTGCAAAGAAAAAATCAAATATTAACCTGGGAAAAAACACCATAAGTGTTGACTCACGTTCAAGCGGCCTCTTTCAATGAAAAGTCAATGCAAACGGGCGTAGACCAGAATCCACATTTGGAACACGCGTGATGTTAGGATGCAAGTTTTAAAGTCCAGTTGTGGGTTCTACGTACAAATCAGGCATTCAATCGTGTGCTGAATGTTCAACTGATTTAAATTTTTAAGGTAAATTGTGGCAATGCAGCACTCTGACGAATCTGAGACTCTGATTTGTTAGTGACGTATTTAGCGTCCTTTTCAAAACACAGGAGTACCAAACGTTGTGAAAATGATCATGAACAATTAAAAATGGCATTTTGGGCACAGCCTACTGTGGCCAACAGGGTTTATACTACATACAGAAAAAACAACGCAACAGGATTAAACGAGGTAACAACGGAAATAAGGACTTTTTTTTCCTACCGGCGGAAAAAAATAATTTAGTTTCTGTATTCGGTAAGACAGAGTTTTAGGGCCACCAAAAAAAAAGTAAAATTTTGATATTTTAAACAATACATTTAAGAGAAAAATTTTACAAGATTCAAGTGGAGGTGAGCATACAGAGCAGCAAGTGAACGCCGCCCAACAGCAGACCAGACCCACTAAACTTAGTAGAACAGGTGAGCTGAATGTTTATTGAAAACATTACAAATGTTTGGAAGCTCATTTGTTTGATTTATGATTTATTAATGTTTTTCTTTATTGATGGGTGGTTTGAAGGATCTTTGGAGCCCCATGATGAAGCCATCGATATCCCTGCAGGCAGATGTCCACTTGAATCCTTTCTTCCTCCACCAAAGACAAGATCTCTACATTTGTGTGATGCTTCCGTCTAGAGGAGCACTTTCTGGCATTTTCAACGTTGTAATGCTAATATAACAGACTATTTTCATTCCTCTTTATTGTTTTATGTTGAAACAGGATGTTTCCTCTGGAGGAGGGGGCGTCTGTAACACTGTTTACTTCTGCATTGGTGTTCGGATGACAGTATCATGAAGTAATGTGACAAATGAACTTCAGTGTGTGAATGAAAAGGAGAATAAAGGTTGCAGCGGTCCTCTACACCCGAACGTGTCTCTGAGCTTCTCATTTTACATATGAAACTCTGCATTACCGACACCCCACCCCAGAAAGCCGGCTCCAATGATAATAATCTGATTTTGAGTCGCCAAAAGGTTCAGAATCTCTTTGTTTTTTAAACCTATAATAATCCGGAAATAAAGCTTCACAAAAGGCTCCACATATTTCATCTTCAAGCTAGGCTCCGATAAACAGAAAAACTTTGGTGATTTTTCCTTGTTAATCTATGACTTTTTTCTCGTGAAACTACGACTTAAAAGTCGAAATTTAAAAAAAAAGACAAAGATTGTTAGATCGTTAGATGCAGATGTCACTATGTGTAGAGCTGGGTAAATTTCTACTTTTAGACAAACGTACATTTGTAAGAAATTACGTTATCTAGTAAGAAAACACCCTAATCTTGTCTAAATATCACGTAGCTCTCAGGAGCACCAAATAGATTGAAATTGAATTGGGGGTTTTCCGCAGGTATGAAAAAAAGTCCTCTTTTTCGTTGTGCTGCGGTTTATGCTATTGCTGCGGTTATGTTGTTGTGTTGCGGGTAATTTCGTTGTGCCTCGGTTAATGCCGTTGCATTGTTTTTTTTGTATGTAGTGTGAGCCCTGTCGGCCACCGTAGCAGACAGATTATTATGACACCAAGATGGGCATTTTTAGTAACAGAGCTGTGAAAACAAAAAGCCTGGAGCAAGATTTACAGGATTTGCACAGATTTGACATTTCACATCAACCCACTGTAGGTGGCGGAAAAGCACTAGTGTAAGGGTAATGAATAAATGTTGTCAAATGTATCACATATCCCCATATTTTTCTGTATGCTATCTTTTATTTTCTAAAGTCAGTGATGCTCATGATTATAGAACAGAACTCAGCTTACTGAAGAAAGAGCAGCAATTCTTCTGTCTCACCACAGGGTGGAGATTTCCTTTAGGGAGCAGGCCAGAAGAGCAGCGTAGACTGAGCCTGTGTAACCCTTGTGCTCTCCTAGGCACTTTAACATTGGGAGTTGGGTCATCTAGACCCACTAGACAGTGCTCTGAACCTTTTTTCTTCAATGATTCGTGATCTTCACTGGTGTCCATGGATTACATGAAATCTTTTTACCTTTATCCACCTTTGTCATGGTAGGAATAACACGTCAAATTAAGGGTGGGGTCATCTGCCCAGGTGGTCTGCAGCACGGGGGCTCCACAAGGGACAGTGTTCTCTCCTCTTCTTTTCACACTGTACACATCAGACTTCCACCATGACTCAAACAGCTGCCATTTCCAGAAGTTCTCCAGGCCACAGCCATCGTTGTACGCGTGTCAGAGGGTAATGATCTGGAATATAAGGAGGTGATCAAGGACTTTGTGGACTGGTGTGAACTCAATCACCTTCACATCAATGCCACCAAAACGAAAGAGATGGTGGTCGACCTCCGGAAAAAGGCTTCTCAGTCTCCCCCCGTGGTTATTCAGGGACTGGACATCGAGAGGGTGGATGTGTACAAGTACCTGGGTGTTCACATCAACAACAAACTGGACTGGTCAGACAACACAAAGGTCCTGCACAAGAAGGGCCAGAGTCGCCTCCACCTCCTGAGGAGACTGAGGTCCTTTGGTTTCTGTAGGCCACTACTCAAGTCCTTCTATGAGACTGTCGCTGTATCAGCAACTTTCTATGCTGTGGTCTGCTGGTGTGGAGGAACCAATAAAAGGGACAAAAAGAAGCTGGACAAGCTGGTCAAGAGAGCGAGCTCTGTCCTGGGCTGTCCCCTGGACTCAGTGGACTCTGTAGGTGAGAGGAGGATGCTGACCAATGGTGAGGACTATGAGTAGCTCATTCAGCCAGAGACTGCTGCACCCCCAGTGCAAGAAGGAATGTTACCGGAGGTCCTTCATCCCAACAGCAGTCAGACTATTCAACAACACGGTCTAGGACTGTTGAAACCGCTGCTGGTATTTATTGCCTTATTTAATCCGTTATTTATAACCTGTACTTTTACTTCCACTTTGTATTATCACTATTTTTATTCTTACTCATTGCCACTTTGTACTTTCGTATTTTTCCAATTGCTATTCTTGTTGTTTTTGGCTGTTGTGAAAAGCTAATTTCCCTCCGGGGATCAATAAAGTCCTATCTTATCTTATCTTCTATCTATCTATTCTATTTACCAAGGCTGTGTCCCACCAAGGTGGGGTAACCTAGACAGGGCACACAATTTTAACTCCCTCCGTCTCTTCCCCAAACCCTCCTCCTTCAGTGTGTGAGTGCGTGTGCATGTGTGTGTGTGTGTGTATGTGTGTGTGACTGGTCTAAGGCCTGGTCTAAGCCACACCACACTGCACCAGGGTCAGCTGCACACTCCAGTGTGGGCACCTCCACAGCAGGGCCTCAGCCAAGGCTGGTTTCCCCTTGTCGCTTCATCCCAAGACCAGGGGCCTCATTTATAAACGTTGCGTACGCACAAAAGAAGGCGTACGCCACTCTCTACGCAATAGTTGATATTTATAAAAAGCAAACTTGACGGGAAAATGTGCTGTCCTTCACGCAAGCTCTGACCCAGGCGTACGCACAAAAACGGGTGAAATGAGAAATAGCAACACCGTCGGCAGATGGAAGAAACACGTGAAAGTGAAAATGACAATCCTGCCTCTCATAAATAACATGAACACTTCACAAAGCAAGTCTTACAATTAACAGCCTACACGAACACCCGTTTGATCGATCAGCAGTGAAACAAACAAAAACAATCAAACGAAAATTACAACAGAAATTCAAATGAACACATATTTGCAAAAAGAAAAGTGAAATATGTTCTGCAATATATTGGCATGTTGTGCAATTCATCCTCATAAATAATATAGTTAACAGAACGAAATAATGTACAAAACTGATATTCTCGTCAATGTGTCCGTTTGGCAGAGCAGCTATAGGTGCGGGTGTGCGGACGGACGGACAGATGTATTAATTGTCCACTGGGGAAAGTTGTTTTCATATTAAAACATTTCTTCATAAGCTATGGAATTATGGTATTCATGCATATGCCTTTAGTTTGTTTTATTTTTGATAAAACAATGTATGGCGTATCGTCTCAACCATTCAGAAAGCAACAAGAAATTACATTTGCGCGGAACAATTTCCCATTTCCACGTCGACCACAGTCGCACTACAGTCATCCCTCTTGCATTCAACGCTCTCCTTACACCCTCCATCCCATTCGCGATCTTCCTCTCATTCTCACTCCACTCACATCAGATTCGTATACCCTTTTCACCAAACGCTCCCTTCCCATTCTTTCAGGGCTTATTTTATCTTGACTTGTCTTGTCTAAGACAGCACAAGGGTTAATGAGACACGGAGACAGATGTTGCCTGTGTGCTGTTTGTGTTCCTGCTGCTCACTAGAAGGCAAACTTTAAAAGATTCACATTTGTCCGGGTCATCCTTTCAAGTGTGCAACACTAGTAAACAGTAAAAAAAAACAAAGGAGAAAGAATCCCTCCTCCCGTTCTGCATGTCCGGTGTGAACACCACCGGCTGAATGCGCATTCATGAAACCAAGCATAGCACGTTGTGGAATGCACCACACGCGGCCTCCATCTTGCAGGAATTTTTGACAGGGGACTGCAAAGCTTTCTTTGTTGACCTAACATATGCTTTTACAGAGAGTGGGTTTTATTTTCTTTGAGACCAGAATGTGATTGTTTATTTTATATGAATTAGGAAGCATCCAATTATGACACAAAAAAGGAATTGTGTCACAGACACATTAAAGTCTAATACAGCTTGATTTTATTGGAAACTCAAACCTACCTTCAATTGCACTACTCACAGAAAAGGATATTGTGAAAAACTGAGAGGATGTGGTAAACCCAGCGTTTGTTTCAGAATACTGTATTTTATCATCATGTTTATATGTTTCAATCATTTTTGGAAATTTGACCATATTCTGTCTCATTTGCATTCACAAAAGTCTGCATGTGCTATGTACATTTTCGTTGCTGCTCTGTTGCTGAATTCTCTTCTTTTCAACACAAATAATTACCCCATACTTCTAAATACCTTTTTATCTGACCAACAGATCGTTTCTCTTTTATGACCCTTGCAGAGCTTTATTTATTACACTGTGGAGTGGTGCAGAGTTTTTATTGCTGTCTGCAATGACTTATAACACACATAAAAAGACCATTTTATGTTCAAAAAAATATTTACAATTAAGTTTGGTAATGAAAGTCAAAGTGATATACCCTAAAATTCCCTTTAATCATATATTTCAGTCATGTTTTCAAACTGTGTAGAAAAGGTTTGATCTCTAAATGGATTCTGAACCTTTTGTCATGGTATGTTTTAACGTGACAGACCCAGATGCTGGAACCTGGAAGAAAATCGAGGAGGCGAGAGGTAAGTAAGACATATGTAATAGCTAATGGGGAATATTGTTTGTAGGCTTGTAAGGTTGAACCCAGAGGAATGAGCTTGAATCCTTGGCTTGAAGGTGAGGCGTGGCTGGAGGGTTTTGGCAGGAGGTTTCCAGAACAGCAAGGCAGTTGCAGGCAGCGAGACATGAAACCAGGGATGACTTTGGTGACCAGGTGAGTACCTGTGGACGAGTAATCCTGTAGGCGAGGCGTAGCAAGATTAGCGAGAGGCAGATAAACATGAAACAAGGTGCTAGAGTCGTCCAGACTATGCACCGTTGAGGAACAACGAACTGGCGTTGAATACTGGCACTGGATCGCCTTAAGTAGTAATGGCTTGATGAGAGCAGAGAAGGGGAGGGGGGGGGGACTGACAGAGGCACCATGACACCTTTTGTGTTTGTGACAATATGGATTTTATAAATACATTCAAATTATGAGCAAACATTTTATGTGAATATGTTTTTCTTTTTCAATAAAGTTTTGAGTATTCTGTAAAATCTGTTAATTTTTTGTTTGATTGATAATTGCTTTATCATTTGAACAATAATAAAGTTTTTTGCTGCGCAACATGGGTCAAAAGTGACCCGGCCGAGATTTTATTTTTGATATTGTTGCAAAAATTAATATTATCATTCAGCAGTCAAGATATCCCTCTATTAACTTGTTTTAGACCATCACACATGATTATCTTATTTTTTCATTTCTTACTTTTTGAATAAAAACTACCCTTCTAAATGCGCAACATTGCCACAAAATGACCCACATTCATTTTCTATGTTATTTCTCATATGGCTCACTATTTACACAACATAACATTGAAATAAATTACATTTAATCATTTATTCCTCAATATATGTTTAAAATATATTGTTTTTTTGTGCTTCTTGAGCACCATGCATGATAACAAAGCAGTGGATGACAACAGTCAGAAGAAGAAACCAGAGGTGATCCAGTACTACAACAAAATAAAATGAGGAGTGGACACAATGGATCAAATGGTTAGAAACTATTCATGCCAGCGGAGAATACAGAGATTGCCCATGGTTCTGAAAAACCATCTGCCCATGGTTGCCACTATGCCTTCACTGCAAAACACTCTGGCTATTTGGGTGGTGTCAGCAATGCTTGGCGGCCTTTTATCAAGGATCTGGGCAAAGAGCCTGTCATGCCACATATGAAGAGGCGCATTGGGCACCTTTCAAAAGCATGTTTGGGCAGCAATAGCTAGGGTGGTTGAGCAAGTCCGCCAATGAGAGGAGGATAGGTGGTTCGACCCCCCACCCAGTCAACTGTTGTTGTGTCCTATGGCAAGACATTTCACCCTCCTTGCCTCCAGTGTGGCTCCACTGGTGTGTGAATGTGCATGAATGTTCCGGTGACCATAGGCGCCAACTGTCAGTCTGCCCCGGGGCAGCCGTGGCTACAACAGTAGTTACATGAATGAAGAGTGAACTTTAAGCATCTGAAAAAGTGTGGATATCTACGGAGCCGGCTCCGTAGATATATCTAATCCATTATTATTATTATTATTATTATTATTATTATTATTATTATTATTATTATTATTATTGTTATTTTCAAGTAATGGAAAAATGTAGGTTTAAAAAACAAACAGAGCCACCATCCAGCCTAAAGAGACCATCAGACGGGAGGACCAAAGGAAGAGGAAGAGGTGTGCGATCTGCCAAGTTTTCTAAGACAGAAAAGTCAAAAGCTGGTGTTCTCTCTGCGCCAGATCTGTGTGCTGAGAACAAATATCACATTATAATTTGTGAGCATGTAAAAACGAAGGTCGAAATTGGTTAAACAGATGTGCCACACCATTTTAAAGTTGTTAAAATACTGAAACAGTTCAGATTGTTAGATATGTTATGCTATCAGAGGTGTGTGTTACAAAATGAAAATAACCATGTTTCCATTAAAGATATAAATGTTTGGCCCAACACATTACAAAAATATTATTTCAAAACAAATGTTATGATTATAGTTTTAAGTAATTTGATTAAAATCACACTTGAACGACTGGGTCGTGTTTGATTTGTGTATGTAAATGTGTTGTAAAAACCATTATCTATAAAGTATGAAAGGAAAAATGTAAATATGACAACAGCAGCATGCAGCATTACGTTACAGCACACTCACATTTATGAACTAATTATAAAATAAAACCTTAGTGTTACAGTAGACTTGTAAGTCGTGACCTGCTGAGGGTTACCACTGATGTTACATAAAGCTGTCATTGAAAGAAATGGTACAGCAAAAGTTTAAGAAGATAATAGAAGCTTGAAAAAAACAATGCATCTATTGCAACATCAAGGTCTACTTCAGTTTTGGTCCTCAATGTGGTTGTGACAGGTAAAACTACAAAACTTCCATCCCTGGCTATGAGGACATACACTTTTCTTTATCTTATTTGTCCTCTTCTTCTTGTCTGTATTTTTTTTCTATTTAGGCACCAGATGGCTTTGACTTTTTTTTGTGCATCTCTCTGGGGTTTTGGCACTTGGCCATAAACTTCCCCACCAAAGGTGTAGACTAAACCAAATTTCACCATGGTGACCACATCGTTTCACGTTCCTTATTTTTATTTAGTCATTTCACACAATAATGAAGAAAAATGCATGAATTGTGTAAAGCTGTATTAAAATGTGGGTTATAGAACCCAGTATGATTGCATAAAGAAGACCCCCCACCCTACCTCCCACCCCCTGGCGGGAACCAAGCCTGCAATAAGCTACAGCAGAGAAAGACATTTTCACTTCTAAAATTAAACCCTAAACTTTTCAGAAATTTGAGCCGGAGATAACGCCGGCAACACCAAAAAAGGATGAGTAATGGTGAAGTGTGTGTGTGTGTTTGTGTGTGTTTGTGTTTATTTGCGTGAAAAGTGCGTGTGTTTGTTTGTGTGTGCGTGTGTGTGTGTGTGTTTTGTGTGTGTGGTATTTTTTAGGAGCGATCAAACAATAAAAAATATCTTGAGATGGTTCAAATTACAAGGTAAATAAAAAAAGATAAAAGGCTGTTTCCATTTTATTTGTATAAAACAGTGTCTCCCAACCCTGGTCCTTGAGGCTCACTGTCCTGCATTTTTTCAATCCAACCTTGCTTAAATACTTTCATGACTGTGTAACCCTCTCTTTGCTCCTACTGTGGTAGAGAGGAATTTTTCTTTTGCTCAGGTTCCCTTGGGCTCCTCTTTTTCCCGGGGTTCCCCCACTCTCCTGGGGCGAAGCCCGGCCGGGCCCTCGCTCCTCCCTGGACCAACCGTGGAGGCGGGATAGCTGCCTGGAGTGCGGGCGGGTCTCCCTTGGGGGGCGCTGGCCTCGTGCCTGGGGTTGAGGCCCAGAGGATGCCGAACTCCTGGGTGGTGGTGGGGTCTTTCGTCTTAGAGACGTGGCGTCCTTCTCCCGGTGGGGCCCTGCGTTGGGTTCTCCCGGCCAGCCTTGGCCAGAGGCTGCTGCTCTCCCTGAGACCCAGGCAGGCGGCGCTCTCTTTCCCTCCGTGCCTCCACTGCTCTCTGGCTCTGGGGGCCTGCAGCCCTGCTGGCCTAGCCTGGGTGGCGGGCTTGAGTGCGCCCAGGCGTGATTCCTACTTGGTTCCGATGTGGCGTTAGGGGGGATTCGGCTGCGCTGCTGAGTGCGGTGGGGGGTCTTGGGGTGGGGGTGGCTGGGCACTATCCCTCCTTCTTTTCACATTCCATCCATTTTAGAAGAACATAAACACTCACCTGAGCACAGGTGTTAGCTCACCTTTGCACTAACAGTTTGCATGATTAAATGACTGAAATATTTCACACTAGTTGGTTTTAAGGCATAAGTATGCGTGTGAACATTATCTGTTTTGTGTCACATGTCGTGGTGGACATTTTTGCAGCTAACAGGTGTGTTTATGACATTTGAGTGTGTGTGTGGACAGGCTCCGCCCTTTTTTTTTGTGCAAACCTTACATGTGATTAACAACCAGTAAACTTGTTGCTTATGCTGCTTCATGGTCTTATCCCCCTTCTACCTCCTATTATCCCCCCTACCCCCTCTCTCTAAATCCCTCTCTCTTCTTCCCCTCTTTCCTTTTCCGTCCGGTCCAACACCAAAGATTTTCAGACATGTTTGAAATTAATAAAGTTTGGCCTCAATTACAAAAGGGGTTTATTCAGACATACCTTTGGTTTGTCTGAAGATTAATAACCCCTCTTAAAATAAATATGTCCAACAAGTGGCCTCAGCTCTCATCTGACTGCTCAGCTGTTGGACAGGACAAGTTAAAAAAAAAAAAAAAAAAAACTATTCATGCCAGCGGAGAATACAGAGATTGCCCATGGTTCTGAAAAACCATCTGCCCATGGTTGCCACTATGCCTTCACTGCAAAACACTCATACCCTATGAAGAAGGCATGATGGGCACACACTCAAAAAGCATGTTTAAGGCAGCAATAGCTAAAGGTGGTTGAGCAAGTCCGCCAATGAGAGGAGGATAGGTGGTTCGACCCCCCACCCAGTCAACTGTTGTTGTGTCCTATGGCAAGACATTTCACCCTCCTTGCCTCAGTGTGCTCCACGGTGTGTGAATGTGCATGAATGTTCCCGAGGGAATGACCATAGCTGTAACTGTCCAGTCTGCCCAGGGCAGCCGTAGCTAAAACAATAGTTACATGAATGAAGAGTGAATCAATAATGGACACATTGTAAGAACTTTGAGCATCTGGAAAAAGTGTGAATGTATACTGAGCCATCAGAGTGCCAATGCACCAGCCGGAGGCTCATAATTTATCTAATCCGTATTATTATTATTGTGTGTGTGTGTATTGTTGTTGTTGTTATTTTTCAAAAGTAATGGAGAAAAATGTGAGTTTAAAAAAAAAAAAACAAACCACCATCAGCCTAAAGAGACCATCAGACGGGAGGACCAAAGGAAGAGGAAGAGGTGTGCGATCTGCCAAGTTTTCTAAGACAGAAAAGTCAAAAGCTGGTGTACTCACTCCACCAGATCTGTGTGCTGAAACAAAAATCATTGCATAATTTGTGAGCATGTAAAAACGAAGGTCGAAATTGGTTAAACAATTGTGCCACACCATTTTAAAGTTGTTAAAATACTGAAACAGTTCAGATTGTTAGATATGTTATGCTATCAGAGGTGTGTGTTACAAAATGAAAATAACCATGTTTCCATTAAAGATATAAATGTTTGGCCTAACACATTACAAAAATATTATTTCAAAACAAATGTTATGATTATAGTTTTAAGTAATTTGATTAAAATCACACTTGAACGACTGGGTCGTGTTTGATTTGTGTATGTAAATGTGTTGTAAAAATATTTAACTATAAAAGTACCTTGTATGCAGCATTACGTTACGCACACTCACATTTATGAACTAATTATAAAATAAAACCTTAGTGTTACAGTAGACTTGTAAGTCGTGACCTGCTGAGGGTTACCACTGATGTTACATAAAGCTGTCATTGAAAGAAATGGTACAGCAAAAGTTTAAGAAGATAATAGAAGCTAGAAAAAAACAATGCATCTATTGCAGCATCAAGGTCTCTTCAGTTTTGGTCCTCCAAATATTGGTTGTAGCTAACAGATAACACTACAAAACTTCCATCCTAGCTATGAGGACGTACACTTTTTTCTTTTATCTTATTTGTCTCTTCTTCTTGTCTTGTATTTTTCTATTTAGGCACCAGATGGCTTTGACTTTTTTTTGTGCATCTCTCTGGGGTTTTGGCACTTGGCCATAAACTTCCCCACCAAAGGTGTAGACTAAACCAAATTTCACCATGGTGACCACATCGTTTCACGTTCCTTATTTTTATTTTACATTTCACACAATAATGAAAAAAAGCAAGAATTGTATACCTGTATTAAAATGTGGGTTATAGAACCAGTATAGTGCATAAAGACCCCCCACCACCTCCACCTAATGGAATCCAAGCCTGCAATAAGCTACAACGAAGACATTTTCAAAGACAGACATTTCCTCAATTACAAAAGGGGTTTTATTCAGACATACCCTTTGGTTTGTCTGAAAGATTAATAACCCCTAAAATATGTCCAACACAAGAGACCCTCAGCTCATCTGTCTGCTTAGCTGTTGGACAGGAAAGAGTTAAAAAGAAAAAAAAAAAAAGAAAGACATTTTCACTTCTACAGAATTAAGCCTACACTTTTCAGAGAACAAGCGGAGACATAAGCCAACATACCAAGGATGAAATGGTGAGAAGTGTGTGTGTCTGTTGTGTAATGTGTGTGTGTGTGTTTGCGTGAAGTGTGTTTGTTTGTGTGTGCGTGTGTGTGTGTGTGTTTTGTGTGTGTGGTATTTTTTAGGAGCGATCAAACAATAAAAAATATCTTGAGATGGTTCAAATTACAAGGTAAATAAAAAAAGATAAAAGGCTGTTTCCATTTTATTTGTATAAAACAGTGTCTCCCAACCTGGTCATGGGAAACCACACCTCCAAGTGCTATAAGAAGAGTGGGGTCACACCACCTGGGTTACAACTGTAATCGTCAGGCCTCTACAGACAGAACCTGATGATGTGGTCAATCAGGTGTGCATAAGCAGGGCAAAATGGAAAATATACAGGACAGTGATCCCCGAGGATCAGGGTTGGATAACACTGGTATAGAGCAGAACGCTCTGTGTGGCTTTCTGTTTTCAAGTTTCTTAGGTAGATGTTTATGAAAAATAATACCATTTCCTGGTATGTAGCCTATCTGATAAAAGAAAGTAAGCTATAAAGAGGGAAAAGTACATCATCTAGTTTGTTGATCATTAACTGCTTTTTTCATGAATTTTATTCTTCTCAGACTTTATTACACCTCAAAGGTCCTGTACCATGCAAAATCAATTTCTTTTTAGCTTTTATGTGTATTATAATGTTCATTCCTCACAAACAGAAACCCCAAATCTGTATTTTGATCTGTTCTCACATTTCCTCTAAAAACCTGCGCTCTGAACACCAGCCCCTCCCAACCCACAAAAACGAGCTGGTTCTCACATTGTGACGTAGACCAGTGAGAACAGCCCCTTCTGGGAAGAGTCTAACAAACACCCACATTCTCCCTGGAGCAAGTGTTGATCTGCTAAACGCTTTCATTTTCTATGTACAATATGCACATCCATCTTTGCAAAAGTTTGGATGTTGTTTGTTTTTGTGGATGAAGCACAGACACACTGCAGAGGCTAACTCTAGGACGACATCATGAAATCGGCAGCATCCGCATGGGGCAAAAGTTGGTGTTTCAGAGATCGAGACGTTTTACTTCCAGGTTGGAAAAGAGTTCAGGAAAATAACTAATATTATACTATAAAAAAGGCATTATTTGTGCCAAGAGCAATATATTATAATAATTGTGGACATGGTTGACGATAAAAGGCTTAAGAATAGCATGGTATAGGCCCTTTAAAAGTGGAACTCAGCACACTTTTATCTTTATGATATGCTGATCCTCATTGAGTTTAGGGAGATTTAACTTGGGGAAAAAATCCTTATATTTATTAATGTCATTGTTAATGTCTGACTTGTAAAGTTTTTGTAAAAATTAAAAAAGACTTCATTATTATCCTCAGTACCAGTCTTTAGTAGTATCCCCTTCTCCTCTGTAATAGCAGGTATTATATAGTTCGCCTCTTTCTGTTACAGCTGTCCAGCCAAATGCTTTCCTGCTTTTTCTCCACTCTCATAGCAGTTACTCTTCATTCTGAATAAGGCAAATTCTACATTTTGTTAAATATCTCATTTCATTGAGACTTCCCAATGAAGATTTCCTTTAAAATTCCATCTGTGTAGCCTTCTGAAAGTTTTCTCTCCAATTCTTTAAGGTGGACCTCAATTGCAGCTTGATGTGATTGCTCCCTTTTTCTTTTTAACTGGCATGGGCAATAATTTTACCTCTCATTAAGGCCTGTGATGCCTCCCTCACTGTTCCATATACGGCAGCCCCCAAAATACATCCAGCTAACAAGGAGTCGAATGGAGCACACAACTAAACTATTCCCTCAGATTAATCATTTCTGACCTTAGTTTAGACATTTGTGTACACAAATGTGTCTTTTTGAGATAATTCACACATCACAATACTTTTTAAATTTCGTTTATTTCCTTTAATTTTCTTTTTAATTTATTTATTGCAACTACATGTCTTTACCACATGAGGGTGTCATTTACCTGGAAATTCTATATGTGAGTTTGTTGATTAACTGTAGGTGGGACTGTGACTCAGTGGGCTGTCCTCACTGAACAACTAGTGCTGAATGTAACAGACATGCATCATAATGAGTTGACACTCCTGGAATCTGTTTGTTATATTGATCTCCAGGATTTAATAAATGGCGATTCTAAAATATTATATCCTTGCTGTGGCTTTAAAGGGTATTTAAAAATTTAATTTAAAAAAATCGTTTTGCCTCTTTAGCATTACCCAGAAATCTCCCTTTTTTCTTGTCTCTAATGAAAGAAATGCTTTATTTTTAGGTTTGGCCGAGGCAGCTGGAATTTTACCAGATGGTCCTTTGAATGGATCTATTGGAGGATCAGTGATGTTCACAACATCTCTGACTGAAGCAGACGGACCATTTACTGTAGTGAACTGGAATGTCAATACCACAATTCTTATAATAAACTACCAACCAAGCTCAACATTTATTCCCCCAGCCTATCAGGACAGGATCACCTTTTTTCCATCTACACTATCTCTGGAGCTCAGAGATCTGACCCTGGATGATGGAGGAGAGTATGGTGTTAATATTTTTCCAGGTGAAGGAGGAAAAATCACACTGGACATATATGGTAATGTAAATTTTACATCCTGCTTTTTATCTAAATGTCTCTGCACATGTATGAAGCATCAAGAGATGTTTAAAAGTTGAAGAATTTTTTTCAAACACTGTTGTGTTTTTATGAATGTTTGCTTTATATTATTTTAAATCATGTCGAAGCTCAGAAAAATGGATATTAGATAATCTGTTAGAATTTCTTTATCTGCATTTTACATTAGTTTTGCTATTTATTTGATTCTATCTTGAAAATTTTGGGAGAATATTTAGTTATTTAATACCAAAAATCTTCATTTGATTCAATCACATGAACAAAACCTTAACTTCAACAAACTCTATCATTTTTTTCTATTTAATATTTCTTTTTTTACTGTTTTCTTGATGATGGCTCCCATGGATCCATTTTTATTTTCTGCCACAGTTCCAGTCTCCTCTGTAACAGTAACTCCTCAAAGTGCAGACTTGGTTGAGTTCAGCTCTTTCAGTATGACCTGCTCCTCCTCTGGATCCTCGCTGTCCTTCATCTGGATGAACAGCAGCTCTGAGGTTACAGCCAGTGACAGAGTTCAGATCACTGATGGAGGCTCAACTCTGACTGTAGTCAATGTGACTCGCTATGATGAACAATCATACAAATGTCGTGTGTTTAATCCTGTCAGTGAAGGCATCAGTGATCCAGTGAACATCTTAGTCAGCTGTAAGTTCTTCATCTTCATCTTCAGTTTGTTATTTAACCAAAATATTAGAAAATATACGAATTTTACTCAGAAACTATTGAGACTAAAACTATTATTATATCAAAAAGGCTTAAAGTGAACAACTATAGAATTTACAGGTCTGTTTAATAACTAAATTATTTTTATCTGTTTTTCTCTGTACTCAGATGGTCCAGAAAATACAAAAATCTCAGTGTCTCCATCACTAGAGTTCTATGAGGAAGGGTCAGAGGTCATTCTGAGCTGCTCAGCTGATTCTAGACCTTCAGCCCAGTTTTCATGGTTTCTAAATGGGACTAAGCTTCCTGATTCTGGACCAGAGCTCACACTGAGGAACATACAGTTCAGTCAGAGAGGAGATTACAGCTGTCAGGCCTTCAACAGCAAAACTCTGACAAATGAAATGTCTCCATCTTTTTCAATCTCTGTTCTGGGTAAGTTTAGACAATTATCTTTTGTCACCTGTGTCTTCTAAAAGCACACTGCAATACATACAATTTAAATTTATTTTGAATGCAAAAGAGGTACAAAAGTCATAGCCACTATTGAAAGAAAAAAACATGAACGCAGCTTAATGCATTTGTAATTCAATTGAATGAAACATTTTCAGAGAATTTAAACCTTCCTCATGTAATTAAAAAAAATCAGGAAAAGGAAATGGTAAACAATGACTGGAGACCAAAAAACATTTTAACTGGTCCTATATTTTAAAACAGGTCAGGTAAGAATATCTTTGTAGCAAAAAATACTTTAAAGACAACGATTTAAAGAAAAGGAAGACTGTATATTGTGTATATACCCACAAATGTTAACATCTGTATCATAGGTGAAGATAGAACCGAGTCCTGAACAATGATACACCAACATCAAGTGGAAAAGTTTATGTTTTCTACTATTTAACAATCAAGACTGTGAGAGATTCCAATCTTCTCTCTTCAAAACAAGTTCTTCTGGATTTAGAAAAGAAATTCCTATGATCTTTGACAACAAGAATAATACTAAATGTATGCAGAAACCAGCAGTTTTTGTTCTGTAATAGTTCTGTTATATATTTTCACAGTGATGATTATTAGTTATGACATGATGATACTAAACTTTCTGAATATTTGGCAAATAGTGGACTTTCATTGAAATTACATTTAAAATAATAAGCTTTAGCATTTTTTTCCAGTCCTATCATTTGGCAACATTGAATCAAACCTAACATTTCCAATAGTGCTGTCTATACTAAAAATTTAATTAGTTTACTGAAGCATAAAACACACTAAAAAAGTATAGAATTATCACGCAAAAAACAGAAAAATACTTTACTTGAGATGATGCATGAAAGCTGACAGCTGAAACTGGTCACTGAGTTTGCTGAAACTGACAGCTAAATTAACAAATATTTGTTCTACTTTTTAACATTTTGAAGCTCTGTTCAATGTCTGCATGGCCACTGAGCTGACTTCTCTAGTTTCGAAAGGTATTTACAAAAAACAAGAAACCTTACCAAAATCCTACAAGCAAGAACTTACTAAAAGAGCTGGACTTTTTGACACAGCAAAATGGCTTCAATTATAATGAATAGTTTATTTAAAAAAAAAAAACAGGCATTAACAACAAAATTGCTTTACCTGGGATGATGTATATGTGACTACTGACAGATGGAACCGGTCAATAAATTTGTTTATGCTACTTATAGCAAAAGAGTTTCAACATTCTAAAATTGCTGAAGCATTGCTTGTCTAAATAGCATTTTTTTTAAAAACTTTTTTGTCACCTTTCCTAATTAGAAATCAATTCAGTTTGGTACATTTCCTTTTGAAGGTTGATCAGTATTTTTGTAATAAATACTCAGATTATGATATGACAAGCAGGCCATAGGGGCATTACGTTGGTGGCAACATGTTAATGGCAATTTTAATGGAAAGAATTCCGTTCCAACGTGAGTTTTTGACAGTGAGGGACAGCATAACTTTTAAACATACAATTTAACCTGCCAGGGACCTTTTCCTGGACAATTAAACATCCATCACTATTTAGTTTGGTCGTTTTGTTTTGAGATTTCCTTACAAAAACAAATGTTGAACTTTATTTAACACACAACTGTGGATTAGGGTTCCAATACTCCAGTGCACAAGACTCTGCTGTGCTGATCTGATGTATCTGTCTGCCAGTGTGTGTTCTGTCTGTTTCTCTACACATGGATTGAAGGGTTGTAGGGTTAGATCCATTTGCAAAAACATTCTACTTTGTAGAATAACTGTGCTTGGTTTTATTTTGAAATTGGGTCTTTAGAATTTAAATGAAGTAAAAAAAAAGAACTAATGAAAAGGTTAAAAGAATAATGAGATTGCCTAAAGTGTGTGACCATTTCTATCTAAAGAAGTGTGATTGATTAGTTTTGCAAGAGAGGAGGAAAGCTTGATGATACCAACCAGCTAAATAAACAAAACACAAATACCAAGCATTTTCTTTTTAAAACCAAAACTAATTTTTAAATTATCAGTATTGAATGATATTTAACTTAATGTTTTGAATCTTTTTTTATGAATTAAACTTTATTCATTTTTAAAGACAAAATTACAATATTCCACACAAAGAAAGAATACAGAATTGAGATGCAGTTCACTGGAACAAAAACAACAACAACCCCATAACTTCCAAACAACCAAAAAAAACAAAAGAAAATTAGAAAAGACATACCAAAAACAAAACAAATCAGCAAAAAAAGGACAAATAAATGCCAAATCTGACAGTAATGATTTGAATCTTAAATTATTCTTACTTTCCATTGTTGTTCACATCTCTAAGTTTTAAGGCCTGAAATATAGTTGGTCTACAAAAAATATAAAAATTTTGATTTTCATAAAAATCTAAGAATAAAAAATCAAAGTAAAACAGGTTGATACAAATAAATGAAAGAAATTACATGTTTGTGTGAAAAACTAAAATTTTCCAGACTTTATTTCTTTATATAATTTGTTTTTGCTTTAGTAAGAATAAAAATTATTTTGAAGGGTTACAAACTGTAGATGTAAAAGTAAAATGAAGAAGGACAAGTCAGAGGTAAAACAATCAAACATTTCTACGTGACAGGTGAAACTTTGACTGCACTCCGCAAAATGATACCTTACATTTTTCAATGTTCCTGAAAAGGCAAACAATTTTTAAACAGCTGCTTAATTAAACATTTTATAACAATGTTAAACACTGAAGACATTATTGATGATGCAAAACTAGAATAAATGCATAGAACTGTTCAAAAAAAGGCAAACGTTTGTCTGCATTGTTTGGTCTCCAGTCATTCATGCTTATTAAATGGATAACTTGTAAACTGAATAACACAACGAAATGAAACAAAATATATGTTGGGATATACCACAAACTATCCCATTAAATCAGTTTTATGTTCACAACAAATAAGTCAATATTTCACTTATTTTATTTGTGTGGTTGTTTTGTTTGCATACTGAAGTTACTCATGTTTTTTTCCCTGTTTACAAAACAAACTTATATAATTTGATTTAAAGCTAATTATCATTTTAAAATGATTGTAATTTTGATCACCAGAAAAAATATCTGGAGTTTCCATCAAAGCATCAACAGAGCAGATCATTGAGGGGAGCTCTGTCACCTTAACCTGTGAGGCCTCTGGATCTTCACCGAGCAGAAAATGGAAGAAGGACGGTTCTGATCTGAGCTTGTCTGAAAACGTAACACTTTCTGAAGACAAAAAAGTCTTAACTTTCAGAGCTGTGAACAAGGACAACAGTGGAGAATATGTCTGTCTTGTCAGCAACCCTGTCAGCAGTTCTGAAGCTAAGTCCACCTTTATTGTTAACTGTAAGTGAAAAGTTAACATGAAACTAAGCTACAAATGACACATTACTACATTTTTTTGGTTTGATGTTTTTTCTGACAATTTCACTCAAGAATGTGTTTTTTCAGATGGACCACAAAATGTTCAGATTGAAGGTAAAGATAAGATCAATGAAAATGATCAAATCAAGTTGATCTGTTCTGCTGAGTCCACTCCATCTGCTACATTCACCTGGAGACTGAATGGATCAGAGATCATTGGAAGTTCTGCTGAGTTCCTAAAAGAAAAGGCTCAACTTTCTGACAGTGGAATATACATGTGTGAAGCTCTGAATACTGTCACTAAGAAACAAGCAACAGTTGAACATGAACTCCGTCTACAAACAGGTAAATAGATCAATGACTTCACTCATTTGAGACATGAAATATGTGCTTTAGGAGAGTTTGTTTGCTAATTATTTTATGGAAAACATGGGGGCTGCTACAGTAGTTTAGTTTTGATCATTCTTTTATGCCATCTCAGTCAGAATTTATATACAGATGTTTATCATCCATACAATAAATACATTAACTTCCTCCCCTACTGATGTCATATAAAAAGTATAGGTTCTCTGTCCATTCTGGCTTACCACCCTTTAACTGCCTGTTCAACCAAATGATAGCTAAGGTTGTAGGAAAAATATCTATTAGGGGATATAATTATATCGCGATATTTGATTTTCCAATATTTGTAACAATTTAAAATGCTGGCATTACAAAATTTATTTAATTATTTATGGGCGTCCTTCACCGTCTGTCACTTGTTTTTCACTTAAAACCCGTTTGCTAGTTAAAAATGTAACTCCAGAGGAAAACTGAATTTTTTGAATCCACGTACTAATTGCAGTCTACACTGATCCCATGCAACCAATTGATGCATTTGTTTGTGAAGTAAAGTGTTGTCAAATAGTTGCAGAGAAACAATTTGGACCTGCATCTTATCTACAGAGTAGAGTGAATGCACTGTAGTTTGTAAACATGTGCTTATTGTTAGATGATAGATTTAGTGCAATTAGTTTAAAAAAAGAGCAGAATCATATAAATATCTGAACCAGTTACTTATTGCAACAACTACTGTGTACTGCTGTTTTTGCACAGCATCAAGCTGTTTATCACTTGATTTTCATGTGAACATGTGCACGCCAATAGTACACTGAAGGTTGTTGTGAGGTTAGAATTTTTTAATAATAGGTTTTGTCACTAATATTTGTAGCCAAATCTATTCAAGTATTACACACACACAAATTTAATGAGTCTATTTTCTCTCTATTGACACCTATAACTTTGCAAGCATTTTATGCTCTACACAGAAACCAGCACTCTGCAGAATGTTTGTCAAAGCCTAAAGGACGATGCATTTGAAAAGCCCCCGAAATAAGGATGTAGTAGATTACTAATAAAAGATAAACCTTTTTTTCTTTGTAATCTATACTTGGAGTTCAGGAATCTGACCTGAGATAGTGGGGGAGCAAACTCTGTAAAAGTTTGACCAGAAAAATGTGAAAGCATCTGGCCTGGGGGAAGAAAGCAGGAGTCACAGTTAATAATTTTTAAACGTTGTTACCACAAGTCCTGTTTTATAACAGAGTTTCATCTATGAGTGTCAGATTTCAAGCAAATGTACACAAAACTCTGTCTTAAAAATGCATGCCTGTGATGTCTCACCAGATTATGAATAAATTATGGTCTATTCTATTGTTCCTCAAACTATTGCTAATGTACAATTCCCTCATATTATGGAGATTTATCAGATAGACGGTCGAGGTAAAAACAACAACAAATCTAAATACTATTTGATTTTTTGTTTGAATTGTAGCAAGTTTCCTTGGTCATTTTTAAATGGTTTTAGTATGTTTTGAATCTCATTGTGGGGGTTGAAATAATCAATATTACTTTTTCCTAAATTTAAACATTATATTTACAGATTTTTGTGTAAGATCAAATCAAATACTCATAAGAATTCCTTAGTCTTCAAACCAACTATGGTTAGTTTGAAGGAAATGTTTTTTTAAAGCTACTGTACTTCTTCAGTCTGGCATAGCTGTTAAAATGAACATGAGTGTGTTTTCCTTAGGTGATAACATTTGATCTTGTTGGAACTGCCTAAATGCATTGGGCTCTCAGTTTTTATTTGGAAGAACACTCAATTAAGCAAGTTCGAATTTCCTTGAATGGAAATTTAAATGGCTTCTTTAAATTGGACATTGACCCACAGTGTGAGGATTTCTGCCATAATCATTCATATTTTTTAATAGCAAAAAAAACTTTTTACAGCAAACCCGCTGTGTTTAATTTAAATAAACTAGTTAGGTTTAAGTGGTAGACTTTCCTTATCTTATAAGCAAGACTTAAAGTTTTTCAAAGATTTACCAACAGCTGAGTTTTACGTGTGAAGGTTTGTATGCTAAAGTCATTGTTATTGGGGGAACATGCTGCTTCATGAAATAACTCAACACTAACTTGTCATAGGGGATGAAGGTCAAACATCAGTCTGTTCCACTGGCTGTATTGTTGGGATTGTAATCGGATGTCTAGTCATTGTTGCTGCTGCGGCTGGTGGAGGATTCTACATTTATAGAAGGTAAGTGTATAAGGGCTTAATCATGTCAGCAAAACATATTCATAGACTTTTTTCAATTTTCCAACAATAACATGTAACACATAATATTTGTTATTTGACCAGAATAATGAAATCAGCAGCAAATACTGCTCAGCCTCTATGACTGGGATTTTCTGGATCACTTTATTGGTCGTCCATGTCATTATACTGTTGAATAGTTCCAATTTTCTTCGTAAGAACATATAATCACTTAAATAGAATTTTCCGGAAATGTCAAAAGAAATGCTGATGTAAACTTCCCGAACACTATTTCATTTAGGCCAAAATCTTGACTTTGCTAATTCTATCATTTTTCTAGACTTAGATTTGTTTCCAATTAATTTAGATTAATAAAAGCAATAATAATTAGTTTTATTGATACCATTTAGCCCGAATTCACAACAACAGTCGTCTCAATGGGCTACGTACTGGTAATTGTAAAGTAAACATCCAATCAAAAGGATCATAAATGCATAGAATTCAATAGGAGAATACCAAAATTTTTAACTAAACAGACTAAACTAAACTGGGCATCCTTGCCTTTAGACCCCCCTTCACAGTAAGGAAAAACTCCTAAAAAAAACAGATTCCGGAAAAAAACGAAGAAACCTCAGGGGTGTCCACATGAAAGAGAGTTAAAGATGACAAATTAACTGAGCTGATAATTAAAGTTCCAAGTTTTTTTTTTAAGCAGTTTTCCACACCCTAAAATAAAAAAGCAAAACTTTTGTTCTTGGAAAAAAGATATTGCGATTTATATCTATTCAAATGCTCAAATTCTAATCTTCACTCTAAATATTTTTAGTTATTTTTTCAGTCTTTACACTTTATTTTTAACAAATTGTAAACCTCAACATTGTGAAATGCATATGATTTTTGAGCTAACATTAAGCCATAGAGGGCTGGAGACAGTTTTCCTCATTGGGTTTTAATCTCCTCATCCTAGGACTAAGAATCGATGATCCTCCCCTTCAGTTTTTTAATGTAATGACATTTTTTTTTTACTTCACAGTAAATCTGCAAAAAGACCCTCCAATGGAAACAATGGCAACAGGAGAGGTAGGTGCTCCTTTGAAGGGCTACAAATGTAATGTTGTACCTGGATAGATTTCATTTATAAACATTTTCATTTTAAAGGTCATGATGGACGGGACAACACATCTTATGCCAGTGAGGTAAATATTAACATTGCTTTTACATTCACATAGGTGAATAACAATAACATTTGTAACACTGAGTATTCTATATATGCAGCTCAAATTAAATTATAAATGTTTCAATCAAAATGAAACAGGCATTTTAACCCCTTAATACTTATCAATGCAAATATGCATCAAACCACTTTGGTGCCAGAATTACCTTAATTTAACATCTAAACAAATGCTAAAACATAAGGCATTTTTTCATATCTGGTAATTAATGTAGGTGTCCAGGGGTTGAGACTTTTTTTTTTAAATAGTGTTAAATAATATATGATACTAACTTAATTTATAGTTAGTAGTAATATATTTACTTCAATTGCTGCCTTTTGTAAAGTCTTCTGTGAAAACACATTTCACGGAAGATGACCCTTTAACAATGACACTGCTAAACATTGGAAAAGGTCTCCAATATGCGTATAAACTCCTTTTGTTCTTGAGGCTAAACTTTTTTCATGTTTATTATGTTTGTATACATTTCTTGTTGGACTGGACAGAAGAAAAATACAGAAGAGATTGGGAAATTAGAGATGGGAGATAAGGGTACAAAAGAAAAGTCAGAAAAAAAGGGGTCAAGGAGGTCAAAGGGTAAATAAGAAGTAGAAGGGGTAGAATGACAAACCTGCTGGAGGTTTATTATAATTACTGTCAGGCCTGTCCACAGACACAATCAAATAGTACAAACTTCTTGGTAAAATGTTTATTCTTAAATAAAAAGAATACATAAGTGATGTTTTCTTTTCTTGTTTTCTTTTTTTAGGACGTGAACTATGCAGATATCAAGTTTTCCAAAAACAAGAACAAGAACAATGTTTCAATGCAGATGGATGAAGAGAATGTGACGTCAAACTACGCTCAGATCAGAGTGAATAACCAACCCGCAGGAGCCCACCCCCCCAACTATGACGCTCACATGAATCGAGTGAACAGACAAGTTTCTTAGCCTGAAGCTGGTGGAGCCCAGACTGAGGCTCATATTAGGACCACCAGAGCATGTCAGCTGGGTGGAGGTTAGCGCTGAAGCAGCAAACATTGACTTCTCAGTTTCTTCATGTGGAAAGTTTAACTCCATATTTAGTAAGTGTCGTAGCACTTTAATGGTTAATGATCAGCCATATTTGACAGTTACCATCACTGGTTTACAACAGAAGAATGTCGCTCTGTGCTTGCTCTGTGAGCTGATATAATGCAAAGCAGAACATTTATGATCTTATTTTTTTCTTTATGATTTATTTGTTTGCTTGAACAGAATGCTTCTCATTGTTCGACTGTATTCTTTGACTCCAGCTGCCACCTGTTTTATTTTGATTTGAAGTCATCAGCAAAAAATAACTTTTGTTTTAGATTTAGGACAGAAATGACGTTCGGCTAAAAACCTTGTAATAATTTATAAAACAAGTGATGCGTTTCAACCTGGATAGCCCTTGAGTCCACATGATGCTGTTTTTGACTTGTTAGTTTATTTAATATAATGTAATAATCTTAAAATGTCTAAAGATTCACTTTAAAAATTCTAGAGTGTAAATAAATGTGCAACTCATTTGTGTGTTAATAAACCGTAATAACATATTTTTGAATACTTTCACTTTATTTATACCAATAAACTGAATGTTAAATGTGTTTAATGGGTTAAAAGTCCAATGGCTGTTTAAAGATTATCAACAGAATAATAAATCTCTTTGATGGATTTAACACGTAGAAGGAAACTGGCTTTAAATTTACAGTAAATGTTGGGATTGGCTTCCCGCCTCTGAGCTGATGACTGCTGGGAGCCATGCCAGCTCTCATCAGTATGAACAGAAGGAAGAACATTAAGAGAAATTATAACGCCATGTTGCTGTTATAAGATTTTTTTTTAAAAAGGACTATTTCATTTTGAAGCAAGGTTTTTGTTACAGGAATAAAGGAAACCTTTTACAAGGCTCTAAAATGAGAAGTTTGTCACAGCTCTGACAAACTTCTCATTTTGAAGCGAGGTTTTTGTCACAGCAGTGAAAGAAACCTTTTACAAGGCTGCAAAATGAGAAGTTATTCACAGCTTGACAGAAGCCTCTCATGTTAAACTGTTGTTTTCCCACATCCTGATAACACTGCAATAAGATCTTTGTAAACATTTTAAGACACATGGTGTCAGATGCAATTCAACATAATGCAAAACTATAATATTACCTTTAACAAAAAGAAGGAAAAAAAGATTGCTATTAAAAGCTCTTATAATTCCTATAAACTCACGAGATTTAGAAAAAGTCTCACTCCGATCACCTTTTGATCTA